>CM064913.1:7889272-7911772 GCA_032727855.1 Quercus ilex subsp. ballota
TAATGTATTGAGAGTATTTTTTGATGGGTTATGCTCTGACTGTTTATATATTATGCTGTCTGTTAGTTGGAGTAATTTTTTTTTTCTTTCTTTCTTTCTTTTCTTGATTGGGTTCTGAATATTGAATGTGCTATCTTGACTATAGATAATGGATTCTAGCCAAAGCTCTGTATTGGAAAATGAATTGAGTGTTGTCATAGTTGATCAACAAGAGGAGGCTCAAGTTGAACCTACTCATGGAAGTCCAAGCAGATCAAACACTCCCAGTAGACATGACAAGCAAAATGTAGAAGTACCAAAAGTTGGCATGAATTTTGATTGTGATGATAGTGCATATGAATTTTACAAAGAATATGCTCAACGGATTGGCTTTAGTGTTAGGAAACAATTTGTAAAGCGAGCAAAGACGGGACAACTTAAAAGGAGAACATTTTGTTGCTCAAAAGAGGGTGAGCGAAGTGTTGACAAACGCCGAGAACTAGTATCTTTTCGCCGCCCAGTTTCACGAGTGGGTTGTTTAGCACAAATGACTTGTCAACTCCAAAAGGATGGTATGTTAGAAGTTGTTTCTTTTCATGAACAACATAATCACGAGCTTGCTTCTTCGCCAATAAAACATATGTCAAGATCAAAGAGAGAAATTGCACATGCTCAAAAAGCCATTGCAAATGATGTAGAGAGGCCTGGAATATCAATAACACAAGCCATTGATTCATTGAGCATGCAAGCAGGGGGTGGTGAAAATCTTGAGTTTATGAATGTTGACTATAAGAATTCTGTACATAATGAGAGGGGGACGGCTTTGAAGAAAGGAGATGGTCGTACTGTGATGGAATACTTTCGTAAGATGCAATTAGAAGATCCATCTTTTTTTTATTCAATACAGGTTGATGATGATAATCAAATCATGAACATTTTTTGGGCTGATGCTAGATCAATAGTTGATTATGGACATTTTGGAGATGTTATATGTTTTGACACAACTTCTCGGACAAACACATACAATCGACATTTTGCTCCATTTGTTGGGGTTAATCATCACAAACAAACACTTATCTTTGGTGCGACTTTACTTTATAGTGAAACAATAGAGTCATATAAATGGTTGTTTAAAACTTTTTTGAGTGCAATGTCATGGAAGCAACCAAGAACTATACTTACAGATCAGTCTACTGCAATGGCTAAAGCAATAGCTGAGGTATTTCTTGAATCGAATCATCGTTTATGTGTATGGCATATTTATCAGGAGGCCACTATGCATTTAAGTCATGTATTTGATTCATTTCAAGAATTTGCAAATGATTTTAGTGATTGTGTGTATGGTTATGAAGATGAAGATGAATGGCTTGTTGCATGGGATAATATGCTTGAGAAATATGCTCTTGTTGATAATAAATGGTTAGGTGGGATATTTGATGTGAAGGAGAAATGGGCTATGGTATATGGTCGGCATATGTTCATTGCTGATATGAAAAGCACCCAACGCAGTGAGTCAATGAACAATGCGTTGAAGAAATACGTGAATGTTAAACTTGATTTTGTGCGTTTTTCGGGACAATACTCTAGAGTTTTGGCTGATAAGCGACATCAAGAACTACAAGCAGAGTTCAAAATGAGGCGAACAAAACCTGTTTTACGAGTTGATTTAGAGATGTTGGCACATGCTGTAGAGTTTTACACCCCAGAAATATTCCCAATGTTTCAAGATGAATATTTGAAGATGGGGGATTGTAAAATTTACAAGGTTAGTAAATCTGATACTATCAGAGAATACAAAGTCATGTATAGGGAGAGAACACAAGAGCACCTAGTTAAATATGAAGCCTCAACAACTATTGTGGAATGCAGTTGCATGAAGTTCAATTTCATAGGAATTCTCTGTGTCCATGCTTTGAAAGTTCTTGACAAGAAAAATATTAGGAGACTTCCAGCCCATTATATATTGAAAAGATGGACAAAAGATGCAAAGGTTGGTTCTATCAAGGACTATCGTGGCATTTATATTAAAGGTAATACTCAAGAATCGATAGGAAAGCGCTACTCTCATTTGAGTCATAAATTTCGTGAAATTTCCACACTTGCAGCAGAGAGTGAGATGATGTATGAACATGCCAAAAGATGTTTTGAAAATTTAATGAAAGATTTGCAAGAGATGAGAAAGAAATGTTATTCCGATAGTATGGAAGGTCATGTAAAGGTCCATGGTGAAGCTATTCATGCAGATGTATTACAAAGTAATAGTGGATATGACTCCCATAAGGATATAACTTCTCAAGATTATGTTGTTGGACACTACTTTCAAGATTAATATGGTTTAAATCAGGTATATATATTCCTTATGTTTTTTGTTAAAACCTAAGTGTTAGTCCCCTCCTCCCCCTCTCCATACTTAAACATGTTTGGTGGTATATTTGTAGGTTTCATCACCTCCTGATATTATCCAAGAAGAGCACCATATTGGCAACAACTCCAAGTAGGTTGGATTTAGAAACCAACTTTTTTGGATGGAGATTGGAGACAAAAATGGGTGGAGTTAAGAGTACAAGTTTATTTGATGGAAATTGGAGACTATTTTTGACTGTCAACTGTTAAGTAAGTTGTTAAACTTACTTCTTCTTCTTCTTCTTCTTTTGTGTTTGTGTGTGTGTCTATTTAATTCAGATTTGCAATTGTTTTGACAAAATGTTGCATGTGATATGACAAGACACAAGTTTTTGGTAGCTAGATGATCATAAAGGGCCTTTCTGTACTTGGCACAGATGATCACTTACCACCCTTTCTTGTTTTGTCACAAAGGCTGCTAATAGTTTTGTTCTTGGCCAATACAATTGTGGTGGTTGTAATCTGGATTTGAACAAGATTTTCTTATTCTTTTTTTGGGGGGCAGAAAGCTATTATATTTATGAATAAATTTTATTTGACGCTTGCCAAACTGAGATAATATCCTGTCCTAACTTGCCAAAGTCACAGAAACAGTAATGCCCTTACTTAACTCATTGAAACTGTCTTTGCATCTCAAGGGTGTGTTTGAATCTGTGTCAGTGGTCTTAGATTAGGGACAAACACCTTGAATTCTCAAGGTGGTTCATATCCCTTGGCTTAACATAGGTTGAGCCTTAAAGCTAGCCTCTACCAATAATTTTATTTTACTCAACAGCTCTTGCTAAGCATCTTTTTCTGAGGACTAAAACTTACAAGTGAGATGTAATAACATTCACTTCGACAATATAAAAATTGTAAAAGCCCAACTTGTGCCAAAAGTGAAGACAAGTTGTAATAATTCCATTTAAATGAATCCTATAACGGAAATTTTGGTAATCTTGAAGGTATACTTTTCATATTTTAATTTGATAATTGTAAACGCAAATATCTTTAAAGGTGTGCATAGATAGAAGGTTATAATCAAGAAGTATCTATTACACGACGAACAAAATCGTTAACTGCTATCAAGGAGTTTTAATTTTTAAGTTTTTTCTTCAATTCTTTTTGTTTAGATTGATGAAGAATAAATAGAAAACACCCTTAGACCAAAAAACCTCATAGCTTCTGAAGGAGAAGGAGAAACGAAAAATAAAATAGAAACTAAACCACGTCCTTCCAACTATCTACTAGACAACTACCATTCCTATGGCAATATTTTTCCACCTTTTGATTAATATTAGTTCCATTGCTACACAATGGAAATTCTTTAAGCTGGAAGCCTGTCCTTAAAATTTTTTAGTATGATAGACCAGCAAATTTGATAAACAAGTGAGCTAACCACAACTGAAGCTTCTTATTTTACTGCTTGTAGGCACAGATGACTCCCTTTCTGTCCAAGCTCCTCCCAAAAATAATTGTGTTTTATTAAATGACCAAGGGCCTTGATCTAGAACCTTCTATCTAGTCTCAGTATAATCCAACACATGCACAATTACACCTGCTTCCAGCGTGTAACTGAGGACTAGCTCCTTCTTTGCTTCAATAGTCTTCCTAATTTGGCATGAGTATTAATGCATAGGGCTTGGTTCAGAAACATGGACCTCTTTTTGTTCTTTTTTTATGATTTCAACAAACATCCTTGATATCTTTCTGCCATCACTTTCCATGTTGAGGTAAGTACATCCAAACGCAGCAAGAATCCAAGCATGGAGTAGGAAAACCCCAAGCACAACCAAGAGCATTGAGGGTCAATCCCGTTCAGTTTAGAGAGGCTGTGGAGAAAGTAAAGGAAATAGGATTCAATCCATTTGATGATGAAGTTTGCCAAGGCAGTACATGTTTTGAGGTCATTTACTCTTGCTCATTTGTTCTGTATGTACTACAATTGTGCAAGTAATCTTGCGTTAATCTAGTAGAAGCTCGGTGGTCTAAGTGAGATTGGTGTTCAGTTCAGCTATCTGAAATTCTGTATCCCTTCTATGCTAAATGAAAGCTGCTATGGGGTCTTGCACATGGTGTGGAATCTCCTCAATGAGCCAACCTTTTGTTTAGCCAAATGAAAGCTGATTTTTCCTCCTTTTTAGCATCAATCAAATAGAGCATCAATCAAATAGAGCGTTAAGCAACAACATTTGTTTAAAGAATGCTAAATGAAACCTACACATATTGATATAGAGGTCGATCTTGAACATGTCTAAGTCATCGGTGTACCAGTTTTGTTAATAAACACACACCTTTGTTGTTAATAAACATACGCCTTTGTTATTTTTATTATAACCATTTACATTTCAAAATTCTCGTTTTGGCCATTCATATTTGATTTTGTAGCTCATTTTCATTAGTCATTTGGTGAACCTTGACACTATATAAGTTATCTTAAAGTCTTAATTGATAACACTTGTATGACACTTAATGGTTAAAATACTATCAGAAATAGACTTAAACGGGTGATATATCTTAATGACATTTATTTGTCATTTGACATTTAAATTAAAAGGAAAAAGTTAACAGATACTTTAAGAGTATTGATTTAAAAAATATTAGAAATTTTTTATGGAAAAGAAAAAAAATAATTGATGACTTTTTATATTTTCATGAAAGTTGTGTCAAAACTTTTCTAACATGGGTTATTAGATTCCAAATAAAATTTCATAAAAAAAAAGAAAGATAAGAGGGCCAATATAAAATAAGGGCAAATTATAACTTACTCACTTGTGGTTTGACCGAAATTTAAGTTGCTTACCTGTAGTTTAAAATTTGACACTTTGCTCACCTGAGATTAGCTTAGTTAGATTTTCTTAATCCAACTCTATTAAAAACAAGGCTTAATATGTAATTTTGCTCAACTTTTATGTTTCTCTTCTCCAAAAACATACAAATACAAGAAAAAATAGAATCCAACAGAACACTTATATCATGAGATTTCAAATCACAGATAGTTAACTTCAGGTGGGTAAATTAGCTTAGTTAGATTTTCTTAATCCAACTCTATTAAAAACAAGGCTTAATATGTAATTTTGCTCAACTTTTATGTTTCTCTTCTCCAAAAACATACAAATACAAGAAAAAATAAAATCCAACAGAACACTTATATCATGAGATTTCAAATCACAGATAGTTAACTTCAGGTGGGTAAAGTGTCAAACTTTAAACCACAGATAGACAATTTAAATTTCAACCAAATCATAGGTGGGTAAGTTGTAATTTGCCCTAAAAATATAGTACAAAATGTCAAGATACTTTTAAGGGTCAAATTGTCATTCATAGAAACCAACCTCAAACCTTGAAAATTATTCTTTAGTGTCCATTTGGAAAAAATAATTTTTGTCAATTTATTTTACTATTTAGTTTTTTTTTACTACTATTTATTGGTCTCACTGTATTTTTTGTACTATTCATGGATCTCACTATATTACTTTCAGTAAAAAGTTTTAGCAAAATAAGCGGATACCAAATGACCTTAGTCAAAGAAAAAAAAAAACATACACCAAAAATTTGTTTTTGAAAGTACGGAAGAAATCAAAACGGTGCAGTTGGGCAGAAAGGAGGGAGAAAGAGATCCCAAACGCAGTGCACAGCTTTTGGCCTTGGGGGTTTCGGAATCTTGCTCATTCACTCACAGTCCACAGCGGAGGTTTTCTTCTGAAACGAACTCATACGGTAGGTGAGTTTTTCTTCCTGTACTGCTTATATAACATGTTGAATTTTCTCTATAAACCAATTCACCATGGGAGTTATTGTACCCTTAGAGCCAATGGAAATTCTTTAAGCTGGAAGCCTGTCCTTAGAAAAATTATTAGTCTGATAGACCAGCAAATTTGATAAACAAGTGAGCTAACCACAGCTGAAGCTTCACATTTTACAACTTGTAGGCACAGATGACTCCCTTTCTGTCCAAGCTCATTTCAAAAATAGTTGTGTTGTATTAAATGACCAAGGGCCTTGATCTAGAACTTCTATCTAGTCTCAGTATAATCGAACACATGCACAATTACACCTGTTTCCAGCATGTAACTGAGGACTAGCTCCCTCTTTGCTTCAACAGTCTTCCTAATTTGGCATGAGTATTAATGCATAGGGCTTGGTTCAGAAACATGGACCTCTTTTTGTTCTTCTTTTATGATTTCAACAAACATCCTTGATATCTTTCTGCCATCACTTTCCTTGTTGAGATAAGTACATCCAAACGCAGCAAGAATCCAAGCACGGAGTAGGAAAACCCCAAGCACAACCACGAGCATTGAGGGTCAATCCTGTTCAGTTTAGAGAGGCTGTGGAGAAAGTAAAGGAAATAGGATTCAATCCATTTGATGATGAAGTTTGCCAAGGCAGTACATTTTTTGTGGTCAATGAGCAAATCAACGTGGGAAAGGAAGGTTGATGTTTATAAGAAATGGGGGCTGAGCATGAGATTTCATTGGCATTTAGAAGGCATCTGTGGTGTATGATGGTGTTATAGACAAGATTATGAGGGTAATGGATTTTCTTGTCAACAAGATGGGCATTAAGTCTTCCCTCATTATGAAATACTCGGAACTTGGAAAAGCGATTGATTACTAGGGTTTTGGTTTTTCAAGTTTTGTTATCAAGAGGTTTGGTAAAGAAGGATTTTAAAATGTATACGTGTTTTGTTTGTTCTGAAAAGACATTTATGCAGAAGTTTGTTATGCCCGCACTTATCAAAAAAAAAAAAAAAGTTTGTTATGCCTCATGAGGAAGCTTCTGATCTGTTGAAGCTATAGCAGGGAAAATTGGATTCTTCTAAATGAGAAGAGAATAGCTTGTTCAATTACTTGCTTTAGTTGAGCTCCAAGATTGAAATTAATCCATATTTTTTTTATTGGTAATGTGAGTTCTGTTTAATTTGTTTAACCGTTGAAACTCAAGTTCCAAAATGCGATGCATAATCATCTGCTAGGCTATTGTGATCTGTTCTTGCTTTATACATGGGCATAAGTTTGCAACTAGTTCTATTGCTGAACTTTTGTAACTAAAATATGATTTATCTGTGGAACTTTTGTCACTGAAATTTGATTTCTTTCATCTTGTTCCCATAAAAAGGGCATCTAGCTCTACATGATCTTTCTATGCATTTGTTACTTGATGGTGTTGCAGTGTTGGTGCATGCAATTTTGAGACTCTGATATTGCTAGTTCAAGTTAGTTATACTGATTATATATTGATACCATGGTGAAGTCTCACATATTGTGTGCATTCCAAC
The DNA here is from genome assembly GCA_032727855.1 of Quercus ilex subsp. ballota. Classification (NCBI taxonomy): domain Eukaryota; kingdom Viridiplantae; phylum Streptophyta; class Magnoliopsida; order Fagales; family Fagaceae; genus Quercus; species Quercus ilex. Next base: position 7,896,915 of record CM064913.1, read on the forward strand.
ATGAATAACAATATTCTGTCTAGCATGTTTGTGAGCAAATTCTCTCAGGATTTGCAGAACTTTTACATTGTTTTGATTTGTAGAGCTCTTATATGGCGCCTATCTGGAATGCACTGCATGTTCAGATGGCTACAAGAAAGAGCAGCACAAAGTACATGGATTTCTTTTGTTCTACAGAAGAAAATAATTGGAAAAATACTTGCTTTCTAAGCTGTTCATCTTAATGGCTTGAGTTAAATTCATGTCAACCAAGTGGACAAATCCAGCTACTAGCTTTCTTGTAAGTTGGGAGAGGGATTTAAATTTGCGTTTACAAGTCACTTAATATATCATGAGGTCTAGTTGGACCATGTTCTGCCATCACATCTTACTTTGACTTTCAATTGGACAGTTGTTATTTTAACTCTCTTAGCAGGTTCTGTGCAGCTAGCAAGTTGGCATTTTGGCCTTTAATTAAATTTCAACCCCATATTTTATATACAGCTAACTTTTATTATGAGTGAAAAATTCTGCACAATTGAGATCCTTTTAGAACAATGCTTTGTGTTTTACTTGAAAATGGGCTTGTATCAACTCTAACATGCCAAGCATGTAATAGTATGAAATGAACGAGTATGGGAGTTTGGTTGTGGCTAAAAGCCCACAGCTCAGAGAAGAGAGTGATTTTAAGGGCTTTGGTTTTATCCTAATTCTGGTATCAAATGCTTTAGTAATAGAGATTTCAGTACAACTACTATGTTAGAGGATGATGAAGACCTGTTCTTTTTCAAGTTTGTGAATTATTAAATAGGAAGTCTCCCATCTGCAAAATGTATACAGATAAAACTTGGATATTACAAAACTGGGAGCTGATTAAGAGGGATGTGCATCATGCAGCAATTGCATAATGATTACACAGTGAAACCCAATCTGTTTGCATTTCCTTATTTGTTACTTAAAATCCCTCTTAATTTTTCATCCTCTAATTGCTTAGTCCAAGTCTGAGTGTAGCTGAGAGAGAGAAGACGTACAGCTGTTAACACAAAGTGTGACACAAGTCATTTATAACACAATCCAGAAGTAGTTTAGGTGAAAACAAAACGGTGTATTATGAGTTGTTCAGATAAGATTTCGGGCTAATAAATTTACCGTGTACAGAAACAGTGCTATGTGTGCTTCAGCAAGTGATATGTATCCCGCTAGTTGTTTCTAAGAAAAATACGTTGCTAACTCGTATCCAGACAATCATTAAAGAGGAGGAGAGCCTTGGGTGCGGCTGTTATAATTGTTAAATCATGGATCCAAGTGTTTTATGTTGCTCATATTGTGTTAGTTGAACCCATTGTTCTTGGACTTGCTTTAGTCATGTCCAAGGTTGCAATTAATTTAGGCTAATGTTCAAATCTTTTTTTTATTTTTAAAATTACATCCTATTATAATTTATGTGACTGTTTACTTGTTCCCATTGTTCTTATTGTGTTGAATGATCCCAGATATTGTAATTTTATGTAGTTACTCTTGTAGAAGCTCAGTGATGTATTGTTTGTTCAATTTTGTCTCTTCTATTTTGTTGGTAACTTACACTGGCATTTGGTGGGTCACAACATCACCTTCGATCTTAATCTTATAAGAGAAGGAGATACCGATTGAGTAAAAGTAATTGTATCACGCTCCTATTTTGTATGGAATATGCTGTGAGGTCTTGTATATGGAGTGCAATCCTTTCTATACGATAGAATTTTGTTTTCTCATGTTTGAGAGCGAACCCTCTTAGAATTGTAACGTCTCCTTTGATTTATGGAGCTTCTATGCGGTGCTAGTTGGGCCAAATAGTTCTTCCCTAATATTGCTGCTATTTGGATTGCTCATAGTACGAGGTTCATCCCTTTGTGTGTACGTATGTCCACGTTATGCTTTTTTTTTCCTCTCTCTCTTTGCTGGGGTGGTGAGAGAGGGAGAAATGCAGGTAACTATCTCATTTGATTAAGGGAAATGACTCTTACACACACAAACTTACACACACATTTTAAACTAAAATCGTAGAGTGACTTGAAGTCATAATTTTAGTTTAAAACGCTTATGTGTAATAAACATAACTCATTGATTAATAACTACACCTAAATCCAATTTGTAAAACCAAAGCACAAATATACATGGTGGCAATATTGAGTCAATTGGCTCATTAAGTCTCAAAAACCTATAACTGGCTTGATGAAAATTAGGAGGGAGCAAAACTCTCTGAATTGGCCCATGAATAGGCAAGATCCACAAGACCCGTGATTGGCCCAACAAATTATTTACGAAGGGTTTGTTGAAAATTGAAATGATAGGCCCAATTCTTAACTCACTACAAGATGAGACACAAATAATCTCTTGTACCTCAAGAGCCGAAGTGGATGTCGGCCCTCGGGGTATTAAGGAATACCAAATATCTAGAATGAATGGGGTCTGATCTTCTCATTCTTTACAAAAGGTCTATTAAAATCACAAACAATTAGCCAAGAGTTTTGTACCTTAATTGACATTTTATAGTGTTAGCAACAAAAACGTTCAAGATTTAAATTATTACTCCCAAATATTAAATTATCAAAAAAATCAAAGTGTTTGACAGATTGGTAGTGCTTGGCATTAGACTAAATCTTATAAGCAGCTTTTGTTTTCTATCTTTTTTTATTTTCTTTTTATTATTATTATTATTATTTTTAATGAAAAGGAAATAGTGAGATTCAACCTTTACATGTCACAAATGTGCTTGGGATATCATTTGAATCCTAGGAGGTGTCTTAACTCTTAGACTAAAAATTATAGGCGAAAAGCACATTTTAGTCCCTACATTTTTAGGCTATTCTCATTTTAGTCCCTAAATTTTATTTTTACCGCTTTTAGTCCTTATTCTGAAAAACGCTTTCCGTTTTAATCCTTGCCGTTACATCAGAAACAGAAAAAGCTGACGTGGCAAACGGCAGAATAAATAATACCTAATTAATGTCCACGTGGCTTAAATTAATAATAAAAAATGCCACGTCAGCATTTAAATTAAAAAAATTAATTTATTAATTTTAACTAAATAAAAAAAATTAAAAATAGAATTAAAAACTAAAAATAATAGGAATTAAGATCTAAGTGTGTCTTAACAAGAACACAAACTCAGATCCAAAAAGAACACAAACCCAGAAATTAAAAAAAAAAAAAAAAAAAAAAAAAAAAAAAAAAAACCAAGAGCACAATTCCAGATACAAGAAAGAAAGAAAAAAACACCCACATGCAAACACTTTCTTTCCTTCGCTCAAACTCACTCAAAAAAACAACTCCCAGATCTCAAATATAACAACACTAACAACGCCTCTCTCTCTCTCTTCTCTCAAAAATGTCATCCCAACAACAGCAACAGAAGCCAAGAACCCAAATCCAATCCAAAAGCCACAAAGCAAAACACAAGATCTCCCTCCATATAAACCCACCTAGCAATGGTGGAGCTGAAGCAAAAAAAATCCTGGGTCGAAGGAGGAGGAGATAGCCGGGGAGGAAAGAGAAGAAGACGAAGAGGAGATAGCGATTGGGTCGGCCTTTGGAGTGGTGATTGGGTGGCGTTTGGGTCAGCGTTTGGGTGGAGATGGGGTTGGAATTGAGGTTGTGTTTGGGTGGTTGAACGAAGTAGGGGTGTGCTCACCGTGGGTCTGGGTTTGCCGCTGTGGGTCTGGGATTTGCTCGCCGTGGGTATGCTGCCATGGGTTTGGGTTTTTCTCGTTGTGGGTCTGTTTTTTTTTTTTTTTTTTTTGGTGGTGGGTTTTGCTCACAGTCATGCTCTTCAGCGGTGGTGGTGTGGGTTGGATTCAAGTTCGATGGTCATGGTGTGGGTCACGATGGGTCAGAGTGTGGCTCATGGTTGTAGTCAAGGTGTGGGTCAGAGTGTGGTTCATGGTTGATTGTAGTACCGGTGCTAGGGGTTGGGTTTTAATCAGTGGTGCTGGGGTTTCGACGGTGTTGTTAAATTTACACTAATGATTAGATTGGTGTACTTAGTTGTGGTGGTTGTTGTAGATCTTGCCTCTAGATCTGGATTTCGTTTCTTGTTTTTAGGATGTATTTCTGTAATTTGGCACTCTCAGATTCAAGTAATGGAATTTGCTTTTTTTTTTTTTTTTTTTTTTTTTTTTTTTTTAATTTCTGGGTTTGTGTTCTTCTTGGATCTGAGTTTGTGTTCTTGTTAAGACATACTTAGATCTTAATTCCTATTATTTTTAGTTTTTAATTCTGTTTTTAATTTTTTTTATTTAGTTAAAATTAATAAATTAATTTTTTTTAATTTAAATGCTGACGTGGTATTTTTTATTATTAATTTAAGCCACGTGGACATTAATTAGGTATTATTTATTATGCCGTTTGCCACGTCAGCTTTTTTCGTTTCTGATGTAACGGCAAGAACTAAAACGGAAAGCGTTTTTCAGAATAGGGACTAAAAGCGGTAAAAATAAAATTTAGGGACTAAAATGAGAATAGCCTAAAAATGTAGGGACTAAAATGTGCTTTTCGCCAAAACTATATTATACATTTTTAGTTCTCAAATAATATTTTATTTTTTATATAATAAAAATAATAATAAACCAGACCAAGATGGTATAGCAGAACAATCTGGTACCGCGCCGTAGTATTTCATTGGACAAATAGAAACATGTCCCAAACGGTACATTTTTGGGACAGGGGATGTCAAAACGGTGCACTTTGGAGAGAAGAGAGAGAAGTAGAGAACCCTAAACGCAATGCAAAGCTTTGGCCTTGGCGGTTTGGGAATCTTGCTCATTCACTCTCACAAGCCACAGCGGAGGTTTTCTTCTGAAACGGACTCTATACAGTAGGTGAGTTTTTCTTCCAGTACCATATGACATGTTGAATTTTCTCTATAAAGCTATTCACCATAGGAGTTGTTGTACTGTTGAAACCCACATAGCGTTATTATTATCATCTGGCAGACTAAGATACATTTCAAGCACTTCAACTTCAAATCAACACTCATTCACTGTCTCATACCTCATAAACTCATGTGGGTTCTCACCAGAAGCTGCTCTATCAGCCTCCAAATATGTTAATTTTGAAAACCCACATAAAGCAGACTTGGTCATTAGCTTTTTCAAGCACCATGGTTTCTCACAAACCCAAATCTCAAACGTCATCAGAGAACACCCAGGAGTGCTGGCATCAGATCCTCACAAGACCCTTTTACCAAAATTGGAGTTTTTCCACTCCAAAGGCTTTACAACCTCTGACATTGCCACAGTCTTATCTAGAAATTCACGAATATTGAAACGAAGCTTGAAAAACCAGATAATCCCTTCTTTTGTTTTCCTTAAGAATTTGCTTGGAACTGATGGGAACACAATTGCTGCTGTTAGATGTTTTCCGGGTATTCTCGTCGTTAAACTCAACACTCATGTGGTTCCTAATATCAATCTTCTGCGAGAAAATGGAGTTCCTGAATCAAATATATGTGCCTCAATTAAAAAATATCCTAGATTTATTACGACAGGTGCTATTCGATTTAAAGGGATTGTAGAGGAAGTCAAGGAAATGGGATTCAATCCTTTGGGGTTGAGTTTTATTTTGGCTATTTTTGCAATAAAGGGAATGAATAAATCCACATGGGAGAGGAAAGTCAATGCTTATAAGAGGTGGGGTTTGTCTGAGGAAGAGATTCTTGTAGCATTTGGAAGGAGCCCACGTTGTATTATGGCATCTGAGGATAAGATTATGCGGGTGATGGATTTTTTGGTCAACCAAATGGGCTTGGAGGCTTCCCTTATTGTCAAGCGCCCACAACTCCTTACTTATAGCTTGGAGAAGCGACTTATTCCAAGGGCTTCGGTTATTCAAGTTTTGCAATCGAAAGGTTTGGTTAAGAAATTGTTTTACTTGCCTGCTGTGTTTGAGTATGCAGAGGAGTTGTTTCTGCAGAAGTTTGTGATGCCTTATGGGAAGGAAGCTTCTGAATTGTTGCAGTTATATAAGGAAAGATTGGTTTTTCCAGAATGACTACAGAATAGGATATGTATCAAGTAAGGAGTGATATGAAGTAGTTATACTGTTATAGCCCACGTTAAGGATCAAGTTTCCCTTGTTTTGAGTTATTTTATCCATTAGAATCTGTTAATATTAATCTTGCTTTAGTTGAGTCCAGAGTGCCACTAATTAAAATTCCAATATCTTGCTAAACCCCAGGTCCTTTTTCACTGTTAGCCTGTGCATAAAGAATAGAATCATTCCATGGTCTTATGTTATTCAATTTCTGTTATTGAGACTTTTGGTCAAGAGGAACTTTTGGTTGTTTGTTTGAGAATCCTGAAAACTTATTCTTGTATAAACTCACAAATTATATGGAGCAAACTTCTTACCTATTGAATCTATAAAGTGAAATTGGATCTCTCAAGATAACCAAGCAATTACTTGTTTCCATTGCACTCTTTTGTATTGAACTTACTTCAAATCAAGTCCAAGGTTGCAGCTGATCCAATCCAAACTGTTGCCAAGTGCTTGGTGCTTGTTTCACTGAGCTTGGAGAAGAGAACCATCTTAAGGGCGTTTGTTATGCAATTTCTGCCAACGAGAGGTTTAGTTGGGCTCTTTTTTTTTTTTTTTTTTTTCTTTTTAAAAAAAAAGAAAAAGAAAAAGAAAAAAAAAAGAGCTGATGTATCTTTTTGAGGATCCTGCAAAGTTATTTCTGCAGAGTCGTAAAATGGGTGATGCATGAAGGGACGTAAACTTTTCTTATTTTGTTGGTACACCATATTTTGCAGCACCTTTAGATTCATTGTAATTTGCATATTACTTGTTTGTCAGATTATGGAGAAAATTGTTTGTTTATGATATGTTTTAGACTGACCTTTTTGTTCCGAGTTTTCCAAGAATTATTTTAGAATCTTCATGAGTGGAATCAAGTTGTTTTGTTGAGCAATTGTAGCTCAGTTCAAGAAAATGCTTATCTACTTTTCTTCTTTTTTTTTTTTTTTTTTTTTTTTTTTTTTTTTTTGGGTATAAGAAACAAGTCAAGCCAAAGAACAAGTTTAAACTCGACTATTAAACAAGAATAGATTAAAAATTGTATGTCTTTGTGAACATGTTCGTGAGTATGAGGCTCGATTTAAATACATATAATATTATATGTTTATAAGTATTCATGTTTAAAAATATATTAATTTAGACTTAGTATTAGATTGTGTAAGTTTGTAAATAATATTTCTATATTATTCATAATTTATCAATAATATAGATAGTTCATTTCATTGTAAAGATTATATATAGTTTTTAACAATACAAGTAGGTGAATCTAATTTTTGTAAATTCCTAAATGGCAATCAATCTATCTAATAATTCAAATAATATGACTTTTTAATTACTATAATTTTGTTATTAATTATTATCATATATTTGTGATAGAGTAAAAAACTTTAGTATTAATGTTTGATAAGAAAATAAGCCAAATTTAAGTAAGTAATTTGTTTGTTGATGAAATCAAACTTAACTCATACTCAAAATTAAATTAAATTAACAATTTTCAATCTTCAAAACTTGGCTTAGCTCATTTATAACCCCAATTATCACAAAAACCAAGATCTCAGTTGTCAAAACTATACAAATTATACATATAATTGATAAATAAAAAATAGTTATACAAATAAAATAACAAATAAAAATTGTCCTATCACTCCTCATTTGAGTTTTTTTTTTTTTTTTTTTAAGGCGTAAATGTGCTTTTAGTTCTTACATTTTGCATCTTTTTCATTTTGGTCCCTACATTTTTATTTCACCACTTTTAGTTCCTAAATCAATTAATGCATTCCATTTTAGTTCTTACTGTTACTTACTTAACATAAATTGCTGATGTGGCAAACAGAGTGCATTGTTAGCACATTAAATGCTAACATGGCCAATAAAATAATATTAAAAAAATTATTTGACATTTAAAAAATGTCACGTCATCATTTAAAAAAAAATTTGAGAGCATCATTTTAATTTTTAAAAAAAGTCATCTCACATAATGTTTGAACAAAAAGAAAATTAAACTAAAAACAAACATTAAAATCTAATAACTAAAAAAAAAAAAATGTCATTAGCTTTCATTATTTTTCGAGAAGAACACTTTTCTTCTTTCTTCCCCAAATCCAGAACATGAAAAGTGAAAGGTACCTCTCTCTTATTTTCAAAGAGAGCGGTTTGAGATCTAAATTGATAGAGGAGATAAAGTGAGATGTGAATTCGTTTGGGTTTTGGCCTTGAGGGTTCGAACCATTGAGAACATCAGCTTGGGGTTTCGGTCTAAGAGGATGGGTTAGAGAGAAAAAGGTGTGGAGAGATGGCAAAAGACCAGGTCGGTTTGAAGAGAAGTCATCATCGAGTGGTGGTTATGAGCGGCGGAATGCTAGTTTTCTTCTCCAAAGACATAGATCTGGGAACAAAGGAGGAGTGCAGGTTCAATCTCTCTCTTTCACTCAACTCGAAATGACTGAGACCCACGAACCCAACCATCAACAACAGGGTGGCACACACCAGAACCACCACCAATGGTGGCTGTCGTTATCACTCTCCCTTCCTCTTTTGTTTTGTTTTCTATTTCTCTATTTATTTTAATTTCATTTGTCTTTTTTGTTTTGGGTATGGCAGTGACTCTTTTTTTTTTGGTTTGGTTTGTTGATTAGGTTTGGTTGTAAGAAGTTGATGATTGTGTGTAAATTCGGATTGCTTTCAAAATGGGTGTAAATTCGGATGAATGTGTGTACTGTTGAAGTGTTTGTGTTTTGAATTTTGAATTGTAAATATGTAGGCTTTGATGTGTGTGGATATCTGTGTTTGGGTTTATATGTTCTATGTGTTTACTTGCTGGATTTATAGATTTGATTTGCTGGAGGTTTTGAGTAAGCCAAACTGAGAGCGACAACTGACTCATTTGGTTAGGTATCTTGTACAAAAATTCCGGTTTCTCTCTCGCTTGAGATAGGTGGGTTCCATCTTCTCCAGTGGGTGTAGAATAGTGGTCCCTTCTTTGAAGGTGCTTTTGTCCCTCTCAGTGACAAGTTCACTTGGAGGCTAGTGGGGTTGTTTTTTTCTTGGGTCACTGGGAAACAGAGCCTCTCCATTCATCTTCTCCTTTCTTTTTTCTTTCTTCGTTAGTTCTCTTATCACGTTTTTTTCTTTTTCCTTGAACTATCTCGTTAACACACAAATGGAAGACCTCACAAATACATGGAGCAAGCTCAACCTATCAGACTGTGAAGGGTCTAACGTTAGATTATCGGAAACATTAGCAGTGTCAGAGTGGGGATTAGCAGCTAAGTTTTTCACCAGACGAGCTCTCAACTTAGAGGCGATTGCAAGAACTTTCTCCCCCCTGTGGAGAGCCTCAAAGGGTTTTAAAGTCAGGTTGGAAGATGACCATATTGTGCTCTTCACTTTTGAGGACAAAACAGAGATGCAGCGAGTCCTAGCAGGGGAACCATGGACCTTTGATAAACACATGGTGATTTTACTAGAGTATGACGGATCCAAAGAGGTAAGAGACATGAACTTTGAGCTTGCTACTTTTTGGGTTCAAGTGCATGACCTCCCACTTAGATTCAGGAGTAGATGCGTAGCAGAACAACTCTGTGAAGCCATAGGAACGGTAAAAAGTGGAGATGAAAACTCGGCCATGGAAGGTGTTAGGTTTGTAAGAGTTAGGGTAACCTTGAATATTTCTAAGCCTCTGTGTAGGGGGAGGGTGATTACTTTAGATGATGGAAAGGACCTGTGGATTCCGTTCAAATACGAACGGCTCCCAAACCTCTGTTTCTGGTGTGGTTGCCTAACCCATGATGACCGAAGTTGTGATTTATGGATAGAAAGTGAGGGTAATCTGAGTACAGAGAAGCAGCAATATGGCCCCTGGATTAAAGCTCTGCCTTTTGTACCATCAAGAAGCAAGATTATCACGGTTCCGGGAATATTTGAAAAAAAAAAAGAAAGATATCTCTCCATTAAACCAGGATCAAGGTTGCAAGAGGCTTGTAGTGGTGCTCCGAACAGATAAACCTTCACCTGAGGTAGTGTGGCCGGAAAAGCAGGCGGAGTTTCCAAACCCAACTGACATGATGGATCCAAATGCTCAGCAGACAAACCCGGCGAATCCAGAGGAGAGTCAGGTTGACAAGACAGATGGAGGTAACGTGTACGCCAGTTCAGTGGAATTGGAAGTCGCATATGAGGCGGGAAAGAATTTCGAAGTGACTTTAGATGAGCTGGACAAGGAGATTGCCATGTTCGACGGCCCCACTGTAAGCTGTGATGAAATATTAAACCCATTGGGCCCTCTCATCTCAGGCCCATCAAATTCCATTCCCCTGCCGAACTCAATAGGCCCACTTGCCAATATTTTTAACTTAAGCCCTTCTCATGATAACCCAGTACCAAAAACTTCTTCGCAATGGGCCAGGATTAAAAGACAAGTGGGCATAAGTGATGAATCAGAAGCTCTCAACGTTACACTAGGTAAGAGAATTTCTCTCCTTCCTCGCAGTAACGAAAAACCACCAAAACGTAGAGTAAATTATGTCTCTGCTAAGAAAGAAAACATCATCCCAACGGTGGAGGCTGGTTCCCAGCCCCGCCGAGAGCAATGAGTTGCATGTGTTGGAATGTGCGGGGGCTTGGGAACCACCGTACGATTCGAGAGCTTGCTAACATTGTGCGAGCACAAGACCCCTCTGTCCTGTTCCTAGCCGAGACTTGGGCAAATAATGCTAGGCTTGATAAACTGTGTGATGAACTAAATTTTGAAGAGAAGTGGGTGGTGGCCAGAGTTACAAGAGCTAGTGGTTTGGCTGTTCTCTGGAAAAATTCAATAAGTATCAAAGTTGTGGATTCTTCTCCTAATTTTATTGATGCGATTGTGAATGCTGGGCAAGCTGATTCCTGGAGATTCACTGGCATTTATGGCTTCCCAGATTCAAGGAGGAAGGTGGAGACTTGGAGTCTTTTACGTAATCTGAACAGTAAGTACAATATCCCCTGGGTATGTGCAGGGGACTTTAATGAGATTCTAAGAGGCCATGAGAAACTTGGTGGCTCGCCAAGGGGGGAAGCTGAGATGGAAGCGTTTAGGGATGTTGTGGATGAACTCGGTTTTGTTGATCTTGGGTTCTCAGGCAGAAAATACACTTGGAAAGGTAAAAGGGGGAATTCAATGATTTTAGAGAGGCTGGATCGTGCCTTTGCTACTCCTTCTTGGCTGGAGTTTTTCCCAGCAACTCGGGTTCAGTACCTGTACTCTAATGCCTCAGACCACGACCCCATAATCATCAAACCTGAAGGTATAGTGCCCTGTCCCAAGAAGCCATTTCGTTTTGAGAGCATGTGGATGAAAGAAGAGGGTTGTAGGAATACAATTGTTGATGCTTGGGGAATTCCTTCATTTGAGAGTAACATGCTTCTGGCCTCGTCAAAAATAGTACATTGTGGGGAAAAACTGACTGTGTGGAGCCGATCATCCTTTGGCAGCATAAAGAGACAATTGGCAGAGGCTTCAAAAAGGTTGGTGTTGGCTGAGGAGGCAGCAGCTAGGGATGGCTCATATGAGCAGGTCCGTATTCTGAAGTTAAGCATTAATGATCTTCTTGACAAGGAAAGCATGATGTAGATTCAAAGGGCACGGTCCCTGTACTTGCAATCGGGAGATAGCAACACCCGCTACTTTCACAATAGAGCATCTCAGAGATATAAGCGAAATCGAATCCATGGGCTGCGGAATGACCAGCATACTTGGTGCACTGTTGAGCATCAAATAAAGGGGATTGCTACTGCCTTCTTTCAGGATCTTTTCACCACTAGTTCCCCCAAAGAGGGCCATCCCATTTTTGAGTCGATTCTACCAGTGGTTACTTTGGATATGAACAGAGACTTAACCCGTAGATTCTCAAGAGACGAGGTGGAAGCAGCTCTCAAATCTATGGAGCCTCTCTCGGCACCTGGTCCGGATGGTATGCCTCCTACTTTCTTCCAATCTTATTGGTCTATTGTTGGTGATGATATTTCCTCTGCTGTTCTAAACTGCCTTAATAATTTCTCTTTGCCCGCTGAAATTAACCATACCTTTATTACACTCATTCCTAAAGTTATGAGCCCGGAAAAAAATTTCTAAATTTAGACCTATCAGTTTATGTAATGTTATTTATAAGTTAATGTCTAAAGTGCTAGCCAATAGACTCCAGGGAATACTTCCTGGCATAATATCAGAAAATCAAAGTGCTTTTCAGGCTGGGCGGCTCATAACAGATAACATTTTGATGGCGTACGAAACCCTCCATTATATGAAACACCAACCGGGGAAAGCTGGATTTATGGCTCTTAAACTTGATATGAGCAAAGCCTACGACCGGGTTGAGTGGTCTTTCCTTAATCAGATAATGTTACGTATGGGATTCCATAAAAAATGGGTGGATTTGATGATGATGTGCATCACAACGGTCTCTTATTCCCTTTTGATCAATGGGGAACCATCGGAAAAAATTGTGCCTTCTAGGGGAATTAGGCAAGGGGACCCAATCTCACCCTATTTATTCCTCCTTTGCTCCGAAGGTTTACATGCTCTTATTGTGAAAGCAGCCAATGATGGGCTTATTCGGGGTATCTCATTATGTAGAAATGGTCCTCGCTTAACCCATCTATTTTTTGCAGATGATAGTCTTCTCTTCTGTAGGGCTTCAATTCAGGAATGCAATCACATTCAGGCAATCCTTGCAGATTATGAGGCAGCCTCAGGCCAAAAGCTTAATAGAGACAAAACCACCCTCTTTTTCAGCAAGGCTACCTCCTCGGAAACTCAGGAAAATATCATGAATATGCTTGGCGTTCCTGAGATAAAACAGTACGAGAAGTACCTGGGTCTCCCGTCTTTTGTGGGAAGGGGAAAGAGGGCTAGTTTTGCTTACATAAAGGAGCGGGTGTGGTCCAAATTGAAGGGTTGGAAGGAAAAGCTCCTTTCCCAGGTCGGTCGGGAAATCCTCATTAAAGCTGTTATCCAAGCCCTTCCGTCTTTTGCGATGAGCTGCTTTAAACTTCCCTCTACTCTCTGTCATGATATTGAGGTTATGATTCGCAAATTTTGGTGGGGCCAAAGGGTGGCCGGCGCAAGGTGCATTGGGTGAAATGGCACTCGCTGTGTTGGTCGAAGCTAGAAGGTGGCATGGGTTTTAGAGAGCTCCAAAAGTTTAATGATGCCTTACTGGCAAAAAAAGTGTGGAGGCTAACCACCAATCAAGACTCTCTGTTTTATAGATTTTTTAAGGAAAAATTCTTCCCTCACAGCTCAATCTTTGAGGCTCAGAACAACCGGGGTTCCTTTGCTTGGAAAAGCATCCTTAAGGGCAGAGACACCATCCTTTTGGGTGTGAAGTGGCGGGTTGGTAACGGTCGGTCTATTAAGGTGTTCAAGGACCATTGGCTGCCTGGTGTGGGCTCGGGTAAAGTTCTATCTCCCACCCTTGATCATGATCCGGACATGTTGGTGGCGGACCTAATTGACCATGAGCTGCATTGCTGGAATCGGGGCCTAGTTGATGTTATCTTCCTCCCTTTTGAGGCAAAAATGGTTAATGCTATCCCTTTGAGTCTTGCGGACGCTCCGGATTGGTTGTATTGGCCAAAAACCAGCAGTGGGACTTACTCAGTCAAATCTGGATACAAGCTGCTTCGTGAGGTTGATGATATTGAGACGCCGGGTGCCTCCGACCTTTCTGGAAACAGGGATGTGTGGAAGCAAATCTGGAAGCTCCATGTCCCAAATCGCATTCGCACTCTCCTCTGGCGTGCTTGCTGCGAGTCCCTCCCTTCAAAGGCGAACCTTATGCGTAGAAAGATCCTTATTGATGGCACCTGCCCCAACTGTTCTCTTGAACTAGAGACCATAACCCATGCGTTATGGTCGTCCAAAAAACTTGACTCGGTCTGGCTCCCACAGTTCGCTATCCTCAAGGATGCTACTTCGCCCAATACATCCTTTTTGGAGTTAATGCACTTAGCATTCAAAGACCCCAGTTGCATTGAGACTTTTGCCAATACCATGTCTCTGCTCTGGATGTATAGAAACAGAGCTGCTTTCGGTGAAGGCGGGTTGTGCCTTGAAAAAATCCCAGACCAGGCCAGGGCGTTGGTGCAAGAGTTCAATCACCTACGCCCCATCCACTCAAAGATTCCTCGCACAGCTCGCTCGGTTCGTTGGAAACCTCCCCCGCCAGGTTTGGTGAAAATTAACTTCGACGGCACTTTATTCTCAACCCAATCTTCAGCTGGCCTTGGCTTGGTTGTTCGGGACTCGGCTGGATTGGTTTTGGCTGCCCTTTCACAAGAGATTCCCCTGCCTACTTCGGTAGAGACAGTGGAAGTGATAGCAGCACGTAGGGCCCTATTATTTGCTAAAGAACTTGGTTTTACGCGAGTAATGATTGAAGGCGATTCTGAAATTATTATCAACGCAATCAGGGAGCAAACTCTCCTTGCCTCAGACCTGGGTCACATGTTAGAAGACATCCATGTTTTGTCTCGCTCCTTCTGCAGCATTTCTTTTCACCACATTAAGCGTTTGGGTAATTGTGTTGCTCATCGCTTAGCACAGAGATCATTTTGTAATCCTCTGTTAGTATGGATGGAGGAAGTCCCTCCTGACATTGTGGATGTTTACAACCATGATCTCAGTTTCATTCATGAATAAATTTCGGTCCTCACTTGTGGGCTGGTTTCTCAAAAAAAAAAAAAAAAAAAGATTTGCTGGAGGTTTTAGGTTTGTGTGTGTTCATGTGTTATGGAGGTTATTGTTGTTAGGAACTTTAAAACTAAGAACAAGAACACAACAAGCTGGATTG
>CM064913.1:7916772-8063730 GCA_032727855.1 Quercus ilex subsp. ballota
ATGTGGATGCTTATGTGTCTCTTTTAATCATTATTTTATTAGCCAAGTCAGCATTTAATGTGCCAACAGTGCACTCTATTTGTCACATCAGCAATTTCTGTTAAGTGAGTTACGGTAAGGACCAAAATAGAACGTGTTAATTGATTTTAGGACTAAAAATTGTGAAATAAAAATGTAAGGACCAAAATAAAAAAGATGCAAAATATAGAAATTAAAAGTGCATTTATGCCATTTTTTAATTACTAATTCTATTAAAAACTTGAAAATAATAAATTTACGCCATTTGCGCCATTTAATGTGCCAACAGTATACTCTATTTGCCATATCAGCAATTTTTATTAAGTGAGTTACGGTAAAAACCAAAATGAAACGCGTTAATTAATTTTAGGACTAAAAATAGAAAAATAAAAATGTAAGAACCAAAATTAAAAAAATGCAAAATATAAAAATTAAAAATGTATTTACGCCATTTTTTTAATTACTAATTCTATTAAAAACTTGAAAATGATAAATTTAATCACCAATACTTAATTCTAAGAGTCTTTTAGGTAAATATTGCAAAAATTAAAATATATTTGCGTTATAGGTACTGTTTGAAGTTATTTGTGGAAATGAGGAGAGAGACTGAATTTCGGCAACACCGTTGCCGAAATTCAACAAAAAGTAGGAGAGAGAATCACAAAAAGGAGGAAAGAGGAAAGTTGCTATCAGGAATTGAATTTCGGCAACGGTGTTGCCGAAATTCATCTGCCCAATTTTACTGTGCTGCCCGGATGTGTGAAAAGTGCAATAATGCCCAGACAAAAAAAAAAAGTAATTGTATTGCCGAAAATGGTAGAAAAAATTAAATGAATGCGGAAGAATTAAAGAAAAATATAATGTGTTATGTACACAATATTTTTACAATATTTTCACAATAAATCACAAGTAACTAGTTATTATTAGTTCAAATTTAAATTTGACATTGACATTACTATTTTAATTTAACAATAATAGCAAGTAACAACCTCATACTTAGCATTTGTTGTAAAAATATTGTAAAAATTGTGTGCACTTATTATTTCTTAAAAAAAAAAAAAAAGTGTAATGGATTTGTGACAAATTTTGTGGCAATCCCATTGCCGAAATAGTGGGGAAAAGCCACAATTAGGGAAAAACCTTTTTTTTTTTTTTTTCAATTGTGGCAATGCTTTTTTTTACAATTATGGCAATGGCATTGCCGAAACTGTGGGGAAAATTTTTTCCCACGATTTCGGCAATGGCATTGCCACAATTGGGAAAAAAATAAAATAAAAACTTTTTTTTCTCAATTGTGGCAATGGTATTGCCGAAATTGTGTGGAAAAATTTTTTCCCGCCATTTCGGCAATACCATTGCCACAATTAGAAATTTTTCCCCACAATTTCGACAATGAAAAAAAATAAAATAAAAACTTTTTTTTTTCCAATTGTGGCAATGTTATTGCCAAAATTGTTTTTTTTTTTTTTTTTTTCAAATGGTATTGCCATTGCCGCAAGTAGTAAAAAAAAAAAAAAAATTTCCCAATTGTGGCAATGGGATTGCTGTAATTGGGGAAAATGCTTTTCCCCCAATTTCGGCAATGGCATTGCCGAAATTGTGGGGGAAAAGTTTCTCCCCCAATTTCGGCAATGGCATTGCCGAAATTGTGGGGAAATATTTTTCCCCACAATTTCGGCAATGCCATTGCCACAATTAGGGAAAAACTTTTTTTTTTTTTTTTTTCTCAATTGTGACAATGGTATTGCCGAAATTGTGGGAAAATTTTTTTTCCCACAATTTCGGCAATGCCGTTGCCACAATTAGAAAAAATAAAATAAAAACTTTTTTTCCCAATTGTGGCAATGGCGTTGCCGAAATAGTGGGGAAAATTTTTTCCCCACTATTTCGGCAATGGCATTGCCACAATTAGGGAAAAACCTTTTTTTTTTTTTTTTTTTTTTTTTCCAATTGTGGCAATGTCATTGCCGAAATTGTGGGGAAAAATTTTTCCCCACCATTTCGGCAATGCCATTGCCACAATTAGGAAAAGAATAAAAATAAAAACTTTTTTTTTCCCAATTGTGGCAATGGTATTGCCGAAATAGTGGGGAAAATTTTTTTCCCACAATTTCGGCAATGCCGTTGCCACAATTAGAAAAAATAAAAATAAAAACTTTTTTTCCCAATTGTGGCAATGGCGTTGCCGAAATAGTGGGGAAAATTTTTTCCCCACTATTTCGGCAATGGCATTGCCACAATTAGGGAAAAACCTTTTTTTTTTTTTTTTTTTTTTCAATTGTGGCAATGTCATTGCCGAAATTGTGGGGAAAAATTTTTTCCCACCATTTCGGCAATGCCATTGCCACAATTAGGAAAAGAATAAAAATAAAAACTTTTTTTTCCCAATTGTGGCAATGGTATTGCCGAAATTGTGGGGAAAATTTTTTCCCACAATTTCGGCAATGCCGTTGCCACAATTAGAAAAAATAAAAATAAAAACTTTTTTTCCCAATTGTGGCAATGGCGTTGCCGAAATTGTGGGAAAAATTTTTCCCCACTATTTCGGAAATGGCATTGCCACACATTGCCGAAATAGTGGGGAAAAATTTTTCCCCACTATTTCGGCAATGGCATTGCCACAATTAGGGAAAAACCTTTTTTTTATTTTTTTCAATTGTGGCAATGTCATTGCCGAAATTGTGGGGAAAAATTTTCCTCACAATTTCGGCAATGGCATTGCCACAATTGGGAAAAAAAATAAAAGAAAGACTTTTTTTTGCTTTTTTTTGCCCAATTGTGGCAATGGTATTGCCGAAATTGTGGGGAAAATTTTTTTCCCACAATTTCGGCAATGCCGTTGCTACAATTAGAAAAAAATAAAAAAGAAAACTTTTTTCCCAATTGTGGCAATGGTATTGCCGAAATTGTGGGGAAAATTTTTTCCCACAATTTGCAATGCCATTGCCACAATTGAGAAAAAATAAAAAATAAATAAATAAACTTTTTTCCCAATTGTGGCCTTGGTATTGCCGAAAATGGGAAAAAAAAATGTTTCAATGAGTTTGTGGCAATGCATTGCCGAAATTGTGAGTAGAATCTTTTTTGGCAATTGTGACCATGCTGTTGTCGAAAATGGAGGAAAAAAAATGATTGACGTTCACATTGTAAATCAAAAAAAAGTAAACAAAGTACATAGGTTTTTATAATATAAAAGAAAAAATGATTGATGTGCAAGCTATAAACAAAAAGAAACTAAAGAAAGTACATAGATTTTTATGTGCACACTGTAAACAAAAAAACAAAGTTTCAATCAACCAATCACCTCAACTTCTCATCTCATCTGATTCTTATTCTCTACATCGAATATATTTTACCTATTCATAACTCTCAGAGGGATTCGTTTTTGTCATCTCATCTGCTTCGTATTCTCTGCATCAAATATATTTTACCTATTCATAGCTCTCAGAGGGAATCGTTTTTGTCTTCTTCACTGTTGTAATCTCTCTGAGAGATTTTTTTTGTTTTCTTCACTTTTGTAATCCCTCAGAATCTATTCTTTTTTGTTTTCTTCTTAATTGTAATCTCTCTCAGAGATAGTTTTTTTTTTGTCCTCTTCTTGTGTAATAAAAGATGTCTTCTTCAATGAAGTAATAAAAGGCAAGTCAAGTGCTAAGTGCAAGCGTCGTTTTTATTTCTCCTCCTTCACTGAAGAATTGTATCTCCTCACATAGAAGGTCCTCTGATTGTTCAGTTAGTCTTTTACTTTGCTTTAGGTGAACAACTAAGAATCGTAAGTTTTTTGTTAATGTAAGTTTCTTTGCTTTGTAAATATTAAAAGCTAATACATTGTAAAATATTATGTATTGTTATAGTTGTAGTTAATATTATTTGTATGCCTATGATTATGATTATTGTTGTTGTTATTCAAATTTTAGATTAATGAATTATTTTTTATGGTTATCTGATTGTGTTTTTTTTTTTTTTTTTTGTCAAGTATCACTCTATAATTCTCACTCTTTCAGTTGGTATCACAGTTGTGGTAAGCATCTCAACTCTCTAATTAAATTTGTATTTGTTATTTTTGAAATTATTTAATATTATTTATTGTTATTATTAGTACATGACCACAAAAATTGTAATAAATTGTATTATTGTAATCTTTTTATAATAAATATGTGTTTTGTTATTCTCAATTATTACATCTATTACTTGGAAAAAATATATTGCATAATATGTTTGTTGGTTTATAATAAAGATATGTATGTGTATTATTATTATTATTATTTACTACAAATGGAAGTTGCATGGTTTAACTCATTGTAGCATTTAATGTAGGATATATTTGAAATGGAGCGACAAAAATATCACATCTCCAATGATGCAATGGAAGGCAATGTACGTTGCGTGATCCAAATTTATTAATGTCCTAATAATATCTACAATTATTCAATTTACATGAAAATAATTTCAACATTAGTAATATAACATTGTACATTTAAAAAAAATCAGGTTTCCACCTTACGGGTGCGACCCCAACCGTTTGCACCTTCCCTGCTGTTAGGCGAGCGTATTATCCCATATTTGCGGCAATGTAGACTCTACCGTGTTACCCGCCTCCCACATATAGATATTGACTGGAGTCTTATCACTTCTTTAGTGGAGCGGTGGCACTCTGATACCCATACATTTCACCTACGTACTTGTGAAATGTCAATCACTTTACAAGATATAGCAATCCTTACAGGATTGCCTATTGATGGCAAAGCAGTGTGCGGGCCCACTAATTTGAATTGGAAAGATATTTGTAGAAATTTACTTGGGGAGGAACTACCTGCAACAGCATTGAAATATGGTGGCCTTAAAATAACATGGGTAAGGAATACATTCTCAAACTTACCAGAGGGTGCCAATCCTATAACAATCCAACGGTATGCTAGGGCATACATGTTCCAGGTTATGGCTTTACTATTTGGAAATAAGAGCCAAAGTAAATTGCATTGCTGTTTTCTCAACCTGTTAGACGACTTTGGAAAAGCTGCGGAATATAGCTGGGGTAGTGCCACACTTGCTTTCCTTTATAAAGAGTTGTGTACTGCTGCTATTCAAAAAAGTACGGAGATTACAGGTCCTGTTTTCATATTACAATTATGGGCGTGGGAGCATCTTCCATATTTGACCCCAATTCCAATAAATCCAATAAATTTAAATGGCGACGAACCATACGGTTGCAGGTATAATATTTACTTTCTATTTCTATACAATATTGTATACTGTAGCATTTATCCTTGATACTTCCAAACCCTAAAATCAGTGGCAATCATTAATTGTGTATAGGTGGGATGCTAGGAGAACGTTTACTCACACACCAACGCATGTTCTGGGGGCGTACCGTTCTAATCACAACACACAATATAATGAACAGGTAATATATCACAATGCATCAATGGTTAATTTACTAGTTATATTATTAATTTTATTGATTATAACATAGTTATTGTAATTGGAATTGCAGGTTGTTTGGACACCATATGATAATTATTTGCATCCATGGTGTCTTGCAGAAAGACATATATGGACTACAACAGCACCATTGCTATGCTTCCAAACTGTCGAGTATTACCATCCAGAAAGAGTTATGCGACAGTTTGGATTGTTGCAAAGATGTCCAAAATGGCCTACTGACAATTTGGATAATTCTGTGCATTGTGTAAAGATGACAGGGAAGTCCAATGTCAATTGGCTTACGCTGCATGCACAGTACTACCAGCTTTGGAACGCGCGCACTGAACATGTAGTTGGGGATGAGCATTTCGAGTTAGGTGTGGACTACGCAACATGATACCAACAAAATGGTCACCTATTCACGACACCAGAAGCGGCTGCCCATGCGTACCAGGTAATTATTTTAGCTTTTTCAAAAATACTGCATTAATATTAGAACAAATTATTTACACAAACAGAATGTTGCACTACTTGATAACAAATTATTGTGTTATCTTTTTCAATAATACTGCACTAGTAAATGTTTTTTTTTTGTGTGGCAGCAAACTGAGATCAACAATATGTTAAATTTAGCTGTTGCAAACCAACAAAGAAATGATCTCACTGTAGAGGAAGTCCTTACACCAATAGTAGAGGGCCTTAACCGAGTGAAGTTATCAATGGAACAAAATATTTCCTCCGTCCCTACTCATAGGGTGACACACTTCGGGCGACGACAAAGGCAACAAAGAAGACGGCCACAAACCCAAACTGAAACCGAACCGTCCACCTCTACACAACATGGGAATGATGAAGCCGAACCATCCACCTTTACACAACAGAATATGTACAGCTCTACCCAAGCTGGGCTTTCAACATCTGCTGGTAATGACCCAACCACCTTTAGTGCGTATAATCCAATTAATGTCAACAACTACTACATGAATTTAAATGAACAGATTGGATTGCCCACTTCCATAGGACAAGGATTTGAGGGTTTGTTTAACTATGACCATTATCCCCAACCTAGTTCAACACCTTCCTCCTATCACCCATCGCCACCTCCATCCTATGCTGGGCAATACAATTATGGCCAAGATAGCCAGTACAACTATGATTTCTGCATACCACAACCTTCCCAACCAGCCCCTCATGTTGGTGATTTCTACACGCCACCAAATACATGGGCATGTGCTCCAAACAGTGAGGAAGAGGCCTCCGTAACAGACTCTGAGGAAGATGCCTCAAATGAGGATAGTGGGGAAGATGCAGAAGATGCAGAAGATATGGAGGTATCTTCAGATAATGAAAGTAACGAAGGTGGTCATTATCAAACAGAAGTTGACATTAGAACGCAGCCAAGGCGCATGGGGAAAAGTCCTGTGCCAACACGAAGGTATCCACAACGAGTAAATAGGCATCCTCCATGTTGTGGAACACAACAAAAACTTCGTGTACCCCATCGGCGCAATGACTAATCAATGTAAAATGACTATTTGATAATGAATATATTAAAGTACTATTGTTGTTTATGCATCATTGTAGCAAAAAATATTATGCCTAGCACATAGCACATTATACTACTAACCGTAAGACCTTTGCGAAAATAAGAAATGTGTACACATTTTTTGGCATTTGAATTTAGCGCCCAATTAATCTAATCATACATCTATTTACTATGGTGTACATTTCTATTTTAATTCTCCATGGCCTCTCTTCCAAATCCTCGTAAAAGTTTCAAAGAAAAATAAAACTTTCACCATCTAATTTTCGTCCAAATTTACAGCAGCAACTTGTGAGTTAATTTCGGCCAACAAATTTTGTGAATTTCAAAAAATTCAAAACATAAAAGTTGTAGATATTTAAGTCACGGTTCCATCCCATCTGGCCTTGAGTCAATTGGATTTTTGAAGAGAGAGATACATCTAAAATACTGATCAGTGCTCATATCTGATTTTTCCTCTTCAGATTGTGGTCATTTGATTTCTTTCCTTATTTGATTTTTCCTCTTCAAATTGTGGTGATTATCTGATTTTTCCTCCTCAGATTGTGCTACTTTGAATTTGTTAAAATAAAAATTAACACTGAGATTAATTGTTGGGAGGAATTAAATTATTGGGAGGAATTAAAAAAAAAAAAAAAGAAGTGATACTTACACAATATTTTTACAACATTTTTACAATAAATCACATGTGATTAATTGTTATTAGTTCAAATCTAAATTTAACACTAAAATTACTTTTTTAATCCAACAAAAACAACTAATAACAACTTGCCATTTAGAATTTATTGTAAAAATGTTGTAAAAATTACACAGTCCGAAAATGGGAGAAAAAAAAAAGTTGCAATTGGTTTGTGGCAATGACATTGCCGAAATAGAGGAGAAAGATAGAAGAAAGTACACATATTCTTATTCTTCAGTATTCACCTCAACTCACATTTTGTCATATTCACCTCAACTCTCCAAAGTAATTTTTTTGTCATATTGACTTCAACTCCTCAGAGTACCTTTTTTGTCTTTTTATTC
Source organism: Quercus ilex subsp. ballota (assembly GCA_032727855.1). NCBI lineage: Eukaryota > Viridiplantae > Streptophyta > Magnoliopsida > Fagales > Fagaceae > Quercus > Quercus ilex. The sequence goes on from CM064913.1 coordinate 7,924,781, forward strand.
TTCAGTATTTTTTTGACTGAAGCAGTTTGGTTTTTTTGTATGTCATGTTTTTTCCTTTCGTATTGTAAAAGTACTCTATGAAACAAATAGGGATAGATTCAAGTACAAAGCAACTTGATTCTTATTCTAAAAAAAGTACATAGACAATACGAAAGGGAAGAAAAAAATAATTGATGTGCACGTTGTAAATAAAAACAAAAAAAGTACATAGATTCTTATAGAAGAAAAAAATGATTGATGTGCACACTGTAAACCAAAAAAAGCAAAGAAAGTACATAAATTTTTACAATACGGAAGAAAAAAATGATTGATGTGCACGCTGTAAACAAAAAAAGCAAAGAAAGTAAACAAAAAACAAAACTTCAATCAATCAATCAACTAAACTCCTCATCTCATCTGATTCTTATTCTCTGCATGCATCAAATATATTCCCCTCAACTCTCGAATATATTCCCCTCAACTCCTCAGAGTACGTTTTTTTGTCTTTCTATTCTTTAGTATTTTTCAGAATAAAGACCAATTTGGTTTGTGTTTCTTGTTCCATCAACCTTCTTCTCCACTCTTATTCCCCTCATAATTCTACCAACCATTTTCAATTGATGCGTGCCATACATTCTACAAACAACTATAAGTAACAACACTTGCAAATATTTATCCGTCCTTTATCTTTTAGAAGGTGAGTTACATCTCTTAAGTAGTTATTTTTCTTTTTATAATATTTCATGTTGATATGTTTTTGGGCATAACTAAGCATGGAAATCTTGTTTTTGCATTATGTGTTTTGCAACATGAACTGATTTGTATGATATGTTTTAAATTAGTTGTCCATGAATTCTTGCTGAAAATTTCCTATAGCAAAAATATATTCCAACATGACAGGCCAGTTTTTCCTTAAATAAATACTTAGTTTGTTAGCCTATAATATACACGTACGCTATAAGGAAAAAAAAAGGTTAGTATATGCTCTACAACCTTAATAAAAAATATGTTAATATTATTATTATCAGTGAAATAATCCTCTTTAACAGAATTCTCTCAGCTCTAGCTATTTAAATATTGAATATTTTTAATGGACTACCTTCTTGTATTGCATTGTAATGGTTGTGTAATGTTAATATATTAATACTATTATTATGTTTTAGTGTAGATGGCAGAAAAGTTGTTCATTTTTCTCATCCATTCCGGGGGAATAATTAAACATGGAGAAAATGGGGTTTATTACGAAGGGCCACCTCCTTCTATGCTTCCATTAAGCCAGGGTGTTACATTTGAAGATCTATGTGATAGAGTAGCATCCACGCTTCATATAAACAGAGAAGATTCAAAACTGACGATTTGGTATAGATTTCCTTTTCAATGTCATCCACATCCTGTAACTTACCAGCAAGTTTTGGTAGAAGATGATCATGGTGTCAATGCAATATTCAATATGTTAGACTGCCAATATGGATTTGTAGGTGCAGAGTTATATGTGGGTGTAGAGCCCATAAGAAGCCACCGAGATGTTTTTCCCATTCGATATGCCAACGAAGGACCGAGTGCATCATTTACTTATTCACATGGCGGGCACTTCCAGGATCCATATGCCACTCATATTGGTCTTTATTCTGAAGATGCGGCTCATTCCCCAATCAATATTGGTGGTGCTGACTACCATGCTCCATATACTCATGGCGCAACAGAGGATCAACATGTTCCTTATCGGTCAATGAACACCAATGATGCTGACTATGATAATCCAACTGAGCATGTCTCACAAGAGACTACTAATGATCCCAATGATACACATCGCATAGCTGCTACTACTGAAAATGCGGTCCATACATTATCAGAAAGGATGCGAGCCATGGATAATGATGACAACGAGGTCCTTGATGATGATGAGGTCCTTGATGATGTTGGAGATGAACAGGAGCCTCTAAATGAAGGTAATCATGAAAGTAGTCCAGCTATGGCATTCCATCAACCTTCATTACTAAGCTTTTCACAAAACACGTGGGATAATATGATTGATCCAACCCCACCATTTGAAAAGCCCACTCAGAGTATTTGGGACCCTACCCAAGAGTTTTATGTGGGCTTGCTTTTTGCCGATAAGGATGACCTACAAGCTGCTGTTAAACACTATCACATCAAGAGGAACCAAACATTTTGTGTAAGAGAGTCAGATCCAGCATGTTGGTCTGTAAGGTGCAAACATTGTTCTTGGCATCTTCGAGCATGCTTCTGGGCTACACATGGGTTGTTTGAGGTTAGGAAATACAGTGGTCCACACACATGTACAGAGTCCACGCTCACACAAGATCACGAGCAATTAGACACCCATTTTATTGAGAAAGAGTTGAGGGATGTTGTCAAAAATGATCCAACCATAAAGATTTCTTCACTTCAACAGACTCTTTACAATAAGTACCAATACCAGCCTTCTTATTCTAAGGTGTGGGAGGTGAAACAAAAAGCAATTGGTAGAGCGTTTGGCGATTGGGACAAATCGTACCAATTATTGCCAAAATGGTTGAAAGCTTTGACTGATTCAAACCTGGGCAGCAAGGTTAGTTGGAGAACAGTACCTACTACTATGCCAGGCTGTGCAATATTTGAGAGAGTGTTCTGGGCTTTTGGTCCATCAATTGAAGGTTTTCAACATTGTAGGCCAGTGATTAGTATAGATGGAACTTTCCTATATGGTAAGTACAAAGGTACGTTACTAATTGCATCAACGTGGGATGGTGAGAACAGACTTTTTCCACTTGCCTTTGCCATTGTTGAGAATGAAAATGATGATAGTTGGTATTGGTTTTTGCGTTGTATTCAGATTAATGTCACTAATCGGGAAGGGTTATGTGTCATATCTGATCGTCACCCTGGTATAATGGCAGCGATACGGACTATATGTCAATCAACACGTTGGTATCATCGTTTTTGCCTTCGCCATGTGGCTAGCAATTTTAATCAAAAAATTGGGAATAAAAACTTGAAGGCTATGGTAATGTGGGCAGGCATGGAGAATCAGTTACGAAAGTATCAAATAACCAGGGATAGAATTACTCAATTAAGTGCAGATGGTGAGGAGTATTTGAGAGAAATACCGGTGGCCAAGTGGACGTTAGCACACGATGGTGGACATCGTTATGGGGCAATGACGACAAACTTGTCTGAAAGTTTCAATGGAATTCTAAAGAGTGCTAGAAATCTGCCCATAACTGCGTTAGTTGAACTTACATACTACCGTTGTGTAGCCTACTTTGCCGATCAGTATACTAAGGCACGCGCAGAGGTTACTGCTGGTGAACTCATTACGGCCTATGCAAAGAATAAATTCAATAAATGGGAAAAAAAGGCACCAAAGCATTCAGTTACTGTGTTCAGTCATGAAGATGGGCTGTTTGAAGTGAGAACACCAATAAACCCTAACTCTGCATATAGGGGTAGTCATCGTCATGAGGTAAATTTGAGGCAGAACACTTGTAGTTATCAAAAATGGCAGGTTTATAAGATGCCATGCTCACATGTCATTGCCGTGTGTAAATATCAAGGCATCTCTGCAATGCGATATATCGACCGTTGCTACCATTTGGAAGAACAAGTTGCTTGTTATGCACCTAGATTTCGCATGGTTCCAGACAGTGTACATTGGAATGAGCCTGATTTTCCAGTCTTGTATCCTAATGTCAAGCTGCGCCATGAAAAGGGTCGACCAAGAACAACTCGGCTTCGAAATGAAATGGACGAAGGGGCAGAGCATCAACCAAGGCCATTGTGCAGTCTCTGTAGGCAAGAAGGCCATAATAGAAGAACATGCCCCACTCGAACTGTGGCTGGCTCCACTAGTGGCTAAACTGAATGACCTACCATAAGTATTCAATCTACTTCAGTGGATTGGTTGGACCGTATTTTTTTTTTTTTTTTAGGAGTTGGACCATATTGTTAGTTTGTATTATTTGAAAGAACATGGTACTAATTCCATATGCTACAATGTTTTCTATCACTGCAAGTTGGACTGGGGTGTATGTTTATTTATTTTGTGTGTGTGTGTGTGTGTATATATATATTGTGTATTATAGTTTAGGGTTTCGATAACACTTTAAAATGTATACGTTTTATGGAGTGCTTGGGTCATTTACCATGTTTCAAAGTTTCAAATAAGGAAAGGAATCAAAGGGCTACAATCTAAAGAGGAAAAATCAAATTTGAGCACTACTCAGTATTTTAGACGTATCTCTCTCTTCAAAAATCCAATTGACACAAGGCCGGATGGGATGAAACTGTGACTTAAATATCTACAACTTTTATGTTTTGAGTTTTTTGAAATTTCCAAAATTTGTTGGCCGAAATTAACTCACAAGTTGCTACCGTAAATTTGGACAAAAATTACCACAAAAAAAATTTTCCCCACAATTTCGGCAATACCATTGCCACAATTGGGCAAAAAAAAAGTCTTTCTTTTATTTTTTTCCCAATTGTGGCAATGCCATTGCCGAAATTGTGAGGAAAATTTTTCCCCACAATTTCGGCAATGACATTGCCACAATTGAAAAAAAAAAGAAAAAAAGGTTTTTCCCTAATTGTGGCAATGCCATTGCCGAAATAGTGGGGAAAAATTTTTCCCAACAATTTCGGCAACGCCATTGCCACAATTGGGAAAAAAAGTTTTTATTTTATTTTTTCTAATTGTGGCAACGGCATTGCCACAATTGAAAAAAAAAAAAAAAAGTTTTTCCCTAATTGTGGCAATGCCATTGCCGAAATTGGAGGAGAAACTTTTCCACACAATTTCGGCAATGCCATTGCCGAAATTGGGGGAAAAACATTTTCCCCAATTACGGCAATCCCATTGCCATAATTGGGAAATTTTTTTTTTTTTTTTTTTTTTACTAATTGCGGCAATGGCAATACCATTTGAAAAAAAAAAAAAAACAATTTTGGCAATACCATTGCCACAATTGGAAAAAAAAAAAGTTTTTATTTTATTTTTTTTCATTGTCGAAATTGTGTGGAAAAATTTCTAATTGTGGCAATGGTATTGCCGAAATGGCGGGAAAAATTTTTTCCACACAATTTCGGCAATACCATTGCCACAATTGAGAAAAAAAAGTTTTTATTTTATTTTTTTCCCAATTGTGGCAATGTCATTGCCGAAATCGTGGGAAAAAATTTTCCCCACAGTTTCGGCAATGCCATTGCCATAATTGAAAAAAAAAAAGCATTGCCACAATTGAAAAAAAAAAAAAAAAAGTTTTTCCCTAATTGTGGCTTTTCCCCACTATTTCGGCAATGGGATTGCCACAAAAATTTTCACAAATCCATTACACTTTTTTTTTTTTTTTAAGAAATAATAAGTGCACACAATTTTTACAATATTTTTACAACAAATGCTAAGTATCAGGTTGTTACTTGCTGTTATTGTTAAATTAAAATAGTAATGTCAATGTCAAATTTAAATTTGAACTAATAATAACTAGCTACTTGTGATTTATTGTGAAAATATTGTAAAAATATTGTGTACATAACACATTATATTTTTCTTTAATTCTTCCGCATTCATTTAATTTTTTCTACCATTTTCGGCAATACAATTACTTTTTTTTTTTGTCTGGGCATTATTGCACTTTTCACACATCCGGGCAGCACAGTAAAATTGGGCAGATGAATTTCGGCAACACCGTTGCCGAAATTCAATTCCTGACAGCAACTTTCCTCTTTCCTCCTTTTTGTGATTCTCTCTCTTACTTTTTATTGAATTTCGGCAACGGTGTTGCCGAAATTCAGTCTCTCTCCTCATTTCCACAAATAACTTCAAACAGTACCTATAACGCAAATATGTTTTAATTTTTACAATATTTACCTAAAAGACTCTAATTCTAAGGCATTTTTTTTATATTAGTTACAGTATGTTGACTTTTCTCTATAAAGCTGTCCACCATTGTACTTCTTGTTGTACCATTAGGGCCCCTCGGAAATTTCACACTGTTGAAACCCCCTCGCGTTTTTATGGTTCAAATCTGTTAGATACATTTCGAGCACATCAAATCAACACTCATTCAAGGTCTCATACCTCATAAACTCACGTGGGTTCTCACTGGAAACTGCTCTAACAGTCTCCAAAAATGTTAATTTGGAAAGCCCTGATAGAGCTGACTTGGTTAGTAGCGTTTTCAAGAAATGCGGTTTCTCACAAACCCAAATCTCAAATATCATCAGAGCATTCCCTAGTGTGCTGCTATCAAATCCTCACAAGACCCTTTTGCCCAAATTGGAGTTTTTCCAGTCCAAAGCCTTTGCGAGCTCTGACATTGCTACAGTCTTATCTGGAAATCCACAAATATTGCAACGAAGCTTGAAAAACTACATAATCCCATCTTTTTTTTTTCCTAAAGAATTTTTTTGCAACCCATGGGGACATTATTAATGCGATTATACGTTTTCGGGCAAACGTCAATCTTCTGTGAGAAATTGAAGTTCCTGAATCGCATGTAAGTTCCTTACTTAAATAGAAGCATAGTGTTGCTGTGACAAATCCAGTTCGATTTAAAGAGATTGTGGAGAAAGTCAAGGAAATGGGATTCAATCCTTTGAAGTTTTCTTTTATTCAAGCTGTTTTTGCAATGTGGGAATGAATAAATCCACATGGGAGAGGAAGGTCAACGTCTATAAGAGGTGGGATTTGTCTCAGGAAGAGATTCTTGCAGCATTCAGAAAGTGCCCCTGCTGTATTATGGCATCTGAGGATAAGATTATGCAAGGTATGGATTTTTACATCAACAAGATGGGTTTCGAGACTTCCTTTATTGTCAATCTTCCGATACTCATTATGTATAGCTTGGAGAAGCGGTTTATTCCAAGGGCTTCGGTTATTGAAGATTTGCAATCAAAAGGTTTGATCAAGAAGAATATACACTTAGCTGAAGTGTTTAGGTCTTCTGAGAACTCATTCCTTCAGAAGTTTGTGACACCATATATGGACGAGGTGTCTGACCTGTTGAAGCTATACAAGGGAAAATTGGATTTTTCAAAGATCACTACAAAATAGGATATGTATAAGACAAGGAGTGAGATGAAGCAGTTATAGCCCACATCATTTCTACAAAAAATATATATATATATAGCCCACATCATGAATCAAGTTTCCCTTGTTTGGAGTTACTTATGCAGGAATACGTTTTCGGGATTCTCAAACAAACAAGTCACTCTAAAAGTTCCTCTTGACCGAAAGTCTCAAAACACAGAAGAAGTTATTTGGAGCAAATTTCTTAGCTATTGAATCTATATATTGAAATCTGATCATTCAAGCTAACCAGGCAATTACTTGATCCATTTGCACTGTTTGGTATTGAACTTACTCTAAATCAGGTCCAAGGTTGCAACTGATCCAAATTCCAAACTTTTGCAAAATGCCTGGTGCTTGTTTTCTCTAATTAAGCTTGGAGAAGAGAACCATCACAATTCACAAGGCTATCGTTTGCAATTACTGTCATCCATCACAAATCCGACTTATCTTTTTGAGGATTCTGATAGTTGTTTCTGCAGATATGTGTGAACTGCAATGAGGAAGATCCTTGGTTGTTGAAGCCATATTCAGTGAAGTTGAACTTTCATGCCATTGAATAAGTGGTGTGAGGAAGGGAACTGTGGATGCAACAGCTATTGTAAATGCTTTTTATTTACCCGTTAGTGTAGTATTACTTGATCCCATTGTTTCGTAACTTGCTGTATCTTTTGTTCAAGGGTGCTATCAATCATTTTATTTTCCCCATGATTGAAGCTAAACTCGTAGAAAAGAAGCAAGAATAGGGCGCGAGTCTTCTGACAAATACCAAATCATTCTTTTACTAAGCATAGAAAAGAGTCATTTCTAAGGCTCTAGTTAGTCCATTTATGGAGGCTGAAGTTGCACCATCTCTTGGCAAGGGTGGGGAATTTTAAACTCATCTTGAAATTGCCAAAGATGGTGGGAGTAACTTGTCTCCTAGTGTAGTGGTAGTGTACCACTTGAATGTGACTTGCAAGAATTAGAACTACATAGAAGCGAACGTGAAACAATTCTTTATTGTCGTTTTGAGATTGGAGGGGAATCTTTCTTGCGTGCACCATTACACTTTGATGAGTGTGTTTCTTTAACTTCACCAACTTCAAATGTATGGCTAGTTGATTTAAGGGATGAGATGGGTTACATGGCAAAGAATCAAGTTAGGAAGTTTGTTGATCTTTCGCTTGGGCATAAGACCATTGGAAACAAACGGGTCTTTAAACTTGGCGCAATGCAGATGAATCAGTCAACAAGTATAACGATCATCTCACGGCGAAAGATTTTAAGAGCCCATCTAAATTTTATTATGTGAAAAATGAGAGTTTGAATACCACCTTACTCTTGTGATTTTAAGAGCCCATCTAAGGTGCAGCTTGTGCTTTCTCAAGACGTTAAAGGTGTGGCCGAGGTCCCCCAAATGTTTGGATACCACCTTACTCTTTACCACCATATCATCAACATAGACCTTGACGCTCTTGCCTAGCATCAGCTCGAACATTCTTGTCATCATCCTTTGATAGGTGGACCTCGCGTTCTTTAGACCGAACGACATTACTTTGTAGTGGTAGTTCCCGATGGGCGTCACAAAGGTTGTCTTCTCCTGATCTTCCATGGCTAGTGGTATTTGATGATAGCCCTGGAAGGTGTCTAGGAAGCTCATCCGAGGATGTCCTGTGGTTGCATCCACCAGCTAGTCGATCCGAGGCATGGGGAACGGGTCTTTTGGACATGTCTTATTTAGGTCAGTGAAGTCCACACAGACCCTCCCCTTTCCTTTCTTCTTCTTGACCACCACAGTGTTGGCCAACCATTCAGGGTAAAAGACCTCTTTTATAGCCTCTGCACGTTTAAGCTTATTCACCTCTTCCTTGATTGCGTCAGCGTGCTCCCTCAATGAGCGTCAGGGCGGCTGTTTCTTAGGCACTACGGACGGATTAACGTTGAAATGGTGACAGATGAAGGACAGATCAATCCTTGGGGCATCACAGGCATCCCATGCAAACACGTCAATATTGCTTTTGAGGAACTCAACTAGCTCTTCCTACTCCTTGGGCAGCAGCCGAGCTCCGACCTGAAAGAATTTCTCCGGATCATCACCAATCGCCACCTTTTCCAGATCCTTACATCTTGCCTCCTCGGCAGCTGCATCTAGAGGCGCCGTCGGGGTCTTTAATTGCTATAAGCCTTCCCCAGCAGTAGCCGAGGGCTATGCGTCGAGCCGATGTGATACGATAGCCACTATGCACTACCTTGCGGTGGGCTGACAAACACGGATCTTGAGAACCTGATCTCCTGATGGGAATTTCATTTTCTGGTGCAATGAGGAGGCAACGCCCCCCAAGGTGTGAGCCAGGGCCTCCTTACGATGGCCGTGTAGGGGGAGTAGGTGTCCATTACTATAAAGTTCACCTCTACCACTTCTGAGCCGGTCTAAATGGGCAGCCTGATCATGCCCTTTAGGATGACAAGTTTCCCATCGAAACTCATCAAGGGAGAGCTATAGGGCATCAAGTCCTCCAGCCTTAGCTCCAGCCCCTTATAGAGGTCTAGGTACATGACCTCGGCCGCGCTGCCACCATCCACCATCACTCTTCTCGCATCATAGTCCCCAATTCTGAGTGTGATCACCAGGGCATCATCATGGGGCTGAGTGGTCCTAACCTTGTCTTCTTCTAAGAAGCTCAAGGTCGGTGAGGACTTCTCCTGACCCTTTTTGGCTCTGGCTGGGACCCCTCGGTCAGCAGCTGGGCCACAGACAACACTCGCGAGGGGTGCGTGCCTGTTCTCCCTAGTGCAGCTAAGATCACATTGATCATCCCTACGGGCGCCCTTAGGGCGTTATCTCTCTGGGGCTCCTGATGGGTCCGTCCTTGATGGTCACCGGGGTGATGTAGAAGGTGTTTCAGCCTTCCTTCTCGGACTAGCTGGTCCAGATAGTTCCGGAGGTTCCTGCAGTTCTCTGTGGTATGTCTGTGGTCTCTATGGTATTGGCAGTAAAGGTTCTGGTTGCGCTTCGCAGATTCTCCCACCATTTTGCTCAACCACCTGAAGTATAGCTCGTTCTCAATTTTCTCCAACACCCTGTGTACTGGCTCTCAGAATATGGCGTGGACAGCCTGTGTGTCGACCACTCCAAATTGCCCCGCAAAGTCTCTCCTCGGGTGGGTGCTGTTATATCGGTCCGGCCTGGGGTCCCTCCTCTCCTGAGGGGCGGCCTTCTCCTTTCCTCTGTTCTGCAGTTGGTCTTCTTCCACTCGTTTGTACTTGTCGATCCGATCCATCAGTCGGCGCACACTGGTGGCAGGCTTGCCTGTCAGGGACTTCCTTAGGCCATATCCAGCTGATAGACCATTTTTGAAGGTGCTAATGGCGATGTCATCGAAATTGCCTTCCAGTTCATTGTACACCTCCCAGTATCGGCCCGAGTAGGCCTTTAAAGTCTCTCCATCGTGCATAGTTAGAGACAGTAGTGCGCTCAAAGGCCAAGGCTTTATGCTATTTGTAACGAAGTGGGAGCCAAAGGCCCTAGTCAGCTGTCTGTACGAGCTTATGGAGTCCGCCCTCAAGCCGTTAAACCACCTCATCGCCACTGGACCTAAGCTGAAGGGGAAAACCTTGCACATCAATGCTTCGTTCTTAGAATGGATGGCTATCCTCTAGTTGAACTGACTCACATGCTCCACGGGGTCCGTTTTGCCGTTATAGATGGAGAAGATTGGCCGCTGGAACCGCTGAGGAAGTGCAGCCCCTTCTATATGGCGTGTGAATGGTGACTTAGACAGTTGATCCAGTGCCCTGCTCATGGCATCGTACCCCAAGCCCCTAGGGGATGGGCTTTTATGCTTGCACTTCCGATAATGCTCCTCTTCATGAGAGAAGGTCTCGCTTGGAAGAGTTCTCGATCTTTGCCGATAATAGTCGTCGCTCACATCGTCAGAGGGCAAGTTGGGGCTAGGTTAAGATCGCCTCCGTTGCGCATGGCGCAGCCTCCTCTTCAAGTCATCTATCTCTTGTTGTATGGCCTGCTCGCCGTTCTGCCCTTGGGTCACGTGGCTCCCCGCCTTCTTTGGTCGTATGACCCGGTTGTTGTTTTGTCTCTGTGGCACATGACTGTCCCTACGCGAGTAGCTACTATTGGTTTGAGTGGTGTGTACACTTCCCTCTCGGAATCTCCCATTCTCTTCATTTCGGTCGTGCTCAAGGTTGGCGAAGTTACCTTGGTGTTGGGGCTTGACCGGTTCAAACTTGTGGGGGCCTGCTTGATGAGGGCCGGATCCTACCATGCTTGGTCGTTACCCTTACTAACGCACAAGTTCTTTCCACAGATGGTGCCAATTGTAGGGACCAAATTTAAGCACTTCTATTGTTGAGAGAGTGGACTTAAGCCCGGTTGGCCCATTACAATGATTTTGTAGAGAGCGAGTTCAAGAACTAGGCCCTAGCGAGGGATGCAACGGCCAGGCCTGGTTGCGTGTGGATTGAATGGCATGAACGTGGGTTAAAATACGCAATGGTGCTCCTTGGCTCTTCTCTCAGGAGCTTGCGGTTCTTATTACTTCCTTCGTGATTGGTTACAAGAGTTTCTGGGAGAATACCGGTTGCTACCGTATTCTTTCTCCTTTTCTTCCCCCTTCATCTAGAGGGATTCTTTATATTATATATCCTCCCTCAACTGATCCTAACCCTCTATTTGTTGATCAATCAGGCCACTATTTGAGTGCTTGTCCCATCAATCGCCTTTCCATCTTTCCTGTGGGTTGCGGCAACCAAGGCAGTGTTGTTTAGGGGTCATCTCCTTATTAATGCGGTTAGAACGTTAGTTGTGGGCATTTAATGTGAAGGTGACAGTTCGTCCTGGACTTGCTCCTCCACCATACTTCCATGGCTGACACGTTGCACTTGCCCTTTCTCTTTAGATGCTCAGGAAGGCTGTTCCTGGTGGCTAATTACTTCTTCTCCCAACGGTCTCGGCTAGTCGAGGACGACATCGTCCTCGGCGATGTTTCCTGGCAGCTTGGGCTACCTGTGTTCCTTCTCGGACATTCCTTGATCCTCGGCATGGGTCTTGGGCCGGATATAAGATAGGTCGAGGTTGTCAGATTATCAGGCCCCACAATAATAAATACAAATTATTAATCTTTACTTAAAAAATAGGAGCACGCGCATGAGTGCATGCTCAGATGCTAGTATATATAATTTTTGTTTTGAAAATCTAATTTATAAGTGAATAAATTAATTTGAAAATTAATAGGAGAGTGGTCCTATTTTTTATGCAATATTTTAGTGAGAGTTAGAGTTGCATTTTTACCGGATTGTCTTTTAATTTTATCTCTACTTAAACATAGAAGTGTAAGGGCATTTTTGAATTAAAAAATGAGGGGTTTTTTTTTTTTTAGTGGTCCTATTAGAAGAAAAAAAAAAAACTCTGTAGGGTTGCATTTTTATATATATAATTTTTATTTTAAAAATCTAATTTATAAGTGAATAAATTAATTTGAAAATTAATAGAAGAGTGGTCCTATTTTTTAGGTAATATTTTAGTAGCAATTAGAATTGCATTTTTATCAAATTGTCTTTTAATTTTGTCTCTACTTAAACATAGAAATGTAGAGACATTTTTTAACTAAAAAATGAGGGGTTTTTTTTTTTTTTTTAGTGGTCCTCTTAGAAAAAGAAAAAAAAAAACTGTGTAGGGTTGCATTTTTATATATATAATTTTTATTTTAAAAATCTAATTTATAAGTGAATAAATTAAATTGAAAATTAATAGGAGAGTGGTCCTATTTTTTAGGCAATATTTTAGTGGCAGATAAAACTGCATTTTTATCAAATTGTCTTTTAATTTTGTCTCTACTTAAACATAAGAATATAGGGGCATTTTTAAATTAAAAAATGAGAGTTTTTTTTTAGTGGTCCTATGAAAAAAAAAAAAAGACTGTGTAGGGTTGCATTTTTATATATATAATTTTTATTTTAAAAATCTAATTTATAAGTAAATAAATTAATTTGAAAATTAATAGGAGAGTTATTTTATTTTTTAAGCAATATTTTAGGGGGGTTAGAGTTGGATTTTTATCAAATTTTTCTTGAATTTTGTCTCTAGTGTTTTTGCATCCGATTTCGATCGCCTTGCCTCTCCCACTCCCCAACTCTCTCTGTCTCAGTCACAGACTCCTTCTCTCGCTCTCTCAGCGAATGTGAAATCTATAACTAGGACAACCACCACACGATTGTGCAAGTGTTTTAAACGAAGCTTCGGCTCTTGGCTTTTGGGTGTCTGAGACTGAGAGATAGAGATACCCTCAAGTTTCGGAACCTTGCTCATTCATTCACAGCGGAGATTTTCTTCAAACAAATGGACTCATAGAGTGGGTGAGTTTTTCTTCCAGCACTGCTTATTATATTAGTTGTAGCATGTTGAATTTCCTCTGTAAAGCTATTCACCATGGTACTTGTTGTTGTAGCATTCGATTTAGAGCCCCTCGGAAATTACACACTGTTGAAACCCACCTAGCGTTTTTATGGTTCAAATCTGTTAGATACATTTCAAGCACTTCAAATCAACACTCATTCAAAGTCTCATACCTCATAAACTCATGTGGGTTCTCACTGGAAACTGCCCTAACAGTCTCCAAAAATGTTAATTTTGAAACCCCAGATAGAGCTGACTTGGTTATTAGCTTTTTCAAAAACTATGGTTTCTCACAAACCCAAATCTCAAATATCATCAGAGCATTCCCTAGAGTGCTGCTATCAAATCCTCACAAGACCCTTCTGCCCAAATTGGAGTTTTTCCAGTCCAAAACCTTTACAAGCTCTGACATTACTACAGTCTTATCTAGAAATCCAGAAATACTGAGACGAAGCTTGGAAAACTACATAATCCCATGTTTTTCTTTCCTTAAGAATATGTTTGGAACCAACGAGGACATTATTAATGGGATTATACGTTTTTGGGTTATTCCCAAGCGTAGTTTTGACACTTGTGTGCTTCCAAATGTCAATCTTCTGCGAGAAATTGGAGTTCCTGAATCGCATATTAGTTCCTTACTTAAACAGAAGCCTAGAGCTGCTGTGACAAATCCAGTTCGATTTAAAGAGATTGTGGAGAATGTCAAGGAAATGGGATTCAATCCTTCGAAATTTTTGTTTATTCATGCTGTTTTTGCAATGTTGGGAATGAATAAATCCACATGGGAGAGGAAGGTCAACGTTTATAAGAGGTGGGATTTGTCTCAGAAAGATATTCTTGCGGCATTCAGAAAGTGCCCCTGGTGTGTTATGGCATCTGAGGATAAGATTATGCGGGTTATGGATTTTTACGTCAACAAGATGGGTTTCGAGACTTCCTTTATTGTCAATCGCCCGATACTCATTATTTATAGCTTGGAGAAGCGGCTTATTCCAAGGGCTTCGGTTATTGAAGTTTTGCAATCAAAAGGTTTGGTCAAGAAGAATATACACTTAGCTACAGTGTTTAGGTCTTCTGAGAACTCATTCCTTCAGGAGTTTGTGACACCATATATGGACGAGGTGTCTGACCTGTTGAAGCTATACAAGGGAAAATTGGATTTTTCAAAGATGACTACAAAATAGAATATGTATAAGGCAAGGAGTGAGATGAAGCAGTTATAGCCCACATCATGAATCAAGTCTCCCTTGTTTGGAGTTATTATGCAGGAATACGTTTTCGGGATTCTCAAACAAACAAGTCACTCTAAAAGTTCCTCTTGACCAAAAGTCTCAAAACACAGAACAAGTTATTTGGAGCAAACTTCTTAGCTATTGAATCTATATATTGAAATTTGATCATTCATGCTAACCAGGCAATTACTTGATCCATTTGCACTGTTTGGTATTGAACTTACTCTAAATCAGGTCCAAGGTTGCAACTGATCCAAAATCCAAACTGTTGCAAAATGCCTGGTGCTTGTTTTCTCTCATTAAGCTTGGAGAAGAGAACCATCACAATTCACAAGGCTATCGTTTGCAATTACTGTCGTCCATCACAAATCTGACTTATCTTTTTTGAGGATTCTGAAAGTTGTTTCTGCAGAAATGTGTGAACTGCAATGAGGAAGCTCCTTGGCTGTTGAAGCTATATTCAGTGAAGTTGAACTTTCATGCCAAAGAATTAGTGGTGTGAGGGAGGGAACTGTGGATGCAACAGCTATTGTAAAATGTTATGCAATGGAAAATAAATGCTTTTTATTTACCCGATAGTGTAGTGTTACTTGATCCCATTGTTTCATAACTTGCTGTATCTTTTGTTCAAGGGTGCTATTAATCATTTTATTTTCCCCATGATTGAAGCTGAACTCGTACAAAAGAAGCAAGAATAGGAAGCGAGTCTTTTGACAAATGCCAAATCATTCTTTTACTGAGCATAGAAAAGAGTCATTTTTAAGGCTCTAGTTAGTCCATTTATGGAGACTGAATTGCACCATCTCTTGGCAAGGGTGGGAAATTTCAAACTCATCTTGAAATTGCCAAAGGTGGTGGGAGTAACTTCTCCTAGTGTAGTGGTATTGTACCACTTGAATGTGACTTGCTAGAATTAGAACTACATAGAAGCGAATGTGAAACAATTCTTTATTGTCATTTAGAGATTGAAGGGGAATCTTTCATGCGTGCACCATTTCACTTTGATGAGTCTGTTTCTTTTAACTTCACCAACTTCAAATGAATGGTTAGTTGCTTTAAGGGATGAGATGGGTTCCATGGCAAAGAATCAAGTTAGGAAGTTTGTTGATCTTTGGCTTGGGCATAAGACCATTGGAAACAAATGGGTCTTTAAAATTTAGCGCAATGCAGATGAATAAATCTACAATTATAACGATCATCTCATGGCGAAAGATTTGAAGAGCTCGTCTAGATTTTGTTATGCGAAAAATGAAAGTTTGAATCTTCTTCTCCCACTGTTGTGTTAACAATTAACCTTTTTTTTTAAAAAAAAGAATAAAATACGTTTGAGTGGGTAGGAGACTAGCTAATAAGTTATATAAAATAAAAATTAAAAATAAAAAATAAAAGAAGAAGAGAGGTTTAAGTTTGAGTAATAATGGCTTAATAAATAAAATAAAAACCTCGGTATAGTATATAGTACAATGGAAAACAAAATGGCGCACTTGGGCAGAGAAGAGGGAGAAAGAGAACCCCAACGCAGTACAAAGCAAGGGTTTTGGTTTTGGTCTTTCTTCTTTTTTCTTTTTCTTTTTTTTCCTTTGGTATTTTGAGTGAAACAAAGGTTTAGGAGGGTGTTTGGTAGAGTAATTTGAAAAATATTTTTGTAATATTTTGAAATATATGTGGGTGAAAAAGTGTATAGAAATGTGTGTAATGTTGTTTAAAATGTAAAAATGTGAATTTGGGTTTCGGAATGTTTGCTCATTGATTCAAAGTGATGGTTTTCTTCTGAAATGGAATCGTCAAGTAGGTGAGTTTTTCTTCCAGCGCTGCTTATATAATATATGGGTAATTCTATCGTACCCCCCTCAAAAAAAGGGAGTACGGTACCCAGTGCCCACTAGTAGGTAACTTGCTTTATCAGGTTACCTTTTTCTCACATTTGATAGTTCTATCATCACATTGTGCAATTCCAGCGTCACATGTGACAGTTCTTTTGTCACATTTGGCAGTTTCCTTACTTTTTTCTCATATTTGATGGTTTCATTCTCACATTGTGCAATTCCAACGTCATATCCAATATCACATGTGACAGTTCTTTTGTCACATTTGGCGGTTCCCTTACTTTTTTCTCACATTTGATGGTTTCATCCTCACATTGTGCAGTTCCAACGTCACATGTGACAGTTCTTTTGTCACATTTGGCAATTCCCTTACTTTTTCCTCATATTTAATGGTTCTATCCTCATATTGTGCAGTTCCAACGTTACATGTGACAGTTCTTTTGTCACATTTGATGGTTCCATCCTCACATTTGATAGTTTCATCCTCACATTGTGCAGTTTCAATGTCATATGTAACAGTTCTTTTATCACATTTGGCGGTTCCCTTACCTTTTCCTTACATTTGATTACTTCATCCTCACATTGTGACAGTTTTTTTGTCACATGTGACAGTTCTTTGTCACATTTGGTGGTTCCCTTACTTTTTTTCTCACATTTGATGGTTTTATCCTTACATTGTGCAGTTCTAACATCACATGTGACAGTTCTTTTGTCACATTTGGCAGTTCCCTTACTCTTTCCTCACATTTGATGGTTTCATTCTCACATTGTGCAATTCCAACGTCACATATGACAGTTCTTTTGTCACATTTGGCGGTTTCCTTACTTTTTCCTCATATTTAATGATTTCATCCTCACATTGTACAGTTCCAATATCATGTGACAATTCTTTTGTCACATTCAGTGGTTCTATTATTTTTTTTTCGCATTTGATGGTACTATCCTCACATTGTACAGTACCAACATCACATGTGACTGTACTTTTGTCACATTTGGTGATTCCTTTTTTTTTTTTTTCATATTTTATGGTTTCATCCTCAAATTGTGCAGTTCCAACATCACATATGACAGTTTTTTTGTCACATTTAGTGGTCCCCTTACTTTTTTCTCATATTTGACAGTTTCATTCTCAAATTGTACAGTTCCAACATCATATGTGACAGTTCTTTTATCACATTCGGTGGTTCTCTTACTTTTTTTCTCACATTTAACTGTTTCATTCTCACATTGTGTAGTTCCAATATCACATGTGACAGTTCTTTTGTTACATTCGGCGCTTCCGTTATTTTTTTCTCACATTTGACAGTTTCATCCTCATATTGTGCAATTTCAACATCACATGTGATAGTTCTCTTGTCACATTCAATGGTTCATTTATTTTTTTCTCACATTTGACGATTCTATCCTTACATTGTGCAGTACCAACATCACTTTTGGTCGTACTTTTGTCACATTCGATGGTATCCTAATGTTTTCTTCTCATATTTGATTGTTCTATCGTCACATTAGGTAGTACCAATATCACATATGACCGTATTTTTGTCACATTCAATGGTTTTTTTTTTTTTTATTCATATTTGACAATTCCATCATCAAGTTTAGTCTTACCAATATTACATATGGGCGTAGCCAACCCAACCCCACTGAATTACCTAATAATCAACGAATATATATAATAAAAATACTCCTAAAGTCTCTAAAATTCTGAAATACCCTTAAATATACTAAATTTACCAAAACGCATTCTAACAATTGAAAATTACCAAAATAACCTCGAAACTCTCAAAAATTATTAGGACATCCTTAAAACCTAAAAAATGACCGAAATGACCCTCAAATCTAAAAAATGATTGAAATACTCTCTAAACCTAAAAAAAAAAAAAAATCAAAATGCCCTTAGATACTAAAAAAAAAAAAATTACCTAAATGACAATGAAATCTAAAAAATGACTAAAATGACCTTGTAACTTAAAAAGTGACAATAATGCCCTTGGAACCTAAAACCGACTATAATGCAACTTAAACCTAAAAAATTACCAAAATACCCATAAAACCTTAAAAATTGCCAAAATGACCCTGAAACTTTAAAAAATTTTGAAAAACCATTGAAACTTATAATATGACCAAAATACCTCATTAAACTTGAAAATGACCAAAATACCCCCGAAACCCTCAACAATTACCAGAATACCCTTAGAACCTAAAAAATGATCAAAATACCTTTAGAGCCTTAAAAAATGACCGAATGACCCTAAAACCTAAACAAATTTCTGAAATTACCCTAAAACATAAAAATGATTGAAATAATAAAAAAACATAAAACAATGACCAAAAATACCCCATAACAGTTGAAAATAACCAAAATTCCTTCGAAACCCTTTAAAACTACCAAAAGACCCTTTGAACCTAAAAAATAACTTAATGATACTGAAATCTAAAAAATGACTGAAATGACCTCGTAACCTAAAAAATTACTTAAATATGCTTAGAACCTAAAAAAATGATCGTACTTTTGTCACATTAGGTAGTGCTTTAATTTTTTTTCTCACATTTGATAGTTTCATCGTCACATTTGGTAGTACCAGCATCATATCTGATTGTACTTTTGTCACATTTTGTGGTACCATTATTCTTTTCTCACATTTGATAGTCTTACATTGGATAGTACCAAATCACATATGATCATAGTTTTGTTATATTCAATAGTACTACTATTTTCTTCTTAAAAAAAAAAAATCCTATTATGTTTTAGTCACATTAGGCAGTACCAGCATCACATATGATTGTATTTTTATCGATTATAACAATCTTGATAATAATTAAAATCTTAACAATGAATTATACCAAGTTACCAAATCCTCACATTTGATCGTTTCATTCTCACATTGTGTAGTTCCAATATCACATGTGACAGTTCTTTTGTCACATTTGGTGGTTCCATTTTTTTTTTCATATTTGACGATTTCATCTTAACATTATGCAGTTCCAACATCATATGTAACAATTCTTTTGTCATATTTGGCGGTTTATTTATTTTTTCTCATATTTGACAGTTTCATCCTCAAATTTTGTAGTTTTAACATCACATATAACAGTTATTTTATCACATTTGGTGGTTCCCTTATTTTTCTCACATTTAATGGTTCTATCCTCACATTGTGCAGTTCCAACATCACATTTGACAGTACTTTTGTCACATTTAGTAGTTCCCTTATTTTTTTTTCTCACATTTGATGGTTCCATCCTCACATTGTGCAGTACCAACATCACATGTGACTGTACTTTGGTCACATTTGGCGGTTCCTTTATTTTTTGTCACATTTGACGGTTTCATCCTCACATCGTGTAGTTCCAATATCACATGTGACTTTTCTTTTGTCACATTTGGTGATTCCCTTATTTTTTTTTCTCACATTTAATGGTTCCATTATCACATTCGACAATACAAACATCACATTTGACAATACTTTTGTCACATTTAGCAGTTCTCTTATTTTTTTTTTTTCTCACATTTGACAATTCCATCATCACATTGGGTAGTATTAATATCATATTTGACCGTACTTTTACATTTGGGCCCACCACTGAATTCACTTTTTACTTACTTATTTCTTTATATATATATATGTGTTGAGGTCTAAAAAAAAATCACAATGTTACACCAAGGCCCAAAACGGCACAGAGAATTGAACTCTAGAAAAATACAATACTTGAGCCTTTAATAAAGAAACGGGATGATAGGCCCAAATCCATTAAGGTTCATAAGGAGGAACCCAAACCCACGAATGGTTAAGCATTAGATCTCATGAAATGAAGGGAAGAAGAAAGCCCAACTCACCATTCACCTCGCCAAGGTCAGAAAATCGCTAGGGAGCCCAGTGATAAGAACTGGGCCGGGATACCTGGGGATTTTTAGGAGCCTGGGATCCCCAGGACGTGCAGCAAAGCCAGGGTTGGATTAAGACAGTTCAGAGGGGGGGGACCAAGAAACACAAGGAATGAGAGCAGATATGTCCCTATCAGCCACCCAATGATGCAGAAAATGAATCAGAAGGCTTGAAAACCAACAATTCATGAACAAGGAACTGGTACCTCGGGGAACTTAGAAAGAAGAACCATGAAGGAAGGTGGTTGGGAAATTTTCAACATGAATGCGTTAGTAACTAAGCACTTTTTCTTTAGTAATGCAATTAGTGATTCCAATAAATTTTGGCATGAATGCATTAACAATACTTCATGTAATGTGAGTAACTAAGCTTTTTCTTTAGATAAAATTGTACATAGAGAAAGTTTGATGCCAAATAAGCCATTTTGTAGGTTACAAACAGGTTCTAACTCCAAGAGTAAGGCAACAAACTAATATTTTATCTGACCCTCTTCACCAAATGTACAGACACAAAATGGGGTCTATCATCATTCCATGTAAGCCTGAGTTCAATGCCATCTTCAATTATTATACTCCTGGCTAGCCTGAAAGAGGAAAGAGAAAAAGTTCAAAGATTAGTGAATCGGAGAACTATTGACCACCTAAAAAATGTGGTGTCATATCAAGTAATTGCCCTTCCAGTTTGTTAAAATATTACACAATGCTAAAAAAGAACAACTTAATCTGCCAAGGAACCTGTATGTCCTTCAAGCTTCAGATTACAATTTTAAACTCCTATTATGCATGACATAATGACCTTTTCAAAGCAGCATATCCAAGTCATGCTCTTCCTTATAATTGAAAGCATCATCAAAACCAAACTTATTTTTCAATAGATCAACCTAATTCATCACAGAAAAAAGATGAGTATTTCATGCTTAAAAATAGTTTTTTTTTTTTTTTTTGAACTTCTTTTATGAATGGTACATTCATCCTACCAGCCCACTCCATAATCACAGAAGGAGAAAAGGACTATTTTTTAGTAGGGTTTGTGGGGAAGGAAGATTCCATCCTGTCTGAATTGATCAATATGGAATTTAGATAAAGAGCAGCTTGTAGATAAAGAAGGGCCAGTGAGTACTAAAAAGTATATATCCAAATAGAATATACCTTTTCTTTACTTCCAGCACTCCCAACTACGTAACAACCCAACAATTTTGCAAATTGTCCAACAAGCTGGCCAACGGCACCAGATGCTACTGAAACGAAGACACATTCTCCTTTCTAAGGAGAACAAACTTCATGGAAACCAGCATAGGTGGTCATACCAGGCATACCTTTTTTAAAATGAAAAGCCAAAGTTAAAAGATAGGGGGAATTGAACAAGATGCCCACAAAATCAAAGGAGATCTTAAATTAATGAAACTACTCTTTGAGACATGCATATCAAAAGGGTATGTAGCATAATCACCTTCGTCTAAATCTCAAGTTATTCCAATCTTTATAGAATTAGCAAACAACATACCAAAGTCCTGTATAGTAGGAAAGGGGTACATCACTGCCCGTGATCTTTTTGAGGCCTTCGGTTGCTGTGATTAGGCTATACTCTTCTCATCTAGCAGAGCCCCATACTTGTTTATCAGCTGCAAGTTTTCACAAAGAAAAGTTCACAATTGCAAGCTCAATATTGTACACAACATCATTTTTAACAAGCAGTCACTCATGCATATATATATATATATATATATATATATAATTAATCTCTTTTAGTCATACAAAGAGTTAGTTATTCTTTTAGTAGTCTCTAAAATGTTTAACAAGGTTATTCTTCTCTACGCATTCTGCTTTCTTTCTTTTCTGTCATTTATCTCCACTAGTACCAAAAAACATACTCTGCATTTATCATCAACTATATCTTATCGACCACATGAGACTTTAAAATGTTGTTCAATGTTTTGATTGTTGAACAACTACAATTAAATAACAAGACATGAAATAGCTAAAACTAGCAACATCCTTGGACTGCATTGTCTTTTCTCTTAACAAAATTTTATAAACACAAAGATAACTTGATTATCTCTCCCTCTTATCTATTTTTGCTCTAGTGCACTATTTGCATCTCTCTGGTAAGGGGGGAAAAAAGAAGAAACAAGTAAAAACAGCCAAATTTATGAAGAAATAAAAACCATAATCAAAATCTGTCAGACTAATTCTTTTTACTTATTCTTGAGCTGTCATTTGCTACTCCTTGGAAACCTCAAGTAACATGATAATGATTCCAAATTAACTCCGAGGAGTAGTATATAACAGCTCAATAATAAATGAGGTTGAAAAGGAAACAAAGAATAAGGAACTAGTACTCAGTCAAGCACAAAATGAGGCTGAAAAAGAAACAAAGAATAAATTATTCATATTGATAAGCTGAGTTATCTTGATAGGAAAAATGAAATGGTTATATATAAGCTGAGTTATGAAAATTAGATATTACTTTAAAAAAACATTTTCTAAGTGTTTGGACCCATTTACAGAAGCAATACACAGAGTAAGCAAATAATTAAACTTATTTAATAAACCCATCAATAAAAGGATTAGTTTCTGGTTACACCACTGGATTAGGAGTAGGTTCTTAGTAATAACTTATATATGGGGTAGAATTTTATCAAGGAACTTAGTTCATTCCAATTAGGATAGTTTCAAATTTAACCCACCAAAACAGAGCTATTGAATGGTATGTTTCACAAGGTTTTCAGTTCAATCCCGTTAGGATAGTTTCAAAACTAACACATCAAAACAATGCAAATGAATGGTATGGCTACAAATTTTTCGCAACTGCAATAGTCATCCCTCTACTCCCTCACAACTTTCCCTGCTCCTTGACTCAAGATAAGGCATACTTTACAGCTAGCATTTCAGTAGATAACTAGAAATTCCTCCATTTCTCAATATCAAGACAGATACACAAATTCAATATCTATTGCATTTCACAAATCAACCCTAAAGGTCTTCTATCACAATTGCTTAATTAATTTAACTTTTAAAAAAAATAAAAAGTAAAAAACACATTTTTTTTCCAAGTGAAAATTAGCAGTTCCATAGATAAATGTCAACCAAATACCCCCAACAACCCACATGGTTAGGTAGGCCGAAATATAAGCAAAACAAGCTTTCTATATGAAATTTGAAACAAAAAGGAAAAGGGCCAAACCATAGGTGAAGAACAACTCTTTATGTGTCAGTGATTCATTTCTTAACTCAATCATCGATCAAATGGGCATTTAATAATCCACAATTCAAAGCCAGCAAATTATTGCTATTTACTCGGGCAAACAAAAGGCATAACCAAATTCTAGAGACAAAAACAAAACAAAACGAATTTTCAACTTGAATTAAGATAAGGAAAAACAAAACATACCCAAAATTAAAATGATACTGAAAATGCTAAAAATACCCAAAAATTTAGAGTCAAAATGAGAAAAAAAAATAAAAGAAGAAAAGAGAGACCCAATATCAAATACAAATTGATAAGACTAAAAAAAAAATTAAGAGTAAAGAGAATTGAAGAAATCTCACAGGTTGATTATAGAGATCCATTTGAGAGTGAAGTAGACAAAATCTAGGTCATCAGGTTTGAAGCAGTTATTGACGAAGCACACGACCTGAGAGAATGAGTCCTTCTCTCTCTTGGGCCATTGGTGGTGGAAGCCAAGCATTGCAGAGATGCATCGTTTAGTATTTTGAAGTAAAAGAAGGAATACCCACTTGGTTTTCAGTTTGAGAGGGAAGACGCGAGAGAGACTGAGAGAGAACACTAATTCGTTTATCGGTGTATTATTGCTTTTATATATTACCTACTTAACCGGTAACTGGTTTTTCATTAAAAATAAATAAATGGTCAGGATTCAAATGTGTAAAATCTATGGCCAGGATCAAAGAGGGTACCGTACCCCTCTAAAAAATGAGGGGGTACGGTAGAATGACCCTATAATATATATATATATATATATATATATATATATATATAACATGTTGATTTTTCTCTATAAAGCAATTCACCATGATTCTTGGTGTTCTACTTCTACCATTAGGGCCCCTCAGAATTTATACACTGTTAGAACCCATATAGCGTTATTATTATCATCTTTCAGATACATTTCGAGCACTTCAAATCAACACTCATTCACAGTCTCATACCTCATAAACCCATGTGGGTTCTTCCCAGAAGCTGCTCTATCAGCTTCCAAAAGAGTTAGTTTTGAAACCCCACATAAAGCAGACTCAGTCATTGGGTTTTTCAAGAACCATGGTTTCTCACAATCCCAAATCTCAAACATCATTAGAAAACACCCTGCAGTGCTGTTATCAGATCCTCAGAACACCCTTTTGCCCAAATTGGAGTTTTTCCAGTCCAGAGGCTTTACAACCTCTGACATTGCTATAGTCTTATCTAGAAATCCATGGATCTTAGAAAGAAGCTTGAAAAACCAGATAATCCCATCTTTTGTTTTCCTTAAGAATTTGCTTGGAACCAATGAACACTGTTACCGCTATTAAACGATATTCAGCTATTCTAATTGTTAAACTTGATACTTTTGTGGTTCCTAATGTCAATCTTCTGCAAGAAAATGGAGTTCCTGAATCCAATATATGCACCTTAATTAAAAGAACTCCTATAGCTATTATGACAGATTCCATTCGATTTAAAGAGATTGTAGAGGAAGTTAAGGAAATGGGATACAATCCTTTGAGGTTGAGTTTTATTCAGGCTATTTTTGCAATGAGGGGTATGAATAAATCCACATGGGAGAGGAAGGTCAGTGCTTATAAGAGGTGGGGTTTGTCTGAGGAAGATATTCTTGTTGCTTTTGGAGGAAGCCCACATTGTACTATGGCATCTGAGGATAAGATTATGCGGGTAATGGAATTTTTCATCAACAAGATGGGTTTGGAGCTTTCCTTAATTGTCAAATGCCCGGGATTGCTTACTTATAGCTTGGAGAAGCGATTTATTCCAAGGGCTTCGTTTATTCAAGTTTTGCAATCGGAAGGTTTGGTCAAGAAGGATTTTTACTTGCCTAGAGTGTTTGGGTATGTGGAAGAGTTGTTCCTGCAGAAGTTTGTGATGCCTTATGAGAAGGAAGCTTCTGAATTGTTGCAACTATACAAGAGAAAATTGAATTTTCCAGAATGATCAATGAATATATTGATAAACATGAGGCAAAGAATTAGATGAAGCAGTTGTGGAGTGCTCACATTATGTGTCACATTTCACTTGTTAAGTTACTTGATCCAATTACACTCTTTGGGATTGAAACTTACTCTAAATCGCAATCAAGATTGCAACTGATCAAAATTCCAAACCGTTGCTAAAGGCCTAGTGCTTGTTTTCACTAAGCCTGGAGAAGAGAACCATCACAAGAGCTTTAATTTTGTGATTTCTGTCCTCTAGAGGTTTGGTTAGGCTGAGGTTCTCTCTCTCTCTCTCTCTCTCGTTGCTATTGTTGTTTGGTGAGCTACTCATCCCTTTAAGGATCCTGAAAAGTAGTTTCTACTGAAAGTTGGAAACTGTAGTGAGGAAGCTCCCTGGCTGTTGAAGCTACCTTGATGCTAGGGGAAATTTGTAAGAGGTAGACATCAGTGGATGCAGCAGCTATTGTAAAATGTCATGCTTCACCAATTGTGTGGTGTTACTTGATCCCATTGTTTCAGAACTTGCTTTATTTCTTGCCCAAGACTACTAATCATTTTTGTTTGCATGATTGAAGCTTGGGGTTATAACTTAAAACACTGACAAACCCATCATAGATCATGGTAAAACAGATTATTCTTACTCATTTGTTCTGTATGTACTATGATAAGACAAAATATGCCACTAGACGCCCCTAGTCAACCCGTCAGCCTGGAGCTTATAAAGGGCATTGAGGTGGCTGACGGCCCTTCATGGCTGAAGGGTATGAAAGGGGTTGACGAGACTTCATGACTGACGGGCGAAAAGAAGGCAGACGACCCTTCATAGCTGAAGGGCTTGAAGAAGGCTGACGAGACTTCATGGCTGAAGGACATAAGGTGCGCCGACGGGCCCAAGGCTGACGGTTAAACAAAACCGAGGCTTGGCCACCACGCATAAAATTATAAAAGGATGACTTGTATTCCACATTAGAGTCCTATAAGGAAAGGATTCCGCAATCCACGCTCATAAGGATTCCTATAAAGAAAAGACTTCTACTCTAAGAAGGAAAGGTCCACCCTCTACTACTATAAAAGCCCCAATACCCTCATAAATCGAAGTACGCATAACTAATCCCTCTCTAGCACTCTAGAGTTGAAACAAATTCTAACTTGACCTTCGGAGGGTATTTGGCCGGCACCACACCGGTGCTTTCTGTTAGGTCTTCTTCTCTTTCGCTGTGCAGGTGTCGTTTCGGGCGTACAAGCATTGTGCAACTCACTGGTGAGATTTTTCGGCATCATCAGTTGGCGCCGTCTGTGGGAAACACTGTAAGCCAGACTATCGTTTCCCGGACTAAAGGGTTGCATGGTACTCACTCGCTCGATGGCAACCACCAACGACATTCAAGAAGAAGAGCCACCCACGACTGCCCTTAAGAGACAAGTTCGGACTCTTGGTGCCGCCGTGGAGCGTCTCACCAAACAAAATCACGACTTGGAAGAACAGCTGCCCCGGAAGAACGCAGCACTGAACGACCAACAAGAGGATCAGGAAGGGAACAGCACTCCCAAGAAAAATCAAGAGAAACCTGAAGGCAACCACGCCCCAAGCAAGCCGGAGAGGCAGAACTTAAGCATGCCATCCCTCACGGTTGCGACTCCACCACATATT
This sequence comes from Quercus ilex subsp. ballota, assembly GCA_032727855.1. NCBI lineage: Eukaryota > Viridiplantae > Streptophyta > Magnoliopsida > Fagales > Fagaceae > Quercus > Quercus ilex. The sequence goes on from CM064913.1 coordinate 7,951,981, forward strand.
GTTGCAAAGATGCAGGCGATGAGGGAGTAGATGAAGGTTATGATGAATGCACTTAAGGGACGAGTTTCTAGTGATCTTGACGATTTAGTCAATCGCACCGACTCACCCTTCACTGTGGCCGTGAACTCCTTCCCCCTTCCCCACAAATTTCGCATGTCGCATATCGACAGCTATGACGGAGTGAAGGACCCTCTGGACCATCTTGAAACCTTCAAGACCCTAATGCATCTTCAGGGGGTAGCGGACGAGATCATGTGCAGGGCCTTCCCCACAACACTCAAAGGCTCCGCAAGGGTGTGGTTCAGCCGACTGACGCCCAACTCCATCAGCACCTTCAAGGAACTAAGCGCTCAATTCACTACACACTTCATTGGGGGCCACAGGTACAAGAAGTCCACGGCATTCTTGATGAGTATCAAGCAACGAGAGGACGAGACACTGAAATCCTACATAGCGCGCTTTAATAAGGAAGCGCTATCGATTGACGAAGCCGATGACAAAATACTTGTAGCAGCCTTCACAAATGGGTTGCGAAGGGGTAAGTTTTTGTTCTCCCTATACAAAAACGACCCAAAGACCATGTCGGAAGTGCTCTACAGGGCCACTAAGTATATGAATGCTGAGGACGCGCTGCAGGCCCGAGAAGAGAAACCAAGAAAAAGGGAAAGGCAGGAAGATGCACGAAAAGATCAAGGGCGGAAGAGGCCAAGAACAGGAGATCGAAGGGACGAGAGGCGTTCTAAACCTCCAGGAGGAAGGTTCACAAGCTTCACCCCGCTGACCACCCCAATAGATCAAGTCCTAATGCAGATCAAGGACGAAGGGGCTCTGACCTTCCCTGGAAAGCTGAAGGGAGATCCTAGCAGGCGTTCTAGAGACAAATACTGCCGCTTCCACCAAGATCACGACCATGATACAGCCGATTGTTACTACTTGAAGCAGCAGGTTGAAGCCCTCATAAGACAAGGAAAATTGCAGAAGTTTGTAAGAAAAGAAAGAACAGATCCACCGCCTCAGGAACAGCCCCCCCGACGGGATAATGACCGCCCTAGACCGCCCATTGGCGACATCAGGATGATTGTAGGAGGAACGGCTGCCGGTTCATCCAAAAAGGCTCGGAAGACGTACCTCAGGATGGTCCAAAATGTCCAACTGGCAAGCTCATTACCAAAAATAGCACGGAGAGAAAACCCCGTCATCGGGTTCTCCGAAGAAGATGCGCGACGTCTTCACCATCTGCACGACGACGCACTTGTTATCAGTTTGCAAGTAGGAGACTACAACTTGCACCAGGTGTTGATCGACAATGGGAGTTCGGCGGATATCCTGTACTATCCGGCATTCCAGCAGATGAGAATCAGCAAAGAACAATTAATTCCGACGAATACCCCACTCGTCGGTTTTGAAGGAACGAGGGTGTTTCCCCTGGGCGCGGTCATATTGTCTGTAACAGCAGGCGACTATCCTCAGCAGATCACAAAGGACGTGACGTTCCTCGTGGTCGACTGTTCATCCGCCTACAATGCTATCTTAGGGCGACCCACCCTCAATTCGTGGAAAGCGGCAACCTCGACTTATCACTTGATGATCAAATTCCCTACCGAATACGGGATGGGGGAACTACGTGGAAATCAGGTAGCCGCACGCGAATGTTACGTGGCTATGATGGAAATGAATGATTAACTCCAAGCCATGAGCATAGAAGACCATCGAAGTACGACGGAGCCCATCGAGAAGCTTGAAGAAATATCCCTTGACGACTCCAAACCTAACCAAACAACAAAGATTGGGACTTTTGCGAGCCCCATGGTCCGACAAACACTTACAGCCTTCCTCAGAGAGAATCGGGACATATTCGCCTGGAGTCACGAGGATATGCAAGGAATAGACACTTCAGTCATGGTGCATAAGCTGAATGTATCACCCTCTTTTCCACCCGTCCAGCAAAAGAAGCGGGTGTTTGCCCCCGAACGGGATCAAGCCATAGCTGAAGAAGTCCGCAAGCTACAGGAAGCCAATTTTATTAAAGAAATTTACTACCCCGACTGGCTAGCCAACGTAGTGATGGTCAAGAAAGCTAGCGGGAAGTGGAAGATGTGTGTAGACTTCACCGATCTAAACAAAGCGTGCCCCAAAGATAGCTATCCCCTCCCGAGGGTCGACACTTTAGTAGACTCTACGGCTCAACACCAGCTATTAAGTTTTATGGACGCTTTCTCCGGTTACAACCAAATTAAGATGCACAAAGCCGATCAAGAAAAAACTTCGTTCGTAACCAGCCAAGGCCTCTTCTGTTACAAGGTAATGCCGTTTGGTCTAAAAAATACGGGCGCAACATACCAGAGGCTTATGAACAAAATGTTCGCACCACAAATCGGGAGAAATGTCCAAGTCTACGTAGATGACATGCTCGTAAAAAGCCGAAGGGAGGAAGATCACTTGGAAGACCTCAGGGAAACATTCGACACTCTTCGCTCTTACAACATGAAGCTGAATCCAGGAAAGTGCGCCTTCGGAGTGACGGCAGGAAAATTCCTAGGATTCATGGTTTCCCAAAGGGGCATCGAAGCAAATCCAGACAAAATTCGAGCTATAATAGAGATGACACCACCAAAGAATGTGAAGGAAGTCCAAAGCCTTAACGGCAAGATAGCAGCACTAAATAGGTTTGTCTCAAGGGCAACTGACAAGTGCTTACCCTTCTTTCGCACACTGAAGAGATCTTTTGAATGGACTGCCGAGTGCCAACAAGCGTTCGAGGAATTGAAAACTTACCTCTCTTCCCCCCCATTACTGAGTCCCTCGCAGCCCGATGAAGAACTTTTTCTCTATCTTGCTGTTTCCCCAGCTGCCGTCAGCGCCGCATTGATCAGAGAAGAAGAGAGAGTGCAGAAACCTGTATACTACACCAGTCGGGCGCTGCGTGGAGCCGAAGAAAGATATCCGCCCATGGAAAAACTCGCATTTGCGTTGGTTACAGCAGCACGCAAGCTAAAGCCGTACTTTCAAGCCCACACAATGATCGTCCTAACTGACAAGCCTTTGCGACGGGCAATGAGCAACCCTGAAACCGCTGGGCGATTAGCACTATGGGTCATAGAGTTAAGCGAGTTCGACATACAGTACCGCCCACGAACCGCCATTAAAGGACAGGTCGTTGCTGATTTCATAGCTGAGTTTACAAATGGCGAGGACGGAGGGGCAGAAGAATCTCCCCAATGGAGCATACATGTAGACGGGTCCTCCAACAGGCAGGCTGGGGGAGCCGGTGCCGTACTACACTCACCCGAAGGAGACGTGATCGAGTGTATGATCCGCCTTGAGTTCCCTACCACCAACAACGAGGCAGAGTACGAAGCTCTGATAGCAGGGCTGGACCTCGCCAAAGCTGCAGGAGCCGAAAGAGTGATCATTCACTGCGACTCTCAAGTCGTGGTCAATTAGATAAATGGGGATTATGAGTGTAAAGGCGAGAGGATAAAAAAATATCTGGACCAAGCAAGGTGGAGGGTCAGCGAACTGAAGGCCAAAATTATGCAGATCCCCCAAGGAGAAAATGAGCAAGCTGATCGCCTAGCCAAGACCGCTTCAGTTGAACATATGGCCACCTTTGGTAACATACTCTCTTTCGTTCAGCTCTCTCCACTTATAAATTCTGTTGATGTACAGGAGCTTGGTTCCTAAAGTAATTGGACTACGCCATTAGTTTCCTACTTGAAGAACGGGGTACTACCGGACGAAAAGGAGGCTGCAAGAAAGCTGAAGGTCCAAGCCGCGAGGTTTGTCCTGATAAGAGACGTCTTGTACAAAAGAGGCTTCTCCCGCCCCTACCTACGATGCTTAGGTCCTGAAGAAGCAGATTATGTCATGAAGGAAGTGCACGAAGGAATCTGTGGAAACCACTCAGGGTCGAGGTCACTAATACACAAGCTAGTACGAACGGGGTACTTTTGGCCAACTATGCAGAAGGATGCCGAGGCTTATGTAAAGAAATGTGACAAGTGCCAAAGGTTTAGCAATGTCGTTAGACAACCACCAGAAGAACTTACCCCGATGACAGCACCGTGGCCGTTCGCTCAATGGGGACTGAACATCATGAGACCGTTTCCTACGGCAATACGACAACTGAAGTTTCTAGTAGTAGGCATCGACTACTTTACAAAATGGGTGGAAGTTGAAGCCTTGGCCACCATTACGGAGAAGAACGTACGCAATTTCGTTTGGAGATGCATAATATGCAGATTTGGCATCCCTAGAGTATTAGTCTCGGACAACGGGAAGCAATTCGACAACGATGCCTTCCAAGACTTCTGCTCTCAATTAGGGATACGGAACCACTACTCCTCCCCCGCCCACCCTCAAGCCAACGGCCAAGTTGAGGTCACGAACCAATCCTTGCTGAAAATTATCAAGACTCGACTCGAGGGGGCAAAGGGTATATGGGCTGAAGAGTTACCGAGCATACTTTGGGCCTACAGGACGACGGTAAGAACACCAACACAGGAAACACCATTTCGGCTAACATACGGGAGCGAAGTTGTCATCCCAGCCGAAGTCGGCCTCACAAGCTACAGGGTGCACAACCATGACGAAGGGAAAAATGACGAAGCCATACGTCTACAGCTCGATCTAGTGGACGAAGTCAGGACTACGGCAGAGCAAAGGATCGCACGATATCAGGACCGCATGGCCAAGCATTACAACTCCCGGGTCAAACACAGAGACTTCCAGGTTGGAGACCTCGTTCTGAGAAAGGTTATGGGTGCAGCAAGGGACCCCACCCAAGGAAAACTCGGCCCGAATTGGGAAGGACCCTACCGAGTCACGGCGTGGCAGAAGAAGGGTACCTACCATCTAGAGACACTGGACAGATGGAAGCTACCGCATCCTTGGAATGCTGAACACCTGCGAAAGTACTACCAATAGTGGCGATGACATGAAAGAACAACACCCCTCCTTTTTATTCTTATTTACTGTTTACTTTAAGTACTCGCTACAATAAGCCCAACGGGCATGTTTTTTGTTTTTTACTTTGGTTTTTGCTACAATAAGCCAAAAAATGCAGGATTTTTGAACTACTTTTTACATAGATGCATGGCAATAAGAAGAATTTATTCAGAACTACTGAAGTTTCTACTTGCAAATTTAAATTCACGAAATGACCAAGTCCACAAGGTGGACGACCCGAAAAGCTAACGGTCTAAAAATGACCAAGTCCACAAAGTGGACGAGCCAAATGGCTGACGGTCTAAGAACGACCAAGTCCACAAGATGGACAAGGAAATAGTTGACGGTCTAAAAAGACCAAGTCCACAAAGTGGACGAGCCAAATGGCTGACGGTCTAAAAATGACCAAGTCCACAAAATGGACGAGCCAAATGGCTGACGGTCTAAAAAGTGACCAAGTCCACAAAGTGGACGAGCCAAATGGCTGACAGACTAAAAATGACCAAGTCCACAAGATAGGCAAGTCAAATAGTTGACGGTCTAAAAATGACTAAGTCCACAAAGTGGACAAGGCAAATAGTTGACGGCCTAAAAACAACCAAGTCCACAAAGTGGACGAGCCAAATGGTTGACGGTCTAAAAGTGGCCAAATCCACAAAGTGGACGAGCCAAATAGTTGACGGTCTAAAAATGACCAAGTCCACAAAGTGGACAAGGCAAATAGTTGACGGTCTAAAAACGACCAAGTCCACAAGTGGACGAATCTATAAGGCTGACGGCCTAAAAGGACTAAAGCTGTCAGTCTACGAGTAAACGAGTCTATAGGGCTAACGGCCTAAGAAGACTGACAAATTGCCCATCCACAAAGTGAACGAGCCAAAATAGGTAACGGTCTATATATAAAATAAAATAAAATAAAATAAAATAAGATATATATATATATATATATATATATTAATAAGCTGCTCTTTCTAAGATGACGACTCTTTCTAACAAGTTGCCCATCCACAAAGTGGACGAGCCAATGGTGACGGCTTCACTAAGCCAACGGCCCTAGCACTACCGTCGAAGCTAAGCATATTAATAAGCTGACGGATATACAGACCTAGGGGCGCATAAAGTGAGTAGGCAGACAACCCCAACCTAAGACAGAAGTAGCCTTAACATCCATGAAAACAGTAAAGAGAAGCACAAGATACAGAGCAAAAGCGACGGGCGCCCAAAAAAAAAAAAATGAATAATAGTGTAACACTTACAAACAAGAAAGCCCAAAAACATAGGGGCATTTAATAAAACTGTTTACAAAAAAAGATAGAGACGTCAAATACAAGGGGGCGTCAATCTACTTTTTTGGAGCAGGGGTATCTTCCCCGTCAAGCAGCTCCACAAAAGGGTTGGGGGTAGTTGCTGGAAGGTTCGCAGCTGGTTGGGCCAGGACGACGCCACAATCTTCAGCCGGAGGAGCATCCGCAGAGTCGTCACCTTCAACATAGACGGTGTTGCTAGCAGGCGTCGCGGGCGGAGCGTCATCCAACGTGATCCTAGATAGGTCCAAGTCTGGGAAAGCCGACGCGACCTGCTTAAGGCAGTCGTCAAAACCAGTACCGTAATATGCCCCGCAGGAATCGATGAAGGAATCTGACGCCTTAAATTTTTGGACCGCGTCAACCCCGGCCGTCTCCACCTGGTCACGTAGGGCCGTCAATTCTTGTTCAAATTTCTCCCTCTGACGGTTCGCCTCCTCCAGCTTCTGCTTTACTTCTTTTTGCTCGATGTTCAGAAGACGGACGGCCTCCTTATACTGAACCTGTTGGTTCTGCATGTTAGTATTATGCCTACTAACACGAGCAAGGACTCCTTCCTTGGCCACACACCAGTCCTGGAGTGCTTTTACACGTACCAGAGCCTGAGAAGGACACAACCGTCAGTTTTGAAAAGAAAAAAAAAGAGGAAGATAAACAAAGGAAAAGTAAGAGAGGGGAGGAAGACGGCTTACCCGTGTAAGGTCAAATAAGGCCGACACCCCCAAATCCTCCGTCCCCAGCAGGGCACAAGGATCAATGTCCGTCGGCTTTATGAACGACTCTACTTCCTCGACGGCATAGTCCTTGTGTGTTAGGAGGCAGCGAGGTCCCTTTAGGACGGGACCAGAAGATGTCATCACCCCCTTCCCAGCCCCGTGGGCTGACTTAGGAGGTGACTTCTCTTGGGCCTCGTCCCCAGGGGTGACGGCCACCTTCTTAGTGGGACGGACGTCCTTCCCTTCATTCTTCCTCTTGGAGGAACCCTTCGCAACGGCCTTGGGAGCCGACGAACCCCCCAACTCCCCCTTTGCTTTTTTCTCTTCCTTCTGACGAGCAGCTGCAGCTCTTATACGTTGCCTTGCTGACTCCATTTCTACAAAAAAACGACGCATTAGAAAAGTGACGGTGGTAGAAATTAACTACACAACAGGAGTAATTACTTACGACGGCGGGAAATTTCTTCTAACTTAAGTGCTTCTGGCGACGGTTCAGGACCCCCACAAAATGCGAAAAGAGCGTCAAGAGTTATTAGGTGACGGCACTTTCGTTCTTCTAGAGGGATCTCGAGAACCCGACGGATGAAATCTCTTTGCTCGTCAGTAATAAGAGGACGAACATAGGCTGAAGAGATAAATAAAGATGACGATGTAAAGATAAATATATAAAGAGAATGCAAAGGTAAAGTAAAAACCGATGGAACTAAAATCTGTAACCTAAGTCCCTGACGAAGGCCCAGGTGTTATCAAAATAGCCATGAGGAATTGTTTCCCATTCCTCCTGACGGCACACCCAGTCCGTCCCCTCAACAAAAAAGAACCTACTTTTCCAATCTCTATTGGAGTCTGGCATCTCAGATACTAACTTCAACTCCTTCTCCCTGACGGCGAAATGGTACATCCCCTTAGAAGAAGAGAGATGGTGGGGTCTGTAGCAATAGAAAAACTCGTCTAAGGTAAGCTGACGGTTTCCTCCACTCAAACGACCCCACAGGATCTCGGCGCTAATGAAGATCCTCCATGAGTTTGGGGCGATCTGGCTGACGGACACTCCTAAAAAGTCAGCCAACTGACGGTGTAAGGCCGTCAGGGGTAACCTAAGCCCAGCAGCAAACATGGCGTCATACATACCAACGTCTGCGGTTCTCCCCGTATAGCACTTTTCATTCTCCCCGGGGAGACGAATTGGGATGTGGTCTAGAATTTGGAAACGGGTGCGCAACTCCTTGAATACCTTTTCGCTCATTGACGGTAAAAATTTGTTAACAGCCCATTCCTCGGGAAGGATGAAGGGACGGTTACATCCAGGACTCCCTGAAGTTCCCTCACAGGTCTCCTCGTCACCTTCATCCTCGTCACTATTACTCTCCTCAACATTAATCTCTCCCCTTCCTACTCCTCCCTGACTCCCTACCTCTTCGACGGGAGATTGGGCAGACGCCTCTCTCTCTGACGGATGGGAAGAGCCCTCGGACTCATCCCCTGAACCAAATACTTCGTCGTAGCCCGCTCCGACGCGGACTGACGAATGATCACTCGGCGTGTCACTTGACATCTGACTACCTACAAGTGACGGATTGGTTCTAAGCACCTAGAATGACGACCTCACTATAAAAAATAAAAATAATAATTTTTTAGGACGTGCGAAGGAAGAAAAAAGGACTTACAAGTTGTCGAAACGAGTGACGGCTCTTTCTAGATGCGACGGAAGAAGTTCAAGTATTGACGGAGTATATGTTGACGGAATGAAGGTTGACGGATCTTCTCTCCAGGAACTGCTAAAAGTATAAACGCAAAAATGGAGGGGAGGTGGGTTATATATAAGGGAGAAAGGGCGCAGAAGACGAAGTGACGCCCTCGTCCAGACACGGAGCCAACCAGCGTGCACCACGTGTCTAAGCATTTAATGGTTGGCGGCTCGAGGAATCGCCCAATAATTACTCTCTCCTGATCCAGAAGGAAATCAAGAAACTAGACTCCATAACTCGTTAGTTTAAACTGACGGAGATATGGAGTAGGGGGCAACTGATAAGACAAAATATGCCACTAGACGCCCCTAGTCAACCCGTCAGCCTGGAGCTTATAAAGGTCATTGAGGTGGCTGACGGCCCTTCATGGCTGAAGGGTATGAAAGGGGTTGACGAGACTTCATGACTGTCGGGCGAAAAGAAGGCAGACGACCCTTCATAGCTGAAGGGCTTGAAGAAGGTTGACGAGACTTCATGGTTGAAGGACATAAGGTGTGCCGACGGGCCCAAGGCTGACGGTTAAACAAAACCGAGGCTTGGCCACCACGCATAAAACTATAAAAGGATGACTTGTATTCCACATTAGAGTCCTATAAGGAAAGGATTCCGCAATCCACGCTCATAAGGATTCCTATAAGGAAAAGACTTCTACTCCAAGAAGGAAAGGTCCACCCTCTACTACTATAAAAGCCCCAATACCCTCATAAATCGAGGTACACATAACTAATCTCTCTCTAGCACTCTAGAGTTGAAACAAATTCTAACTTGACATTCGGAGGGTATTTGGCCGGCACCACACCGGTGCTCTCTGTTAGGTCTTCTTCTCTTTCGCTGTGCAGGTGTCGTTTCGGGCGTACAAGCATTGTGCAACTCACTGGTGAGATTTTTCGGCATCATCATACTACAATTGTGCAAGTAATCTTGCGTTAATCTAGTAGAAGCTTGGTGGTCTAAGTGAGATTGGTGTTCAGTTCAGCTATCTGTAATTTTGTATCCCTTCTATGCTAAATGAAAGCTGCTATGGGGTCTTGCAGATGGTGTGGAATCTCCTCAATGAGCCGACCTTTTGTTTAGCTAAATGAAAGCTGATTTTTCCTCCTTTTTAGCATCAATCAAATAGAGAGTTAAGCAACAACATTTGTTTAAAGAATGCTAAATAAAACCTACACATATAGATACAGAGGTCGATCTTGAACATATCTAAGTCATTGGTGTACCAGTTTTGTTAATAAACGCACCTTTGTTGTTAAAAAATATACACCTTTGTTATTTTTATTATAACCATTTACATTTCAAAATTCTCATTTTGGTCATTCATATTTAATTTTGTAGCTCATTTTCATTAGTCATTTGGTGACCCTTAACACTATATAAGTTATCTTAAAGTCTTAGGCTCCATTTAGATACTGCTTATTTTGCTGAAAATTGAAAACATTGTAGCAAAATAATTTTTAAATGTGTGAATAGTGCAGTGAGACTCATTTTTAATGAAAAAGTTCCTAAAAAAAAAGATTTATGCGTCCTATGAACAGTGCACGGGACCCACTGGTGTGACACATTTCAGTGCAAAATTTGGACGTTCAAAGAGGTAGTGGGTCCTATGCACAATGCACGGGACACATTAGTAGGTCTATGTCCCATGTTCACGTGCTTCTCAATAACAATAATAAATAAATAAATAAAAAAGGAAAATGCAAATGCAGTACGGGAAATGCAATCCAAATGCTACTTTATACCTTAATTGATAACACTTATATAACACTTAATGGTTAAATTACTATCAGAAATAGACTTAAACGGGTGATATATCTTAATGAGATTTATTTGTCATCTGACATTTAAATTAAAAGAAAAAAGTTAATGGATACTTTGAGGGTATTGATTTAAAAAGTATTAGAAATTTTTTATGGAAAAGAAAAAAAAATTGATGACTTTTTATATTTTCATAAAAGTTATGTCAAAACTTTTCTAACATGAGTTATTAGATCCCAAATAAAATTTCATTAACAAAAAAAAAAAAAAAAAAAAAAGTGCCAATATAAAAATAATGGCAAATTATAACTTACTCACTTGTGATTTGGCCGAAATTTAAGTTATCTACCTGTGATTTAAAATTTAACATTTTGTCCATTTGAGATTAACTTAGTTAGATTTTCTTAACCCAACTCTCTTAAATACAATGCGTAATATGTAATTTTGCTCAACTTTTATGTTTTTCTTCTCCAAAAACACAAAAAACATACAAATATAAGATTAAAAAGAATTTAGCAGAACACTTACATCATGAGATTTCAAATCACATGTAGGTAATTTTAAGTAGGTAAAGTGTCAAACTTTAAACCACAAATAGGCAACTTAAATTTCAACCAAACCATAGGTATGTAAATTGTAATTTGTTCTAAAAATAAAATACGAAATGTCAAGATACTTTTAAGGGTCAAAGTGTCATTCATAGAAACTAACCTCATACCTTGAAAATTATTCTTTAGTGTCTATTTAGTAAAACTTATTTTTATTAATTTATTTTTTTATTTAATTTATTTTTACTACTATTTATTGATCTCACTTGTTACTTTCACTTTCAGTAAAAAAATAAATTTAGCAAAATAAGCTGATACACCTTAGTCAAAGAAAAAAAAAAGGCACACCAAAAGTATGTTTTTGAAAGTACGGAACAAATCAAAACGGTGCAGTTGGCCAGAAAGAAGGGAGAAAGAGATCCCAAACGAAGTGCACAGCTTTTGGCCTTGGGGGTTTCTGAATCTTGCTCATTCACTCACAGGCCACACCAGAGGATTTCTTCTGAAACGGACTCATACACACAGTAGGTGAGTTTTTCTTCCAGTACTGCTTATATAACATGTTGAATTTTCTCTATAAACCAATTCACCATGGGAGTTATTGTACCCTTAGAGCCCCCCAGAAATTATACACTGCTAAAACCCTCCCATTGTTTACATTAAGATACATTTCAAGCACTTCAAATCAACACTCGTTCACAGTCTCATACCTCATAAACACATGTGGGTTCTCACGGGAAGGTGCTATATCAGCCTCCAAAAGTGTTAACTTTGAAACCCCAGATAAAGCAGACTTGGTCATTAGCTTTTTCAAGCACCATGGTTTCTCACAAACCCAAATCTCAAGCATCATCAGAAGATACCCTCCACTGCTGCTATCAAATCCTCAAAAGACCCTTTTGCCCAAATTGGAGTTTTTCCAATCCAAAGGCTTTACAAGCTCTGACATTGTTATGATCTTAACTAGAAATCCACACTTATTGAAACGAAGCTTGAAAAACCAAATAATCCCTTCTTTTGACTTCTTTAAGAATTTGCTTGGAACTGATGAAAAAACTGTTATTGCTGTTAGACGTTTTTCGGCTATTCTTGTCGATAAAGTCGACACTCATGTAGTTCCTAATGTCAATCTTCTCAGAGAAAATGGAGTTCATAAATCAGCTATATGTACCTTAATTAAAAATTGGCCGAGAGTTATTACGACAAATCAAGTTCGATTCAAAGAGATTGTAGAGGATGTCAAGGAAATGGGAATCAATCCTCTGAGGGTAAGTTTTGTTCAGGCTGTTTTAGCAATTAGGGGAATGAATAAATCCACATGGGAGAGGAAGGTCAACGCTTATAAGAGATGGGGTTTGTCTGAGGATGAGATTCTTGTAGCTTTTGCAAAGAACCCCTGCTGTTTCAGGGTATCTGAGGATAAGATTATGCGGGTGATGGATTTTTTGGTCAACAAGATGGGTTTGGAGGCTTCCCTTATTGTCAAACGCCCTACACTTATTAGTTTGAGCTTGGAGAAGCGACTTATTCCAAGGGCTTCGGCGATTCAATTTTTGCAGTCTAAAGGTTTGGTTAAGAAGAATTTTTACTTGCCTACAGCGTTTGAGTATGTGGAGGAGTTGTTTCTGCAGAGGTTCGTGTTGCCTAATAAGGAGGAAGCGTCTGAGTTGTTGCAGTTATACAAGGAAAAAATGGATTTTCCAGAATGACTAGTGAACATATGGTGATAAATATGAGCCAATGAATGAGATGAAGCAGTTGTGGAGTGCTCATATTGTGTGTAGAGTTTCACTTGTTGAGTGAGTTACTTGATCCAATTACACTCTTTCATATTGAAACTTTCTCCAAATCAGATCCAAAATTGGAACTGGTCCAAATTCCAAACTGTTGGTATAGGCCTAGTGCTTGTTTCACTGAGCTTGGAGAAGTGAATCATCACAAGGTTTGGTTAGGCTAATGTTTTTTTTTTTTTCTTATTTTTTGAGCTAGTTATCTTTTTGAGGATCCTGAAAAGTAGTTTCTAGAAAGCTGGGAACTGTAACAATGAAGCTTCCTAGCTGTTGAAACTATCTTGATGCTAGGGGAAATTTATAAGAGGGAGAGATCAGTAGATGCAGCAGCTATTGCAAAATGTTATTCAATGGAACAGAATTGCATTATGGGTCCGCAATTGTGTGGTGTTACTTGATCCCATTGTTTCAAAATTGCTTTATTTCTTGTCCAAGAGTGCTACTAATCATTTTTGTTTTCATGATTGATGCTTGGGTTTAAACTTGAAAGCTTGTCAAACCCTACATGTATCAACATCATGCTAAAACAGTTTATTCTTTCTCAGTTGCTCTATCTTTAATAACTAGGTCTTTGCTAGAGAAAATAGAGCTGGACCCTTTAATATAGTGTCCGATTGACATCCTCTTATTTTAGCAAGAATATTTTATTAAATCCATTTTTTAGCAAGAAATGAACTAGCTTCAAAAAAAAAAAAATTTAAAATTAAAATAAGCTTTCTTTGTGTGTGTGTGTGTGTGTTATATAGCTTCTTTTTTTTGTTTTTGCTTTTGTTCTTCTTCTTGTTGTTTGGTGAGCTACTCATCCCTTTGAGGATCCTGAAAAGTAGTTTCTATGGAAAGTTGGAAACTGAAGTGAGGTAGCTCCCCAGCCGTTGAAGCTATCTTGATGCCGGGGAAATTTGTAAGAGGTAGAATTCAGTGGATGCAGCTGCTATTGTAAAATGTCTTGCTTCCCCATTTGTGTGGTGTTACTTGATCCCATTGTTTCAGAACTTGCTTTATTTCTTTCCAAGACTACTAATCATTTTTGTTTGCATGATTGAAGCTTGGGGTTAAAACTTAAAACAGACAAACCCATCATATATATCATCCTCATGGGAAACAGTTTATTTCTTGCTCATTTGTTCTGTACATTTTTTGCTCATTTGTTCTGTATTTACTACAATTGTGCAAGTAATCTTGCGTTAATCTAGTAGAAGCTCAGTGTTCTTAGTGAGATTGGTGGTTCAGTTCTGCTATCTGTATCACTTCTATGCTAAATGAAAGCTGCTGTGGGGTTTTGCACATGGTGTGGAATCTTCTCAATGAGCCGACCTTTTGTTTAGCTAAATGAAAGCTGATTTTTCCTCCGTTTTAGCATCAGCAGTTAAGCAACTACATATGTTTAAAGAATGCTAAATAAAACCTACACTTATAGTTACAAAGGTCGATATTGAACATGTCTAAGTCATCGGTGTACCAGTTTTGTTAATAAACACACACCTTTGTTGTTAATAAACATACACCTTTGTTGTTAATAAACATACACCTTTGTTATTTTTATTATAACCATTTACATTTCAAAATTGTAGTTTTGGCCATTTATATTTGATTTTGTAGCTCATTTTCATTAGTCATTTGGTAACCCTTGACAACATATAAGTTATCTTAAAGTCTTAATTGATAACACTTATATGACACTTAATGGTTAAAATACTATCAGAAATAGACTTAAATGAGTGATTTATCTTAATGATATTTATTTGTCATCTGACATTTAAATTAAAAGGGAAAAGTTAACGGATCCTTTAAGGGTATTGATTTAAAAAATATTAGAAATTTTTATGGAAAAGAAAAAAAAAATAATTGATGACTTTTTATATTTTCATGAAATTTGTGTCAAAACTTTTCTAAAATTGGTTATTAGATCTCAAATAAAATTTAATAAAATAAATAAATAAAAAGGATAAGAGGGCCAATATAAAAATAAGAGCAAATTATAACTTACTCATCTGTGATTTGGCCGAAATTATTTAAGTTGCCTATCTGTAGTTTAAAATTTGACACTTTACCTACCTGAGATTAGCTTAGTTAGATTTTCTTAACTCAACTTTGTTAAAAACAAGACTTAATATGTAATTTTGCACCACTTTTATGTTTCTCTTCTCCAAAAATACAAAAAATAAACAAATATAAGATCAAAAAGAATCCAGCGGAACACTTACATTATGAGATTTCAAATTACAGGTGGGTGACTTAAATTTCAATTAAACTTCAGGTGAGTAAAGTATCAAACTTTAAACTACAGGTAGGCAACTTAAATTTCAACCAAATCATAGGTGGGTAAGTTGTAATTTGCCCAAAAAATAAAATACGAAATGTCAAGATACCTTTAAAGGTCAAAGTGTCAAACATGAAAACCAACCTCAAACCTTGAAAGTTATTCTTTAGTGTCTGTTTGGCAAAGATTATTTTTACCAACTTATTTTATTAATCAGTTTATTTTTACTACTTAGTTAGATTTTCTTAACTCAACTTTGTTAAAAACAAGACTTAATATGTAATTTTGCACCACTTTTATGTTTCTCTTCTCCAAAAATACAAAAAATAAACAAATATAAGATCAAAAAGAATCCAGCAGAACACTTACATTATGAGATTTCAAATTACAGGTAGGTGACTTAAATTTTAATCAAACTTTAGGTGAGTAAAGTATCAAACTTTAAACCACAGGTAGGCAACTTAAATTTCAACCAAATCATAAGTGAGTAAGTTGTAATTTGCCCAAAAAATAAAATACGAAATGTCAAGATACCTTTAAAGGTCAAAGTGTCAAACATGAAAACCAACCTCAAACCTTGAAAGTTATTCTTTAGTGTCCATTTGATAAAGATTATTTTTACCAACTTGTTTTATTAATCAGTTTATTTTTACTACTTTTCATGGATCTCACTGCACTTTTTGTACTATTTATAAGTTTCACTATATTATTTCAGCTAACTTTTACCTTTATTTATAGTGCTTTCAGCAAAAAGTTTCTGCAAAATAAGCAGATCCCAACATACCCTTAGGATCTATTTGGGATCCGTCTATTTTGCTGAAATTGAAAACTTTTTACTGAAAGTATGGTAGATAAAGATAAAAGTTAGCTGAAATAGTACAGTAGGACCCATGAATAGTATCAAAAAGTTATCCCATGAATAGTAATAAAAATAAGCTGAATAGTAAAATAAATTGGCAAAAATAATTAACCCAATGTATTTTTTAGGGCTATGTCTATTGGGGTCCTAGGCAATGGCAATGGTGTAAGTAATTTTGCGCAAGGGGACTATTCTCAACAAGAAGGAGTATGATTTTTATTTTCTCTAACAGTATAATTACAAATTGAATTTTGTTAGACTTTCGAAAAAATAGTCATGAATAAGTTCACAGAAACACTAAATTATATGAACTAAAAGGTGTGGTGGGCCTTTTTATGTACTGGGCTGGGCTGGGCTGGGCTGCTCCTATCGCACTACGGCCTAATGGTTCTAGGGTAGGAGAGTCGGAACTGGCTTAATTGAAACTCACCTTAGGCCAGTTTGTGCTCAAGTTAGAACCCCTGGTAGAAATCTTGATGGAGTCACATGCCCAAGACAAGAAATACTGTTACAAAAACGATATAGCAGGAGAAACACGATACGGCAAAATAGCTAAAATATCTTAACTAAAATACTAATCACTAATCAAAGATAATGCTTAAACAATTTTGCAAAAGGGAAATACAATAATATAAGTATGGCAATAATGAATTAGTAACAAAAATAACATTAGTACTTTAACAATCATAATAAAAGAAGGAAGGGAGTTAGTTTGTTAAACTTGGCTCCTTGACAAATTTAAGTCCAAGAATGGAACCAATCTCCAATGTGTGTAATCTCACAGGGAAATCCTACCATGGAAATTACCTACTTTGGAAAATGGACTTAAGTGGCTTAATCTCAAATTCTTAACTTGCTAGAGAGTAAGTTGTTGAGAGGAAGATAAGTGGGTAACCTATTGGTGCATGCTTTCTATTCCTCTCACTCCTATTTTCTTCCTCTCGGTTATCTTATTTTCTTTTGTTTATCTCCTCTGTTTTCTTTGTTTCCTACTTCTCTATTTTTCCATGTTTTTTCTTATCCCTCCTTGTTGTTGTTTACTATGCATGGCTAAGACCTTTTTATACTACCTGTCATGATAAGATTTACTATTTTACCCCTCAACTATTTTTGGCCTATTGTGGGTGTCCTTCCCAGACTACCCACTGGCTTGCTAGCTGCCCAGCCACCACCACTACCCTATGTTGGCCGTACCATGCTTCATTCTCAGATAAAAGTAGTTTTGTTTTGTTTTCTTGCTTCCCGTGGCACTCCCATCTGGGTAAGGGCTGGGTTTCTCTCTTACTAACTCCTATAGCATGCACTTAGTGATTCTAGTTCATCTTTACCTCTTTTGGATGGTATGTCATCCTAGCAGGTCATTTCCCCTAAAAGAACTTGAGCAGAAACCCCAGAATAGGCTTCCCCCTTCTCTCCACCACCAAACCATACATTCTTTTGCCTCTGACCCATGGCCCATCACCCCTGTATTGGCTAGATACAAGTGGGTAGTGCCTAAGCCTTATGCGTGCTTCACTCTCATATGAGTCCATTACTTATATGGAGTTCACGCGTTTGCCATTGCCTGTAGGTTTGTTTGGTCCTACTACTCATTTAATTCTTTGTGGCATGGATGAGTCATTGGGTCTTCATTCTCTACATCTCGTTTCTTCTTTGGGTTGGGTATTGCTTGGGTATGGGCTTTTTCTTCTTTAATTCAGCCCTTGTCCCCTTTCACTTCTGGTTTATGGGTTAACTGGTACTCTTGCCACGCCACTGCATTGTTTCTACCATGATATCGTTTAACTTGTGTTTATCGGGCTCCTTCTGGGCTTGCCATGCTAGTTTCATGTATTATTCCTTCCCGTAGTTTACGCTGCCCAATATCCCTACTGGGTTAGTTCTTGTAGCATCTTAGGCTTCCCCGACCCATTTTATCCCTTTGGGCATCCTCGGCTCGTTTCATTCCTTGGAGCATCCCTAACCCATCTCATTCTTTCATACTTCTTGCATTTTCATGGGCTTTTGCTAAATCCTTTGGGCTTTCTCAGCCCAACTGCCATATCCTTTACTTTTGGGTTTATTGGTCTTTGAACCAGTCTCATTTACTAATTCATTTTTTTAGGCTCCTTCGGCCTGTCTTTGCTTTCTTTCTACTTCTTATGATTCTCATGGGCTTACTATTTCATTCTTTAAGGCTCCTTTGGACCCATTTGCTTTCATTGGGCCATTTTTACTATCTTGTAGGCATGTGGACCATTATTCCTATCATTCAGGCTTTAATGGTTTTTTACTTCGCTGCTTTTTCTTTCTTCACCCCTTTTTCATATTGTTGGGCTTCTTTTGTCATTGGGGGCCATTTTGCCAAAATGGGCATCAACAAAAGGATATGGGAGGAATTCCGCATATACCCCAAAAAATAGCTGTTGCTTCTGTCTTCATTGGATCACATTAGCTGTATCATATTATGTTTAATAAGGAAAGAAATAGTAAAATCCAAAAGAAATAGTATTGTTAAGTTTTGTCTAAAACTCATGTACATAGTATTTTAAATGTTCAAGAGGAGAACATTCTAGAAAAAAAAATCAAGTTACTGAAAAAATATCATAATTCAAAGGCGTAAATGCACTTTTAGTCCCTACATTTTGCACTTTTTCCATTTTGATCCCTACATTTTATTTTTACCATTTTTAGTCCATAAACCAATTAATGCGTGACATTTAAGTCTTATCATCAGCTAACTCACAGGAAAAGCTAAGGTGGCAGACGGAACACCCTATTAGTTGACGTGGTGCTGATGTGGCGATTAAAATATAATTAAAAAATATTATTTGTCATTTTTATATGCCACGTCAGCATTTTAATTTTTTATAAAAAGCCATGTTAGACAATTTAAACCAAAAAAGAAAATAAATTGAAAAACAAAACTTAAAATTTTTTTTTTTTTACTTTCATTATTTTTTTCGTAAGAACTGAAGTTGTTCTTTGTGTTCTTCCTAAATCCATGAAATAAACCAATCTCCAGCAAACCCCAAATCCAAATCCAACAACCAAATCTACTCCATCAAATCCAGAAAAACAAGAAATAAATCCAAGAAACCAAACCAAACCATAAATAAATCGAAGAAATAAACCCATAAACTCAGTAACCAATTCAATCTCTAGCAAACCCATAAACCCAGAATTTTTCTTCAAAAACAAACACACAAAAAAACCCATAAAAACAAACAATTCCACGTTTTGAATCTAACCCAATTGGTTCAAAAAAAAAAAAAAATCATTTAACATTATTTTTGAAATATTTGAGTTAGTTGACATATTTGCAAACTATGTAGCAAACTAGCATACCGAGTTTCTAAAAGTCGAGTTCAAAGATGAAACTTGAGTTTTTAAGACTCGAGTTACATGTAAAGGCAAATGATGTGGAAAAAAATCCAAGTGGAAATGGAGTATTTAAAACTCAATTTCCCTTCTTCTTTTTATTCTTCTTTTTCTTCACCTGGTCCGTTCTTCTTCTCTGTTTTTTCTTGGTTCTTCTTCTGCAGGTTGCTTGGGTTCTTCATGTTTCTCCATGGGTTTCTTTCTTCCTTGTGTTCTTTCTATTCTCGTGGGGACTATTCTTCTTCTTCTTCCTCTGTGGGTCACTTTTTATTCTATGAAACTCGAGTCTTTAAGACTCGAGTTCCATGTGGCAAAAATATTTCCATGTCAATAATCAATCTCGAGTCTTTAAGTTTCTTCACCAAACTCGAGTTTCAAAGACTTGAGATGCTAGTTTCCTAAATGATTTCAAAACCTTGCTAACTAACGATATTTTATCCCCTCACTATGCTAATCTGCAAATATCCCCCAACTGGTTCGTGCTTCAAAAGCCACATCCTGCTTACTTTGTACACAACAATCGCCCAAAAGGAGCGTAACTTTTAAACACACACACACTCTCTCTCTAACCTGCCTCTATAAAAACCCACACCTTTACTTCCTTCCTTTCCTCAAACATCGTTTCTGATTCTTTCACTTCTTGTTTCAAACAAATCCAAATCTCTAAAACTTTTACAAACCCAAATGGCTCCCAGAGACAAATCTGGCTTCATCAACCCCAATCCGAACTCCAAGGAGATCCAATACAAAGGTGTGAGGAAGTGTCCATGGAGTCGCTACACAGCTAAGATCCGCGACCCGGTGAAGAAGTCCCGAGTCTAGCTCAACACTTTTGACACGCCAGAAGAGGCGGCGCATGCCTACGATGTTGTAGCTCGCGAGTTCTGCGGTGCTAAGGCCAAAACAAACTTTATGGGTTTTTTTGTGTGTTTGTTTCTGACGAAAAATTTTGGGTTTATGGGTTTGCTAGAGATTGAATTGGTTACTGGGTTTATGGGTTTATTTCTTCAATTTATTTATGGTTTGGTTTGGTTTCTTGGATTTATTTCTTGTTTTTCTAGATTTAATGGAGTAGATTTGGTTGCTGGATTTGGATTTGGGGTTTGTTGGAGATTGGTTTATTTCATGGATTTAGGAAGGACACAAAGAACAACTTCAGTTCTTACGAAAAAAATAATGAAAGTAAAAAAAATAAAAAATAAAAAAATCAAGTTTTGTTTTTTAATTTATTTTCTTTTTTGGTTTAAATTGTCTGACATGGCTTTTTATAAAAAAATTAAAATGTTAACGTGGCATATAAAAATGCCAAATAATATTTTTTAATAATATTTTAATTGCCACATCAGCGCCACATCAGCTAATAGGGTGTTCCGTCTGCCACCTCAACTTTTCCCATTAGTTGGCTGACAGTAAGGACTTAAATGTCACATGTCAATTGGTTTAGGGACTAAAAATGGTAAAAAAAAATGTAGGGACCAAAATGAAAAAAATGCAAAATGTAGAAACCAAAAGTGCATTTACGCCTAATTCAAAATATAAAACTAAAAATTCAACTATTGTTCATGTACACAATATTATGATGACATGGCGCTGATGTGACTTAACTGAAGCGTAGCAACAATAAATTCTATGTTTCAGCTTTTAGATATATATAGATATAGATTGTGCAAGTAATCTTGCGTTACTCTAGTAAAAGCTCAGTGTTTAAACTAAGAACCGCGGTTTAGTTTAGTTATCCTTAGTCCTTACTGTTTCCCTTCTATGCTACATGAAACAGTTCAATTATCCTTAGTCCTTACTGTTTCCCTTCTATGCTACATGGAGAGCAGCTATGGGGTCTCAAATATGGTGTGTAATCACCCTAGTCCTTACTAGATCTTCCTCTGAGGCCCAAGACCAAGTCCAATCCAAATTTTCCTCCTCTTTCACAACAACTATATAGAGGGTCAAGAAAAAACAATCATTTAAAGAAAAGTAGGTTAAACATACACATACAAATGCAGGCATCAATCTTGAACACATCCGTTTGGGACTACTTTCATTTTATTCTTCACATTTTAAAATCCTTTATTTTAACTCTTCTTGTTTGATTTTGTTTTTAACTTTTCATATTGACCCAATTATTCATTTATGTCAATGATATGGTGACGCTATGCATTACATAGGGTGACTATCTTAATGGGTGACACTTATCAGGCACTTAACAGGTTGATGTGTGGACATTTTTCTTCACAAAGTACATAGTGTAAGGGCTATACATTTAATATTTAAACCCTCAAAGAATATACACAATTTCGTATATTCAATGCACACCATTTTTCATAGCATGTACTCAATTCTATTTATTTAAGGACAAAGTTTAGTTACAAAATTGGTTGTAGCATTAGGCTACAAACTCACTCAATAAAATAAATATTACTACATATTTAGAAAATCTAACCGTTGAATTACATGTTCTTTATCTTCTTAATGCACATGTCAATTTTTGTGTCAATCGGATATCATTTACTATATAATTTATAATCTTATATTTTATGCATAATTTTAAATTACAAAAACTTGCAATTTAAAAATTTATTGATGGCATAGCTATTGATTTTTAATTTTCTTGAAATTTTACAAACATGGAAGATATAAGAAGAAGATGCAATCCAATGGTGGATTTGTCAAAATTCACCTCCAATAAAAAGATATTGAGTGAGTTTGTAGCCTAAGGTTACAATCAATTTTGTAGCTAAACTTTGTCCTTTATTTAATGTATACAATTTTTCAATAAATGTGCACAATTTTATATATTCAATGCACACAATTTTCCAAAGAATGTACATAATTCGATATGTTTAACATTCAAAAATTTTCAAAGAATATATAGAATTTTGTATATTCAACACACAATCTTCAAATAATATATACAAATTTGTATATTCAATGTACACAAATTTTCAAATAATGTACACAATTATTTATTTTCAATGTATACAATTTTTCAAAGAATTTACACAATTCTTAATTCTATATATTTAACGTACATAATCTATTAAAAAATGAACACAATTTTGTATATTCAATGTACATAATTTTTCAAATAATATACACAATTGAAGATATTTAACGTGTATAATATTTATTGACATTTTTTATATAAAAAATTACATAAAGTATAAAGTAGGGATGTACATGGGTCGGGTTGGGTTGGGTTAAAGGGATTTTTTTATCCAACCCATCATGGTGGGTCAAAAAAAAATTCAAACCAACTAAACTTATAACATAAGTCCAACCCAACCCAACCTAACCCACATGGGTCGGGTTGGGTCAGGTTGAACCCATGGGTTGGACAAATTATTATTATTATTATTATTAAATTGAGTAGAAAAAAAATATAAATATAAATATATTAAAAAAAACCCAAAGATTAGTATTAATGTAACTCCTTAAAGGCAAACAACACTAATGACTAAACAACAATAGTATTTTACTAAGGTTTGTGTAAACTAATTAACTTTTATATAGGATAGAAAGAGCTCGTTATTTTAAAAAATTTATAAATTATATAATATATTTTAAATATATATATTAAATATATGGGTGGGTCGGGTGGGGTTTGGCGGGTTTGGAATTTTATGACCCAAACCCAACCCGACCCGCTATCAAAAAAAATTTTGTAACCCAACCCAACCCGATAGGTTGGGTTGGGTTGGGTTGGGTCTGTTTTGGTTGGTTGGCGGGTTGACTGCACACCCTTGTAAAGTCTAGACATTCAATATCCACACTTTCAAAGAATGAACGCAATTATGTATATTTAATGTACACAAATTTTTAAAAAATGTACACAATTCTGTATATTCAACGTACACAATTTTTCAATGAATGTACAGAGTTTTGTGTATTCAACATACCCAATTTTTCAAAGAATATATAGAATTATGTATACACAATTTCTTAAATTCTATACACAATTTTGTATATACAATATAAATAATTTTTCAAAAAATATGCACAATTTTGTATGTTCAATGTACACAATTTTTTGTTGTGTGGACATTTTTTTCTCACAAATTACAAAGAATGTAAAGCTTGTACATTCAATATCCAAACATTCAAATAATATACACCATTCTGTATATTCAACATTATCAATTTTTCATAGTATACACAATTTTGTATATTCAACATGCATAATTTTTCAAATAATGTGTATAATTCTATATATTTAACATGCATAATTTTTCAAATAATGAACACAATTTTTTATAGTCAATGTACACAATTCAGTATATTCAACATACACGATATTTGTAGACATTTTTCTTCCTACAAAAAGTTATCCAAACATACCAAACATTCATAAAATATACACAATTTTTTTTATTCAAAATACATAATTTTTTAAATAATGTACACGATTTTTCAAGGAATGAACATAATTTTGTACATTCAATGTACATAATTTTACAAAAAAATGTACACAGTTTAGTATATTTAACATACACTATATTTGTGGACATTTTTATTCACAAATTACAAAGAGTGTAAGGCAAGTACATTCAATTTTCAAACCTAGCCAAAAAAAAAAAAAAAAAAAAATCCAAACTATACAATTCTATATATTTAATATACACAATCCTATATTTCACATACATAATTTTTCAAAGGCGAAAATGCACTTTTGGTCCCTACATTTTGGATCTATTCTTGATTTGGTCCCTAAATTGATTTAGCTCCTAGGTCAGTACCTGATTTTTAAAAATCATTTTTAAAATAGTCCCTGCCATCAACCCAGTAATAGAAAATGCTGAGGTGGCAAACGGAATGTACTATTTGCTTACGTGGCTAATAAAATAATAATAAAATATTTTATTTGATATTTTTTAAATGCCACGTCAGCATTTAAATTAATAAAAAATGCCAGCCCTAAGAAAATTTTTAAAAAAATGCAAATTAAATTTTTTTTAAAAACCTTAAATCTAATTTAAACTAAAATCATTTTTTTAAAAATAAAAATTCATAATCATTTTAATTCTTTTTGTTTTTGTTTTTGGTCAACCTCATCAACTTAAAAAAAATCTTCTACACTCTCTACCATTAATCTCAAACTCCCCCTCTCTCTCTTCACCCTACACTTTCTACCACTAAGCTCACAAGCTCAGCCTTCTTCTCCCTCTCTATTTCTCTATTCTTTTTTCCTTATCTTGATCTCCCTCTCTCCGAATCGGTGATTTCTAGTTGAGTGGTGGCGTTTCGATGGTCGTGGCTTGCCGTGAGTGGGTTCAGATCAGTACAAGTGGGATTCAGATCGTCGTGGGCTAGCGTGGGGCCGTTGGTGCTCGTGGTGGCCGTGGTTTTGCTCGCCATGGGCTGTCACAAGTCTTGGGTTTGGTGGTTGTGGAAGAAAATGGATCTAATTTGGTTTATTATTATTATTATTATTATTATTTGGGTTTGTGGGTATGGATTTGGCAGTGGTGGATGTTGATGGTGGTAGTGGTGGTGGCAATGGCGGCGGATGGTTTGGGTTTTGGATTTTGGAATTCGGATTTTGTTTGGTATTTTGAGTTTTAGTATGGGTCTTGGGTTTTGTTTGAGTTTGGGTTTGACTCTTGGTGGTGGGTTTTTGGTGGTGATTTGTGGTTGTTGTGGTTGGTGGTGTGGATGATTGTGGTGGTTGGAGGTTTTTGGGTTTGACATTTTTCTGGGTTGGAGGTTTGATGATTTTTCTGGGTTGGTTTTCTCATGTGAGTTTGGGTTTGATGATTTTTTCATGTTCTGGAGGTTTCAGTGGACGAAGGGATTTTATATGAAATTTTGCATTGTTCTGGGTTTGATTATTCTTGGATTCAAGAAGAACACGAAGAACAAGTTCTTGTGTTCTTACCTCCTAAAAAGTAAAGAAAGCAATAATAATAATAATAATAAATTAGATTTAAAAGTTTTTTTTAAATTTAGTTAGAATTAAATTGAAATTGAAAAATATAAATTATTTTTATTTTTTTAATTAAATTGACATGGCTTTTTTTAATTTAGAAAATGCTAACGTGGCATTTAAAAAATATCAAATAAAATATTTTATTAGTCACGTCAGTAAATAGTACATTCCGTTTGTCACCTTAGCATTTTCTGTCACTAGGTTGACGGCAGAGACTATTTTGAAAATGATTTTTAAAAAACAGGGACTAACCTAGAAGCTAAATTAATTTAAGGACCAAATCGAGAATATGCCCAAAATGTTGTCACCTCAGCATTTTCTGTTACTGGGTTGACGGCAGAGACTATTTTAAAAATGATTTAAAAAAAAAAGGACTGACCTAGAAGCTAAATCAATTTATAGACTAAATCGAGAATATACTTAAAATGTAGGAACCAAAAGTACATTTTTACATTTTTTAAATAATATATACAATGTTGTATTCCACTTACATCATTTTTCAAATAATATACGCAATTCTATCTTAATGGACGGTACATTTATCAGGCACTTTAATGCACCTTGTACTAAAAAAAATGGATGCACCAGATACTAAGAAAATGGATGAAAAGACCAATATAAAACTGTTTCTCAAAAAAAAAAAACTGTTTCTCAAAATAAATTTTAAAATTTTAAAAATTATGAAAAGATAAATAATGAAAAACAAATCCAAGCTTTCAAGAGAATGCTTTCCGTCATGGACTCAAGGCATACCATTCTAACATTTTCCTTTAAAAAAGGTTTTCAACAGAGTAAACGTACAGAGGAAATCAAAATCGGTACAATGGAGGGAGGGAGCAAGAGAACCCCTAACGCAGTGCAAAAGCTTTGGTCTCTGGGAGGTCGGAATCTTGCTCATTCATTCACATCAGAGATTTTCTTCTGAAACGGACTCGTTAATAAGTAGGTGAGTTTTTCTTCCAGTACCGCTTATGTAACATGCTGAAGTTTTTCTATAAAGCTATTCATCATGGTACTTTTTGTTGTGCCATTAGAGCCCATCAGAATTCATACACTGTTGAAACCCTCCCATCGTTGTTGTTATTATCATCTGTCAGATTCAGATACATTTCAAGCACTTCGACTTCAAATCAACACTCATTCACAGTCTCATACCTCATAAACACATGTGGGTTCTCGAGGGAAGCTGCTCTATCAGCCTCCAAAAGTGTTAATTTTGAAACCCCAGATAAAGCAGACTTGGTCATTAGCTTTTTCAAGAACCATGGTTTCTCACAAACCCAAATCTCAAGCATCATCAGAAGATACCCTTCACTGCTGCTGTCAAATCCTCAGATGACCCTTTTGCCCAAATTTGAGTTTTTCCGATCCAATGGCTTTACAAGCTCTGACATTGCCACAGTGTTAACTAGAATTCCACACATATTGAAAAGAAACTTGGAAAACCACATAATTCCCTCTTTTGTTTTCCTTAAGAGTTTGCTCGGAACTAATGAGAACACTATTATTGCTTTGACACGTTTCTGGTCTATTCCCGTGGTTAAACTTGACACTTGTGTGATTCCTAATGTCAATCTTCTGCGAGAACTTGGAGTTCCTGAATCGATTATATGTGGCTTTATTAAAAAATGGACTAGAGCTATTACGACAGATACAGTTCGATTCAAAGAGATTGTTGAGGGAGTCAAGGAAATGGGATTCAATCCTTTGCATTTAAGTTTTGTTCAGGCTGTTTTGGCATATAGTGGAATGAATAAATCCACATGGGAGAGGAAGGTCAATGCTTATAAGAGGTGGGGTTTGTCTGAGGAAGAGATTCTTGTAGCATTTGGAAAGAGCCCCCAGTGTATTACGGTATCTGAGGATAAGATTATGCGGGTGATGGATTTTTTAGTCAACGGGATGGGTGTGGAGGCTTCCCTTATTGTCAAATGCCCAACACTTATAAGTTTGAGCTTGGAGAAGCGACTTATTCCAAGGGCTTCAGTTATTCAAGTTTTACAATCGAAAGGTTTGGTTAAGAAGAATATGTACTTGCCTAGGGTGTTTGTGTATGTGGAGGAGTTGTTCCTGCAGAAGTTTGTGACGTGTTATAAGGAGGAAGCGTCTGACCTTTTAAAGCTATACAAGGAAAAATTGGATCTTTAGAAAATGACTACAAAATTGAGTATGTATCAGGCAAGGAGTGAAATGAACCAGTTATAACCCACATTATGAATCAAATTTCCCTTCTATATAGTTACTTGATCCATTAGAATCCTTTGGTGTTAATCTTGCTTTAGTTTACGCCAGAGAACTCCCATTTATAATCACCTAGTGCTTTTTCACCAAGCTCGGAGAAGAGAAGTATTACAGGGTTTTATGGAATTTTTGTTGACTTTTAGTTAAGATTAACTTTAGAGTGACTTGTTTGTTTGAGGACCCTGAAAATTATTCCTGCAGTAATTTACGAATTATTTGGAGCAAACCTCTCAGCCATTGAAGCTATAAAGAGAAATTGGATCTTTCAAGCTAAGCAGGCAATTAGTAAGAGGGAGCTTGGATATAGGCATGCAGCTACTGTTATTTAATGTCATGGATTAAAAATGCTGTGTTTTTCTTATTGTGTTGCTCAATCCCATTGTTCTTGAACTTGCTTTGGTTCATGTCCAAGAGTGTAATTAATTCAAGCTAGTTATGCTATTTGTGTTTTTTGATTGTCTATTGTTTCTTGTCATGATTGAAGCTTGGGCTTTAACAATATACCTATATATAACCCATCTACCATGCTATAAAAATTGATTCTTGGTGATACTTGAGATTGTTTGGTCATTTCAGTTATTCTTATTGTATCACAATCCTGTTCTACATGGAAGCCACTGTTAGGTCTCTCAAATGGTATGATCTTGTTTGTTAGTGACTTAGCTCAGAATCTGTAGGTAACGTGTGGAGCTTTTAAATGTAGTGCTCACTGGGATAGAGAGACATGACCAATTAGTACTGCCCATATGATATAAATTGCTCCTAACACTAAGTTCCTCTTCAAGTGTTTATCTCTGTGTGCATGACTCTTTTTTTTTTTCTTTTTTTTTTTGCATTTGATTGAGATTAGGCCCAAAATTTGTAAAGACAGTGCACAATTGCTTCATGCTGTATAAGGGAAAAATCTTTCTGAATTTGGTTGGTACACTTTTACATCTATTGCAGTCAAAACTAAGACTTTATCATTGGCCTTTGTGGATTTTTCATTTTTGTATGTTGTGCAGGTCCTCCAGTGTGAGGTGTTTTAAGGTTTTGGTTTGGCAGCTTTCAAGAAAGCTGAATTAAAGTTTAAGTTGAAAAAGAAAATTTAATAGGATATGAAATTGGGCTAATATTCAGGTAATGTTGTGGAGGTGCCTGGCAAAGCAAATTAACACAAGGTGAGAGCTCTACTTAGTGATGATGACATTTTTTTTAAAAGAAACTTCTGCGAGACTATTTTTTTGCAAGGTTTATGAGAGGCAATTGGTAAGCTTCTTTAACCCCAATCTTAGAGAGGCTGATTCCTAAACTCGAATTCACGATATATCACTTAAATAGAGGGCATTGTACCAAAGTCTAACCCCAGAAATGAAACATATTTTGTAACCCATATCCATATTATTTACAACACTCACAATACACCCAAACTTCCATAAGCACAGTGAATATCATCAAAATCCATAATCATCTCCCTAGTTGACTTATTAGATGTAGCACCACCACCCATATTCCAAGTACTTTCTTAGGGAAAAGAATTATTGGACCCATAGAATGTTCGACTTCTAGAGAATGCTTTGTTTTTGTGACAAAAAACAGAGTGATTCTTAGCTTGGAAAAACAGAGAGTTTGAGGATAGAATAGTTAAGATTTTTAGTTGGCAGCAAGTGCTAGTTTATAAGAAAATTAAGCGAGTATTGTGATTATGGGTGGTTTTCGCAGTTTTTTTCTTGAATCCAAATTTTTTCAACTAGTGGTAGAGGAAGGGGGTCGGTATTTTTGTTAAGGATTTTTTAGCAGAGTAGGTACTTCATGAAGTTGGTCTTCATGGGTAAAAATGTGGCACAATGGCTGATGAAGAGTATAGAACAGATTGTCGTTGGGATCAGTCCAAAGAATTTTTATACGTTCAGGGAAGGTGATTTAGCTTACACCCTCCAACAGAGCTCCAACTCTTTCGGCGTGTTCCTACTCTTGACTGAGTTTAAAGTTGGTGGGTCTAAATTAAGTGAGTATTGTGATTATGGGTGGTTTTCGCAGTTTTTTTCTTGAATCCAAATTTTTTCAACTAGTGGTAGAGGAAGGGGGTCGATATTTTTGTTAAGGATTTTTTAGCAGAGTAGGTACTTCATGAAGTCGGTCTTCATGGGTAAGAATGTGGCACAATGGCTGATGAAGAGTATAGAACAGATTGTCGTTGGGATTAGTCCAAAGAATTTTTATACATTCAGGGAAGGTGATTTAGCTTACACCCTCCAACAGAGCTCCAACTCTTTCGCCATGTTCCTACTTTTGACTGAGTTTAAAGTTGGTGGGTCTAGGAGGTCCATTTTTATTCCAGAAGGCAAAGCTAAGAATGAATGGAGGGTTTTTGGGTTAGAACTAAGGAAGCTGTTAGAACCTGAAAACTATGTAAATGGTGGGTTTGGTTTTTCGAAATTTGTAGCTCAGCATCATAAGGATAACTCAGGGGTTCGACCATTTAAAACCTTTGCCGATACGGTGCATGGGCCTCAGGTGCAGGTTAGGGGCAGGCATCAGCCAAACCTGGTTAGTGCCCATGATAAAGGGAAATTGCCAAGGGAGAAGCAGAACCCAGTTTTTGAACAAAGGCCGGTGAGCATATCAGGTCCGACGATTCTTAGAGGAAGAGAAGTGGGTTCCCAATGCATTAATGAGGAGTTTGAATTTAGAGAGACAAATACGGTAAAAAAATAAGGAGATTTCCGTTGAAAATCCATTCAAACTGGAATAAACATGCTTATGGAAAAGAGCGTGATCTAAGGCATCCTGACTGGACAGGAGGAGGCTTGTCAGTAGAGGTGAATGGGGAAGGAATTAGGCATGTAGCATGGTACTCTAATAAAGGTGGACTGAGGAATTCTATTTGGGTCAATAGTAGTCAAAGGGAGCATGTGATGGGTCCTTCAAGTGGGTCATGGGTCTATCAAAAGAGGCGTGTTACATGGGATAGCAATCAAGGTGGATTAAAAAGCTTTAAGTGGGTCACACGGGGTGAGAAGCCCATAGTGGGCTTAGGCTCTTATCGTGACACAAGGGGTCCAGAGAAGCCAGTGTTGGATTTAGGCCCATATGGTGACACATGCATGGGCTTTCCAAATATCCTAGAGTTAACAAACCCAATCAGATTTGAAGTGGGTGAAAGCTTTTCTTTGGCTGACCCGAGACCACCAACCCACAAAGCTCATGATTCGGTGATGGTGGCGAGCTCCAAAACACAGCACGATGGTTCTGCTGCTCAGAATGAGATGTTGGGTCGACCTGCGGAGCCTACGACGGAGGTCGACAGTAGAGTTTCCAGTAAGTTTCATGCCGAGGAGTCACCGATGATACCGTGTAAGGCTGATACAATGTTGATTCACTCTTCGATGGCGATGACGAGCTCTGCTTGTGCTCGTGAGAACTCTGTTCCTCATATCAATGCGATGGGTCGACCCGAGAAGGCTTTAATGGAGGTCGAATGTCCTTTTTCCGATGGGTCTCACGCCGTTGAGCCTCCAAAGGCACTGGGTAACGCAGAAATTGAGAGTAACAAGGCATCAATTGGTCTTTTTTTGTCCAATTTTTTCCTGAGCTTGTCAAGAGCTAGGATTGTGGATTTGGGTGCCCAGGATGGTGATGAAGGTGGTTGGGTTGGTTGTGCTGCTCAGGGGATAGACATTTCCCATCAGGCTAACACATTAATAGTGTCGATAAACCGAAGTTATCCTGAAGCAAGAGTATCGACGAGGGGACAAGCCGTTACTGCAAACCTGGGTTTGGGTGATGTGGATAGTTTCTCTCCTTTGATGACCATCACTCCTCAGGGGCTAGTTGTGTCGGCTGAGCTGAACAGGGATACTGAGGTTTTGGGGCTTGAAAATACGCTAGATATTTCTAATTGGGTGAGACATAGAATTCCTGGTTTTAGTAAATTGGTGGGGCTTCCTGTGGGTTGACATGAGAAGATGTGTATCATGCTTTTACAAAGGCTTGAGAGGGTGATTAAGGTTGCCAATCTGTTGCACAAGAAAGATGCAGCTCATCGAAAAGCTATCTCCAAGGATAAAGGAAAGAGGGAGCTGAGGAATTTGATTTCTTCAGTTAATTATGATGGTAGGTAGTTTTATTGGACTACTATACAGAGGTTGCAGTAGGGAGTTAACAGTTTTTATGAAGTTAAAGATGGTTTCATGGAATGTTCGTGGATTGAATGATTCGCGAAAATGTTTGGTAGTTAAAAATTTACTATGAGAGTGGAATTGTGATGTAGTATGCCTTCAAGAAAAAGCTTGTGGGCATGGATAGACAGATGGTTTGCAGCCTGTGGAGTTGTCCTTATGTGGATTGGGTGGCCTTGGATGTGGATCAAACGGCTGGTGGGGTTTTGATGATGTGGGATAGGAAGGTTTTAAAAAAGTTAGTGGGTTACTTTTTCGTGTCGGTTCGATGGCAGGATGTGAGGGATGGTTTTATTTGGGCATGTTCTTGGGTTTATGGCCCAAATCATAATAATTTGAGGGGGCAGATATGAGGGGGCAGATGTGAGATAAGCTGATTGGAATTCAACAATATTGGGATGTTCCATGGTGTTACATAGGGGATTTAATACCGTTCGCTTCCCAAGTGAATGGTTGGGTGGATCGCGTCTTACTTCGGCTATGGAGACTTTTTCTGATTTTATTAAGGAGCTTAATTTGATAGACTTACCATTGGAGGGAGGGAGTTATACTTGGTCTAATGGGTCAAATCAGCCTTCGATGTCTAGGATAGACAGAGCTTTGGTATCTCATGATTGGGAAGACCACTACCCGGATGTGATCCAACAGGTTTTACCTCGCCCGGTTTCAGATCACTTTCCTATTCTAGTGGAGGCAGGGGGGATAACGAAGGGGAAGAGTCCTTTTAGGTTTGAGAATATGTGGTTAAAGACGGTTGGATTTACAAATAGGGTTCATTCTTGGTGGAATCAATATTCTTTCTCAGGTACTCATAGTTATGTGCTTGCCAAGAAGTTGAAGGCTCTGAAAGGAGACATTATTCAGTGGAATTGTAGTGAGTTTGGAAATGTAGGTCGTCAAAAGAAAGAATTATTGGAGGCCTTGAAATTATTAGATGCTAAGGATGGAGAGTTTGACCTTTCTGAAGTGGAGATGAGTGAGAGGGTTATGGTGGGATCTCAAATAGAGAACCTTCTTTCTTTGGAAGAAATCTCATGGAGATAAAAGTCGAGGACGTTTTGCATTAAGGAAGGAGACAACAATACTAAGTTCTTCAACAAGGTAGCTAATTCTTGAAGAAGGTATAATCATCTCAGTATGTTGGAGGTGGTTGGGGTTATTTATGAGGAAGACTTAGAGGTGGCAGACCAAGTAGTACAATTTTATAAAAAATTGTATACGAAGACAGAGGAGTGAAGGCCTTTTGTGGAAGGCTTGGAGTTTGATCAGATTGAGGGGTTGGAGAAGGAATGGCTTGAACGGAGGTTTGAAAAGGAGGAGATTCTTCGAGTTGTCAAAGAACTAGAAGCAGATAAAGTCCCAGGTCCTAATGGTTTCTCTATGGCCTTCTCCCACCATTGTTGGAGAGTTGTGGAAAGTGATGTTTTAGCTGTGTTTGAAGAGTTTTATCAATATAGTAAGTTTGAAAAATCTCTTAATGCAACTTTCATAGCTTTAATCCCTAAGAAGAATGGTGCCTCCAATATCCGCGACTTCAGACCTATTAGCTTGGTGGGAAGTGTATACAAGATCTTGGCTAAGGTTTTGGCAAATCGCTTGAAAGAGGTTTTGGATCAGCTGATATCTGAGTCTTAGAATAGTTTTGTGGGTGGTAGACAGATACTTGATTCAGTTCTTATTGCTAATGAGTGTGTTAATAGTTTTGGGGGTTATTTGTAAGCTGGATATTGAGAAAGCCTATGATCATGTGAATTGGGAGGCTCTTCTAGATTTGTTAAAGAAAATGGGATTTAGGGTGAAGTGGTGTAGGTGGATCCGTACTTGTATATCTACAGTTCAGTTCTCTGTCTTGGTTAATGTTTCTCCAGCTAACTTTTTTGGAAGCTCAAGGGGATTGAGACAAGGGGACCCGCTATCTCCTATGTTGTTTTTGGTTATGGTGGAGGTTTTCAGTAGGATGATGAAAAGAGTTGAAGGTGCTAGTTTACTTCATGGTTTTAGGGCTGATGGTAGGCAGGGTGGAAGGGAATGTGTATCACATCTTTTGTTTGCAGATGATACGATTATGTTTTGTGATGCAGATTCTACATGTTCGGATGCTACTACTTGTTTCCAAGCTGTGACAGGATTAAAGGTTAATGGTTTGAAGAGTGAGATGGTTCCCATTAGGGAGGTTCATAATGTCCATGTCTTGGTAGAGACTTTGGGTTGTAGGATTGGGTCTTTGCCTATGATCTATCTTGGTATGCCTTTGGGGGCTTCCTACAAGTCCCCTACTATTTGGAATCCTATCTTGGAGAAAATAGAGCGTAAGTTGGTTGGGTGGAAGAAGCTATATTTGTCAAAAGGTGGACGACTGATGTTGCTCAAGAGTACATTATCTAGCCTTCCAACTTACTTTTTATCTCTTTTTACTATCTCTACACGTGTGGCCAATAAAATTGAGAAGTTGTAAAGGGATTTTTTGTGGGGGATTCTAAGACACATTTGGTGGGGTGGGATAAGGTGTGTGCACCTGTGGAGAATGGTGGGTTAGGAGTAAGGAAATTAGCTACTTTTAATAAAGTCTTACTAGGGAAATGTTTATGGCGGTTTGGGGTTGAGGAGACAAGACTTTGGAGAAGGGTTATAGCTTTGAAATTTGGGGAAGAGTGGGGGGGATGGACATCCAAGCAAGGTAGAGGTGTACGTAGGTGTGGTTTGTGGAGAAGTATCCGGATGGGTTGGGAGATTTTCAGCAAAAATATTTAGTTTGAGGTAGGGGTAGGGGATAGAGTGAAGTTTTGGACAGATAGGTGGTGTGGGGAGTCACCATTCCAGCTAACCTTTCCAGCTGTATTTGGCATTGCTTCCAATAAAGCAGCCTCTGTAGCCTCTTGTCTGGAACGGTTGGGGATAGAGGAACAGAGAAGCTGGGATGTCCACTTCATTCGAAGACCAAATGATTGGGAGATGGGTGTTGTGGATGATTTTCTTCGTACTCTAGGTTCAAATTTACCTCCAACTGAGAATGGAGACCGTATGAGATGGAAGTTAACGAAGAAAGGGGATTTTGATATCCGCTCGTTTTATAATAAACTACGAGGTCCCTTGTCTATTATCTTTCCTTGGAAAGGTATTTGGAAGGTTAAAGCTCCTCGGCGTGTTTCTTTCTTTGTTTGGACCGCCGTATGGGACAAGATTCTTATAAGTGACAATCTGTGAGGTAGAGGGTTTGATTTCATTAACTAGTGCATTATGTGTCGTTGCAATGGGTAGACGGTAGATCATTTGTTACTTCATTGTGGAAAGGCTTATCGGCTGTGGAGCTTAGTTTTTAGATCTTTTGGGATTTCATGGGTTTTGCTAAGATCGGTTGCAGATACTCTTTTGGTTGGTGGAATTGGTTGGGAAAGCATTCATCTAGCATTTGGAATTTAGCTCCGTTGTGCTTAATGTGGTGTATTTGGAGGGAGCGAAATTGGCGGACGTTTGAGGACATGGAAAGCACTGATGACCAACTGCTCGCTTCTTTCAGTGGCTCCCTTTTCAACTGGTCTAGGGCTTGGGGACTCACCTCTAGTGATTCTCTCCCCATGTTTCTTAGTTCTCTCTTTTGTAATTAGTTTTCTCTTTGTTTTTTCTTTTCTCTTTTTGTAATCTTTGATATGCTTTATGCATATGAGTTAGTTTTTTGAATATACATCTTTATTACTTATCAAAAAAAAAAAAAAAAATGTACTTTCTCAAAACTTGCATTGGCCAGTAGAAGAAACTTTGCACGGCAAAGTAGAAACTCCTAGTTGCATCCTTGATAACGTTCAGTTGACTTCAGAATTTAAAACCAAGATACTCATGGCAATGTTGACTAAAGATACTAGCAGTATATTCGAGATCACGATTCACGTGTCAAGTTCATTCTTTTTTCTTTTTTTTTCCTTTTTTTTAATGAAAGTTCAATCATGTTTATATAAATTATAAAGCAGCTTCACAATGTAATACATGTGTGGTTGTTGATCTGCATGGCTTTATTTCATTACGAAATATATGGTTTTCAGCATCACTACTCGATGATCCAGTGAGAGTATTTCATATATGGCCCTACATTGACAATAGAGAGCCTTCAAGCTAAGGCGACTCTGCATTTTTTTTGAAGCCAAAACCAAAGTTTCATTCATTGTGAAAAATGGATTAAATCCTGAGTACAGAGCCTCTAAAGCTGGGGGAGGAGAATCCTCAAACCAAATAACATCATCAACTGTATGTTTAGCAAAGAGAGCTAATGAGAGCGAATTTGCTTCTCGCTTAGCAGTACTAATAGAGAACAAACGGAGGACTCTGAGTAAACACTGGACATCCTGCACAATATGGCAAGTCCGAGGCAAATAAGAACCTGAAATCAATGGAGACTTCATGATGGTAAGATTGTGCTCTTCGATGACAAACTCTGAGAACCCATCATCAATTGCAAATTCCATTGTCTTTCTGCAAGCAAGAAGTTCAACCTCCTCACTATTGTCTTTGGCCGAAATTGAAAAGAATCTCTTGATGCTCAAAGTTGCCTTTATTATGCTAATCTCATACATGTTCCGTCCTGACTAAAAATTTTTGTTCCAGTTCATTAACTAGGATGAATCACCTCCTATTTCACTTCGGCCTATTTTGCTTGTTTCGATCCATTTTGCTAAATTTTGATTGGTGTGATGATTTTAGTTAGAATGTGAAAAAAACTACTATATATATATATATATATATATTTGTTTGGCGCAATTGTTATATTCATTTAGGAAAGGTTTAACTCCTAACACGTTTTTAACTCTAGCTATCAAACAATTAGATACAAAAGTTTTCACAATCTTTTTCATAGCTTGATAAGGTTATAAGTTTTGATTAGAATTACATCACTTTTACATAGGTCTAATATTTCCACCATTTTATAATTATTAACTATAATTGAGCCACGTCAACAATTGTAAAAAAATAAAAATAAAAATTTAAAGTTTTTAGTTAGATTTATTGATGGCCTTTTGAGATGTATGGTAGAAAAAAAAATTATAGGCAAGTTAATGTCAAAGATTGAACCTTTTATTTTTATTTTTATACAAGATAAAAATTATACTTTAATCTAATCAAAATGTATATGTGTAAAATTCCCTTCAAGAAACTTGAACCTCAACCCTTACCTCCTACATCTCACAAACACTTGTACCTATAAAGTAATCATCGTGCCTGGGGTGCACAGTGGTAAAATTGGACTATTGAGTGAAGATATATATATATATATATATAAACAATAAATTAATTAATTTTAAAGAAACAATTACAGTTACTTTCTCTAAAGTTTTCCATTATTCACTCACATCTCCTTTAGTTTAGAAAAAGATAATTACATTTCTTAAAATATAAACTATTTACACATCCCTAATGGACCGAAAAGGAATCAAAAAATATTGAATTACCTATTTTGGATTTTCAAAACTTTTTTCAACCATTTAGGAGAGATCAATATAAATAATTTTTTTTCCTATCATATATATATATATATATATATATGTAAGGACCAAATTTGAATCCCAAGCCCAAAAGGTGGATGGACTTAGGCCCAAAAGACCCAAAACAATGAATTTGTAGAGAGTAGATTGGAAAACTGGGTTTTAATGAATCAGACAACTACTAAAGTAAATTCAAATGACAAAAGAATGAAGGTAGACAAATTTATATTTGAAGAAAATCGTCATTGGCACAGTCCAAGGAGTTTAGTTCTTATGTATTTCTCTTGGGTATGATTACAAATGCAAATCTTGATTGCTACAATCTTTTTCTCTTAATTTCTCGATCATTTTCTCCCATTGCTTCCTTCTTTTTTTATACTCTCTTCCCCTTTTATCTCTACCCTTCATGTGTAGGCTAGATAGTTGGTGTTGATACTTGTCCGATCAGCACTTTCCTAAAGTTTTTATGTAGTAGCTGTAAGGCTGAAAGCCACTGTTTAGGTATCACCTCCACATTAATGCAGCCAGAGAGTTAGCTGCAGAGCATTTAATGCGGTGGTAGCAGCTTTCTCCTTAGACATTTTAGGACTCCCCCATATCCTATGTTTCTACAATGCTTATTCGTACAAACAGAACTTCCTGGAACGTTTCTCTGGATGACAGACCACCTATTCGGACCTCGACCTTGGTTAGCCGAGGAAACATTAGTCCTCGGCCCACCCTCCTGGGCCATTATGACAAAAACTAACTTCTTTATCTACTAACACGGACTCCCTTGACAATGTTTACTCCTCCTCGAACGACCTCTAACCCTCGGCTTAGGCCTTAGGCCCAATATATACATAGACAATGAGCTCCTGGGCCCAATATCTCTATAATATATATATATATATATATACACTTTTTTTATATTTTAAGGGAAGTTATGTGAGTATCTTATTTCAAACAAAAGACCTTCTAAAAATAAAAAAATTCAAACACAAGAGGAGTTGAATGTCATAACAAAAACCATCAAGAGGTTAAATGTAATTTCTCCTAATTTTAAAAAGCCCGTGGAAATTTGTGTGTTTTGGATGGGGCCATACAAATTGACAGTGAGGATGTTATCCATAACGGCACGTATGATCTCCCACAATTCTCATAAATTCCACGTTCACGGTTTATGATGCGATAGACCAGGGAAAACCCCGAAGGAGCTCTCACACCCAAAAACCCAAATAATCAAAATCAAGGGATTTTTTAGAAAATAACTACAAAACCCAAACAATATTATTAGTTAGGCAACGTTTCAAACATATTGCATTTCTAACAATTCGACTTCAGAGGAGTCAATTTTACTGTTCATATCGTTTTTTGCCAGTTGAAGAAGCCAAAGAAATCGATTTTAGTGAAGTCGATTTCTTTGTACAGAAATCGACTCCATTGGAGTCGTTTTCTATACATAGAAATCGACTCCAGTGGAGTCGTTTTCTATACAAAGAAATGGACTCCACTGGAGTCGATTTCTTTGTATATAATTCCTGACTGCTACTGGGATGGAGCTGGGCACCTTCAGCTGAACTGCTTTGTAGTTCAGCTCCACACAAACATTTGCGGCACCACACAAACAGTCTACGCAGGATAAAATTTGGACCTTTGAGAAGAGATGGTCTAAGCCGTTGGTCTACAAGATTGAAGCCCTCAAATAGTTCCTGCAAAGCTACAAGAAAAACACATGCCCTCAAAGCACAAAATCTCTCCAATCATTATTTTTTTGGTCGTTTGTTTACCTACCATTGATGGAAATGATGGCATGACAATAATTTGGTGGCTCAAAAAACATCCCAGTAGCTGTAGGAAACTCACGAATTTGAATTTCTATACAAAGAAATCGACTCCACGGAAGTCGATTTCTTTGGCTTCTTCAACTGGCCAAAAACAATATGAACAGTAAAATCGACTCCTTTGAAGTTGAATTGTTAGAAATGCAATATGTTTGATACGTTGCCTAACTAATAATATTGTTTGGGTTTTGTAGTTATTTTCTAAAAAATCCCCAAAATCAAACTCCAAAACCAAGCCAAAACCAAAAGAAATTTAAAAAACACAAAAATCTGAGGCTGATGAGAGAGAGAAAATTGGAACACCCTTTCTAAGTAACTTCAATATGCTAAGCATTTTGTTAGTTGTCGGGTTACGAAAGTATATATAATAATAGCATCTCGAGTTTCTAAAACTCGAGATCCAATTAAAAATCACTCGTTTTTGGGGTTTTTTATATGCTGACATGGTGAGAGTTATCCATGTGGATATCGAGTTTATAAAACTCGATTTCCGTTAACCTTACCTTCCCCCACACACTTCAGGAACACGTTTTTTACCACTTGCACTCTCAGCCACTTTCAAAATCTCTCCCACTCAGACACTCCGCTCTCTCTCTCACTCTGCTCTCTCAAACCTGCTCTCACTCTCAGACACTTTCAAAATCTCTCACTCTCTTTGACACTCCGCTCTCTCAAACTCAGTGGCTCACTCACGCACTCACTCTGAAGCGTTCAAAATCACTCACTCTCGGACACTCCGCTCTCTCAAACTCAGTGGGTCACTCACGCACTCACTCTGAAGCATTCAAAATCACTCACCGTGCCGAAGGTACTGCTCCCATTGACACTCAGCCACTCAAACTCAGTACTGCTCCCATTGACCCACCGTGCCGAAGGTACTCTCTGTCTCTCTTTCTCCAATTTTAGATTTTGGAATTTCATGATGTTACCTATTTCGTTTTTCAATTTCGGATCTTATTGGGTTTTGGTGATTCATGTCATTTCATTGAATGCAGGTATATTATTCTGTTTGGTTGTTTGGAAAAATGAGTAAATTAAAAAAAAAAGATTTTTTTTTAACAAATTGAGCATTCGAATTGTTGGATAGTGTAAAAAGTGTTAATATCTGGATTACATTGATATTTAATCTAGTTTGTTTGGGTTTCATTTGATTTGTTTTGGGTTTGTTTTTATTTTCTGTATGTATTTTCGTTTGTGGGTTTGTAATGGAAATTATGTGTTTGATGAAATGCTTTTATGAACTATGAGTTGTGAAGTAATAAGTGAGAGAATATACATTTGGGAAAAATGAGAACTTACACCATAACATCTGTATTTGAGCATGGACATGGTGTTGGGGTTGTGCCACATTTGGTTCAGCCATGGGAATAAGGAATGACTCATGGTTTGGTTTCCATAGATCGATAGATTGGGTTTGAAAAAATAAAAAATAAATAATTTTGGGTTGCGTTGGGTTTGAGGTTAATAGTTTTTTTAAACCATATGATCCAATCATCCATTCATCCAAATATATATATATATATATATAAATTTATTTTATTACAATTATTTCACTATATAAAATAAACTAGCTAGTTTATTTTGCTTCATATTGGTATTTTGAAAATTATTTCACTAGTTAAAAAAAAAAAACCCTCCAATCCGACCCATGGACACTGCTACTTTCTATAATTTCCCAAGCTTGGACAATTAGCTCTAGAATCCAGGTGCATCTCTTTGGATTGAATCAAAGACCAACACTTCTAACAATCCCAAAGCCAAAGAAACATGATTCTTGAGGGAAGCTTGCAATCAAAACTATAAAGTTTGTTTAAGATTTATATGCTTCCTTCTTCATTCATTGACTCATTTGATGTAGTGTTATTGGTGTGCCATAAACTGTGTTCCTTTCTGTATATAACCACCGAGAGCACATAATTCACTTTTAGACAATAGCATTGGCAGCACTGGCAATTCTTGGCCACAGATCAGTACATTCTTTCCCAATTGGACCGGTGATAGCAGATCCTACAATAACCACAACCACCAATTCATATTATAATCAATTGCTCCATAAAATGTTAACAAAAACTAAAACTACAAGAAGTGACAAAAAACTGTATGATTCTTATGTTTCTGAAATATTGAATGAATAATTTAATGGTTTGCATACAGCACTTCAGAATACAACATGTTATATAATCACATATCAGAGATGGTAATACCTTTCATTTCTCCCTTGGGGTTCACAATGACACCAGCATTATCTGTAAGAACAGCAAACTAAAACTCAGTAACTGAAGGTTTATGTGTGTAAAAAGTACACAAATATGGATTTAGTATGTACGAACTGAAGTAAAAAAGAAATGTCCATAGCAAAGGCCTTTCTAACAGTAATCGACAATAGCAACCAACAAAACCTAGCCCAACATAGA
Source organism: Quercus ilex subsp. ballota (assembly GCA_032727855.1). Classification (NCBI taxonomy): domain Eukaryota; kingdom Viridiplantae; phylum Streptophyta; class Magnoliopsida; order Fagales; family Fagaceae; genus Quercus; species Quercus ilex. The sequence goes on from CM064913.1 coordinate 7,993,297, forward strand.
TCAATATTAGTAGATTAAGAACCCATTATGATCCTAATCAAGTTTTCCAGGCAATAGTTTAAATTGCCCCGGCTTGGCAATACAGAAATGCAGGGCCACATTAAAAATGTAGCACTAAAATCTGAATCATACAATTGCTCACCATTGAATCCAGCATCAGGAATACATGTTTCGAAACCAACTCAAGCCATACAGTTGTTGGAACATCCATATATATATTTTTTTTTTGGTATTTGATCTACTTATCAAGATTGCCAATCGACCTAATGGTCATTGGCCTAGCTCTATTTTATTTACCTTAACAACAATGATACGGACACAATTTCAAACCCTGCTTCACAACTTGACACATAACACATAGTTGGGTGTGAAATGAGGAGCGTCCCTAGACTAATTGTTAAACCTCCATATATAGTACCACTAGTTTTATTATGATTCTCTTGTTCTCAATTTATTTTCCTAAGCATGTGGTATTGTTGATTGGGTTTGATTTAGATTTTTTTGTCTATGCAATAGATGCTTAAGTTTTGCAGTTCAGTTACTTAAGTTATATGGGTGTGATTAAAAATCTGCAGCTTGGAATTATTGATGATAATTTATTTTGGGAATCATTATAAGTTTAACTCCGGTGTATCACCGTATTTTGGACATGAAACTTCCTTTGCAAATTGTCTATGTGTGGTTGAGTTTTGGCTTTTACTTATGTTTTTTATTTCTCTTTTGGATTTATTATCCCCTAGATTCATGAGTACAAGTACTAAAAGTGTCATTCTCTTTGATCATAAGACTCATATGTACTATGACACAATGGAATGTACTATGTTCCCTTCCTTTATATTTTGAATTAAGATTCTGCATGTTGGGAAAGTTTGAGCAAAGAAATTTAATATGGATTATCTAAGTCCTGGAATTTGGATGTATCATTTCTATTTTCTGTTCTTCTTTATGGTTTCATCACTTTCATGGGTGTCAAATGACATGATTTTAATTTGATTTCTGACTATGTGGGCATTGATTTTGCATGTAAGAGTTTTAGTTGCCTCCTTCAATGACTTGAAGAATGTGCAAAAGGGTGGTTAAGCTTTCATAATAATAATAACTTTTTTTAGCCCATTTTCTCAAAATTGGAATTTTGATGCTAAGAAAGGTTATATTTTTTGCTGTACACAGAGGTATATATATGTTTATCCCTGCTGTTCTCTTATTCTTTCAATTGAAAGCGTTAGGAATTTGCATCTAGAGTGTCATCTTGATTTGTATCATTTGTTCATATTTGGTAGTGCTATCCTCTCTTATTTTATTTATTTAATTAAATAATTAAATTTTTTATTTATTTACTTAATTAATTAAATATGTAGCACTCTTTGCAGTATGGAGCCACAGATTGATGAGGAGCCACAAATCTTGAAGCCTGGTCCTAGTGATGGGTCATTGTTGACGCGACAACGACATCATCGATCAGAGGACATTTGGAATGGCGAGGTGAAATATCTAGTGCTAACAACTGCTTTAATTTTTACGTTATCTTTGACTTTTAGTTAGCAATTTCTTTCAAAGTTGTATTTATAGTTCTAACAACTGCTATAATTTTTATTGATTTTGCAGGACCCGGGCCCACTTATGTGTCGTGGTCGCACTAAGGAGATGCCAAAGGTTCAAATGCGAGATAATCGGGTGATTGACATTATCAAGTTGCTAAGGCTTGAAGGATTGTTTAGGGCCCCTTCCAGAGAGATAGATAATTGCCTCATAACGGCCCTAGTTGAGCGATGGCGGTCGGAGACTCATACATTCCATCTTCCACACGGTGAGATGTCAATCACCCTACAAGATGTGGAGGTCATTTTCGAACTTCCAATAGACGGTGAGGTCTTGGTTGGGCCGACTGCTGTGTTAGATGGAAGTTGGAGCACTGTTTGCTTGGAGTTTCTTGGTTTTACTCCGGCGAATGACAACAAAACTTTGGTGGGGCAAAGAATTCTGATCAGCCGCCTTGTTGAGGCCGTTGCAGCGCCACTGCCTGATGATGCAACGGAAATTCAGATACACAAGTATGCCCGGTGCTATATTTTAGCGCTACTAGGGGATAAAATACTCATATCGGCATCATCATCATCGGCATGAACATTATCATGCTCTACATGTGTAAAATACTCATATTGAGCATTTGGAACTGTAACCTGTAAACTTGTTTGTGTTTGTTGGATTTCGTCGATACCAACTTCTGCACGCGGCTTCAATTGTATGTACAACTCAATGTTAGTTACTTCAGGTATTCTCTCCAACTTGTCAAACATAATTTTCACATGTTTGTCTGTTTCTATCGCCATGTACTTGTAATTAATTCGGTGCCTCAGGATTTCATTTGGCATACGATAAGTAATTTCTATGTTGTGCACAGCAGGATTCTCACACAACTCTTCCATAACCATCATCTTCAATTCGTCAAGTGTCTTGAACCTACGATCAATTTGGGTATAATAGCTCTTTATACCCGGCCCTTCAAATGGCAATCCCTTGTTCGCATTGGCATTCTTCAGGGGACCACCGTGGTATAAGATTATATCAATTTCAGGCATTGTGAACCTGTTAAAGTCAAGTTACCATGTTAGTTAAATCACATAGTCGTAAACTGGGGGAAAAAAAAGTAATGTGATCTTAAGGCAGAACATATTCAAGCCAGAATTTTCATAGGTAATTACTAGTTTTATAGCCATTATGTAACTTGTGGTATCCATGGTTCTAAGTTTGGTTTCAGAACAAAATTTGAAACATATCTAGTGGAGCAACCCCAAAAAATAAAAGGTAAGGAATATATATATATATATATATTTAAAGAATACATAAAACAATATGTAAGACTTTACAAAGATGATGTAGCATTAACAAAACATATTAAATTCACAAAACCAAAGTATTCCATATCCTTAAGGCTTAAATGTCATTACCAGATACCAAATTGTTTCCAAAATGACCAATTCTTATCCTTTTATTTTTATTTTTATAATGATCAATTCCTTATACAGCCATGTATTGTATAGGTTAGTGCATTTTAAGAATTACTTTCAGGCATTTGATTATGATACCCATTCATTCACTACCCATTTCATACCCAAAATAATGATGAACAAAGTCAAAAAAACGTGTAAGATCATGCTAAAAATAAAAGCCTAGAAATGATGAATACAATTTTGTTAACAAAATGGGCAAATAAATACTCAAAAAATTAACACTAACAAAACAAAGTTCTAATTCACAATATTGGAAAATTAACTAAGTTATGTCAACTATCTACAAAATAAATAGTCAAACTCTTTAACCCACACCCATAAACAACTAATACCCAACTACAATGACAATCAAATTAGAAAACCCTTACCTGAGATATGAATTTGTTGAGAGGAAAGAGCAGTGAAAGAGGTAGTGTGGTGAGTGAGAGTGAGAGGCAATGTGGTGTGAGAGTTATGGGTGAGTGAGAGTTAGTGAGGCTGAGAGACTTAGTGAGGCTAAGAGACTTAGTGAGAATGCTCTGTTTTTGGGTGAGAAGGCTGTGTAGTGAGCGTTATATGGCTAAGTGTTAAATTTTTTTACGGGCTCAGCGTGTAATTTTTTTTTTGCCCAGTGGAACTCGAGTCTATAAGACTCGAGTTCCTTGAAATATTACTGTATATCTGTTTATTTCTAGAAAAACTCGAGTCGTTAAGACTCGAGTTCTATTACTATATATTTGTTAAATAATTTCGAGTAAAACTCGAGTCTTTAAGACTCGAGTTCCACATCTCGAGTCTTAAAGACTCGAGATCTAAGTGGACAAAATTAAGTCCAGTTCACCAACTGGTCCGAGACGCGGTGGAGTGCGATTGAAAACAGCATCTCGAGTTTCTAAAACTCGAGATGCTACTTCCCATTATACTTTTAACCGATGTTTAACTAACTATATACAACTATATTACACAGTTATTTTGCACATTTCCTCGAGAAAATTGTAATTACAAAACTCTCTCTCAAATTGTAATCACTTTAAAGAAACTCGAGATGCTACTTCCCATTATACTTTTAACCGATGTTTAACTAACTATATACAACTATATTACACAGTTATTTTGCACATTTCCTCGAGAAAATTGTAATTACAAAACTCTCTCTCAAATTGTAATCACTTTAAAGTTTCGCGGTTATGCCCTCAAATTCTCATTCCCATTTCTCTTCTTCTTCCTCATCTTCATCTTCGTCTTCGTCTTCTTCTTCACTTGGTGCTGTGCTTCGCGTTCTCGATCGGATGGTGGCTCTGTTCTCTTCTGTCGCTGTTTAAAGCTCGGTTTCGTAGCGGCACACGATTTGATCGGTGAGAGCGCATTTTTCTTGTTGCTGAATTTCTCACTTTCTAGGGTTAATTGCTCAACAATTTCAAAATTGGGAACCGGTTTTTTGCGTTTTCGTAATTGTTTGGTTTCTGAGAAAACTGAGGGTTTGGAATGAGATCAAATCGAAGTGTCTGAATTATGATGTAGTTGTGTTTTGCTGCTATAAGTTCAGTGAGTATTTTTTTTTTTTTTGAAATTTGATTTCGGAATTGTGGATTCTGTTTACCTTTCTCGCAATTTGTTTTCTCAGCAGCCAAACGGTTTCGGATCGTTGATTTTGCTGTTTTTTGCTATTTTTCATTTTCTGTGTTCTAAAGCTGTTTGAATTTTGATTGGCGTGAATACAGTTGTGGAATCTAAACTTTTTTCCTCTCGTCCTTTCTGTTTGGTTGGCGGGAAATCTGAGACTGAGTTTAGGAAAATGGCGTAAAGAGATAGATTGTTGTGCTTATTATTGTTTCAGCTTGTAAAATGGGAAGGATGACTTTACGTTAGCTGAATAGGTGGAGGATTTTTGTTTTCTCTGATCCGATGAGTGAACTCTGAAATCTAATTAGCTACTTGAAGGGTATGCGATGCATTTGCTGATCTTGATTTGGCAAGTGGGTTTTTGTAAAACCCTGTCACGTGCTAAGGTTATGCCTGCAATGCTTGTGTATAGGTTATTTACTCCTGAGTTAGTGGAGGGAGCTATGGATTTGAATTTCGGTAGGTTTGGCTCTGAAATGCTTGTGTAAGAGGGGTATTTAAGTGAGGGAAGAAACCGACTGAAAATGAGCAATCTGGGGATCTGATGGTATGAGTAACACCTGTTTGCTCTAAACATTGTGTTGAACAGACACTTTTCGTTGCTTGTTATTCTTGCAAATTGTTAGTGTGGACCAGCAGTTTGGTTCTCTAGGAAAATGAGGGAAAGACAAGGTTGTATACTTGTGTATATATATAAATATATTATATATCAACTAAGTCAAATATTTTGATAGGGGCTTTGCTGAGTCGAAAAATTTTCTTTCCTACATTTTCTGAACCTCAATTAATTGCTCTTTAGCATTAATTGTTTGCTTACACTTCTCTTCATGTTTAGAACATAGATGTGCTTTGATTGATGGTATTGCTTTGCTGTTGCTACATTAAGGTATTGCCCAAGAATTTGAGCCATTTCTTAGGATTCATTACCTTACATAGGATTTCTATGACACTTAAAGAAAGAAGAAGAAGAAAACAATTTTAAATTTCTGTCCTTTGTCGAATCAGTTTGTAAATCTTGGATCAAAAACTTTGCAATATTTCCATTCTTTTCCTAGCTTTGATTAGCAAAAAAAGCATTAATGTTCTTTCCCTTCTTGTTGCTAATCTAACATTTATGAGGATGTTGACAGATTTGAAATTACTTTTGTAGCTTATTAGAGATTATAGTAGTTTGGCATTTAGCATATAGATGGCGGGCTTGTAAGACTTGATGTTCAAGAGATACCTAATAGTGAGAGTTTTTGATATCTTTAATCAATAATTCATAAAAATAGAGGGGTTGAAAAGCATCAACGGTGCTTTATGGTACTAAATGTTGAGTTGTTAAGAAGAAACATATTCATAAAATGGTGAGGTGTAGCGAAAATGAGAATGTTAAGATTGATAAGTGTAAATATAAAGAAAGATAGGATTTGAAATGAAGATATTCTCTTAAAGATAAAGGTGGTCCCTATTAATGAGAAAAGATGAGGGAGAGTCGTTTGAGATGGTTTGGTCATATTCATAGGAGAACTATTAATGCACCAATGAGAAAGAGTGAGTTGAATCAATTTGAGGGAACAAAAAAAAAATGTAGAAGAAGACCAAAAATAACATTAATGGAAGTAGTAAAAAGGACATGTCAATTAAGAGAGTAATAGAGAGTTCAACTTTGGATATAATAAAATAGGTTGTTGTTGTTGTTGTTGAGTTGAAGAACCAAATTATCTAATTCAAATATGATTTTATTCTTGGCCAATACATTTGAGCAAATTGCTATTTTCAGATTCCCCGCCACCACCCCCCCCCCCCCCCCCCCCCCCCAAAAAAAAAAACCAACCCTTTAGGGGGACATGGGTGGTGGGAGTTAAAAATGTAGACAACACTGTCGAACACAATTTTTTTTTTTTTTAAATGGAAAAGGGGTTGGGGTAGTGATTGTTAAAACACTGTGTTAACTTTAAAAGGTTTTTCTTTTCATCAAGTATATTGCTTTGGTAACTCATGCTTTGCTTCTTCATATTACAATATGATACAGACAACTGAGGAAGTTACTCATGGCCCCATCAAGAAAATCGAGAAGTGTCAATAAGCGGTTTTCTTATACTAATGAGGTTGCATCTAGTAAGGACGGAGAAAATGCTAACAAAAGTAGGCAGTGGGGCAGTCCTGGCTTTGTTCAGAAGGTAATTATGTTCTAAAACTGTTATTGTATATGAACCTGCCCCAATATATTTATGCTAACAATATTATAGTATCTTCATATCATATTGATATAATTGAAACTGGTAAGAAGCAACTTGTGAAAATTTGGATGCCTTTTTTAATTCGTTACTTCTTCCTATCATGTGTAGAAGAGGAAGTTGTTTGACATGTTAGGAGCTCGATGGAGCAAGGAAGAGCTTGAGCGCTTTTATGCAGCATATCGTAAGTTTGGGAAAGATTGGAAGAAGGTTGGTACAAACTTCATAACTACAATATAGTATTCTTATTAGATATAGGTTACAATAAGTGCTGTTACCTGGATGGAGCTTTTTGCCCTTCACCACAAACTGTTTCTTGGACTCTTAAATAAATTTTGTGCGATCAAGCTTGCAACTTCATGCTTGATAATTTGGATTATTCTACTTTAATGCATAGTTGGAGTCGTGTCCATCTTAGTATATGCTTATAAATCTGGTTCCTGTATGATCTGGTTTCTTTAGGTGGCTGCTGCAGTGCACAACCGATCTGCAGATATGGTAGATGCCCTTTACAGTATGAATAAGGTGCTCATGGTTTTCAATTACTTGAATCTACCCAGTAACTTATCTTTATTTCATTATTTATTTTGTGATGCTAAGTATCAGTGATTTTGTTGTCATATTTCATGTTTTAATGCTTATAATGATTAACAAAATACTTCTTATCGCATCAATAGGGTTGCTTCTATTGATTTATGTTGTTTCTGTAAATTTGAAGTTTTGCTGTTTCTAAGTGATGCCGCCATTATTTTTTTGTTTTTTTGGGTTGCCAGAGTTTGATCTTTTTGCACATTATGGGACACTCTAAGGAGAATTTTGTTTAGCCTGGCTTTAAAAAAAAAAAATTGTGGTGATTTTGGTTTGTGCTCTGTTTTCAGGCCTACTTATCTCTGCCAGAGGGTACTGCTTCTGTGGTTGGACTAATAGCTATGATGACTGATCACAACTGTGTACTGGTGAGAGTGGATTTCAGTTTTAAACCAGTTTTGTAGACTTTCACATGGATCTTTCTTTTTTAGAAATATTATGCAGCTGGTGCTCCAATTGATTTTGCCTTCAATATTTGTGAACTATGATCCTTTTGTTTTATCCTCTTTACAAATCCTGCAAGAGGAAAGGAAACCGTACTTTTTGTGATGAAAAATTGAGAAACAGAAACAAAAAACCTGACTCAACGCCAAAATATCCCTATGGTAATAGTGCAGTGGTTCACTATTACTTTTCATGGGAAAGGGTTTGGTTTTCTTCATTCTTTACCTACCCTAGTTTTCCTGTTCAAGAGGGGTACCTTTACCCATCTGTGGGATCTTGTCTCTTGTCATATTACTATAATTTTCTACAGTGGTAGTTGTCAATTTTGTTAATTTTTTGCAGCTTAAATTAGGATCATCAAGGATGCAGATGCTAGAATATAGAATTGGTGATTTGGGCATTGGCTGGTTGTAAAATTTTCTGGATTAAGAATTACTTGGAATTTGGTTTGACTTGTAAAATTCTAAGCTTCTATATTCTGAAGGAGTGTTTTTTTTTTTTTTGGTAATTGTATCTAATTAAGAAAATTTTCCTGGAATTGTTATTTGCTTAAAGTAAAATTCAAAATAATAAAATGCCGATGAGCTCTAGCTCAGATGGTAATCCTGGTATTTATTCCTTCCATCATCCATAACTCTGTTTCCATCACCCATAACTCAAAATTGGTGGGTTCCACAGCTGAGTAGTGTGTTTGGATGTGTTTTCAGTTTTTGTTTCAATCACTCAATTCTCTGATTTTTTAGTAATGAGTTATGGAAACTGAAAACACATTTTAGGTGTTTTCAAGTTATCAAAACTCAGTTTTCATGGCATTTTCGTAATTAAACACACATGAGTGGGACCCACAGTCAGAGCAAAGTCACACCAGCGCATCTTTTGATGGCTCTCCTCAACGGCTCTCTTCACACTTCACACACTTCACACTACCAGATCACAACTCCATTTTCATACCACCACAAGTCCGAGCTTGCCTCTGCCCTGCCCTGCCCTCACCTCCTCACGCACGCAGTCACTGATTGGAGCTCAGCCAACCCGCGCCACCCCGACCTCGGAAACACCCTTCTCGCGCCGCTGCACCGATCTTCCTCCCCAACCTCTTTCTCAACTTTTTCACCACTCTGAAGGTATTTTATACGTTTAAGCTTGATTTATACATCTGATTTGTTGGTAATAGGGTGGTATTTCGCATCTTTTACTTCGAATCAAGGATTGGTGATGAAGTTTGCTTCTCTGTTTTTTTTTTTTTTCTTTTTTTTCTTTGTTTGATGTTTGGGTTTTCGCAGCTGATTTGTTCTATTTCAACCTGTGGTGATGGGTTTTCAACCCGTGGTGATGAAGTTTACATCTTTTGCATTTGGGTTTTCAAACCCATGTTAATCTCCAAAATCAAGCAACCAACTTCTCAAACAGAACAATACCCACAAAATCCTCTTCACAAATTTTACTAGGCAGTTAAGGGATCTATGAAAAATCAAGCCGTGGGGTTTGAGTAAAGAAATAAAAAAGACATTAACTTAGACAATGTACTCACATGGGCTTCACTGTAGTTCACCACATTAGCTAGACACAGCAGCAACACACGTGAGACAGAGTGACCCCATAAGCAGACATGATGGTTCTTCAAATGGGTCTTGTTGGGTTTGTGTTTTCATTAAAACAGTACATGAGAATTGCAGGTAGAGTGTGAGTGTGATTGTGTGAGAGATGAGCCTTGCTATTTTTCTAGACAGGTTTTTTTTTTTTTTTTTTGATCTGGTGGTGTATCATAAATAAGTATGGATTGAGATTTGAATTTGGGGTGATGAGCTGCTTTAGGTGGTGTTAACTTGTGGGGTTTTCAAATGGGTTTTCCAAGTGTTGCCCTGCTGCTTGGAAATTTTGGTTTTTGAGAAGGGAAGGTAAAAACAAACACTGAATGGGAGGTGGTGTCGTTTTGTGGCTTTAATATTTTTCCCCTGATTTTGGTCTTTGTTTTGTTCAATTGCTCATTTACTATTATATATAGACAACTGTATAAGAGAGAGGAATGTGTACATTTTTTAAAATTTTTATTGAGACAGAATATGAATATTAGTATTTGGTAATTGAAGAGAGAATATTATTTACATGTGCCGCTATTGATGAGATCATGAGGATAGGGATCTCAGAATGTTTTTTTTTTTATAAAGAAATATTTTATATGAATGAACTTTCCATTATTCATGTTTTAAGAGAGAGAGAGAGAGATGGGATTTTGTTTGTTTACACTTTACAGTGTGTAAACACAGTAAATGGTGTTTGAATGATGGGGTGGCGGTGGAGGAGTTGAAATGAAAGTATGAGTGGAATGCCATAAGGTTAAGCTTTTTGGGGTTGAATATTATAGTAGCTGATGATTCATGATTTGAGCACTCAGTTGTAAAATTGCACCAACCATAGTTTAAACAAGATTGTGTAAAAACCCAGTACTGCCCCTTTTGTTACAGAAAAGAGAAAACTGGCACTGTATAGTGCTACTGTCATCTGTCAAACAAACAAGCTAATAGGGACCCAAGCTGTAAAAAGTCATGGACTGCCTATGTCATTTGAATTTGTTGTTTTGTTGAGAATGAATCAGACTATTTATTGAACCAATTGTTGGACTACTAACACTGTAACTTTGTTGTTGGCTGTGGCAACTTGAGGCACTCTGTTGGAGGGTCAAAGAGATGTTTGATAGTGCTGATTGGGTTCTAGGTCTTTTTTAGAAGACTTGTAGATTGCATTTGCTTGTATAATCAATGGGTATCGATTCTGTTGTACGTGTGTCAGATTGCATTTGCTGATTGGGTTCTTGGTCTTATTCACTTGTTCCTTGGTCTAAATGTGCTAAATTTTAAAATAATTGTGAAATATTATGCAACCTTATTGTGCTATAAGACCTTTGTGATTCATTGCTGCTGCATATTTTGAGGGTTGGAAAATGGCTTTTCGGCTTGGATTGATTTTTTATTGAGTGGACTTCTGTGGTTTTACAATAGGGTTGTCCACACTTATTAGTCTCCACCAGTCTTACATTATAATAACAGGGTATGCGTATTCACATGGGTTGAATTTCTGACCTTATGATATGGAGGCCCAGCCCCATAATTTTTTTATTCATTCATTTGTTATCTGCTTCTCATATATATCTTTAAAATTTTAAAAAACTTTGCTCTTACTCTTACATGATAAAACAACTTTGAATCAAGGGCCTACTTTATTACATATTTACATTAACAAAAAGTCTGTAGTTTGATTATTCATTGATAACCAACTTTGAATGGATTGGTGTTTTTCTTTTCGATAATTTTCCTGATCCTTTATACATGGAGTAGCCTTTTTAGTTGAGACTTAGACATTCTAATGGATTGCTTCTAGACTTATTCTTTGAGACTTTAGACATTCCTAATCCTTTATTACATATTTGCATAATGGATTGCTTCTAGACTTAGACATTCTAAACTGTAATGTTTTTAAGTAGTATTTTTTATTGGGTCCACAATACTGGAATACTACTTTTTTAATATTGTTTATGAATTTCATAAGAATGATTTAGTACATGTCATTGCAGTAATATATACATATTAATTTGGATCCTATGCTCAATATTTGTGATATGATTGCGTATGAGATGTGTGTGTTGTTCTTTAAGATGGCTGCAAACCCAAGAAGGTGGGATGACAACTGTGTTGATGAGTTGTGTAACCTTGTATTTTCTCACTTTTTGCTTGGGAATATGGTTCGTGATGCTGCCAATGACCAAGTGTGGGAGTACATCACGGGCACTCTTAATGCCCGCATTGAGAAACCAAGAGGCAGGTGATTAGAAAGTTCAAGGCTATTTGACGGAGGTATCGCATAGCCATGGGGGTCCCTAGGTATGCTCACTGGGGCTACGTTCCCCCCGTGGCCTCTCCTGACCGATTGTCTGATGACCTGCCTCATTAAGAGACGGATGCGTAGTCGAAGCAATTTTTAGTGCATGTCCCTTTTGATATACTGTTGACATATTTTGTTCCCATTTTGTTCAGTTTTGTACTTTCTTATGGATTACCATATACTTAACCATGCACTAACCTAGTTGTATTTGTGACCACTTATTAAGTTTATTAACTCATTGCTTCGATCTTCCATCTTTTGTATATCTGGTCACATTGTATATGTGGTAAACCTCGATGAAGGATTTATATATTATCACTGTTTCTTACATTCCTTTCATGCATTTTTTTATCCGTGTTGATTTAACCGTGGAATATTTTTCATTTTTTGGAAATATAGAGATAACTAAACCTACATGGCACATGAATCCTATAGTCCTATATATCAATTCTTAAAATTATTATTGAATCTGTCATTAGCTTACCATGTGAGATATTTCAAATAGATGGCACATGAATCACAAGAGGCGGATGACAAAATGTGGCCTCCCCATGTAGAACATATTTTTATTGAGATCATGTTGGAGGAACAACTTAAGGGTAATATGGAAAACGGTGTGTTCAAGGGTCCTATGTGGGCATCAATTACAGCCAAACTTAACCAAAGGACCGGGAAAAACTTTCCCTCTAAGAAAGTTGTTCAGAAGCACAATAGGCTCCGACTCAAACGACGCAAGTGGAGCCAGTTGCTAAGACACACAGAGTTGGGGTGGGACAAGCAGACCCAAACAGTGACTGGTCCTGACGAGGTGTGGGCGAATGTGATTGCGGTATGTTTATTGTTGTTTATTATTTATATAACTTATTGCAATTATGTATTTATGCAATTTGCCTCCAAATTGATAATCTATGAATTGCTGCGTTTTTTTTTTTTTTTTTTTTTTTTTATGTATATTAGTTATTGCCCTTATTTATTTATGCAATTTGCCTCCAAGTTGGTTATATATGAACTGCTGCGTTTATTGTGCTAATGTTTCTAATGACATTGCAGGGCAATCGTCAAGCAGCTAACTTAAGGAAACAAGGATGCCCAGACTATGACAAGCTACAACAATTGTTCGCCCCTAGTACTGTGATTGGGAACCTACAGATCTCCTCAAACACTCCTCCCCTGACTAGTGACGAGGAGCGTGCCCTAGAGGAAGAGCTTGCCAATGCCAATGCCAATGCCAATGCAAATGCACCCACCCATTTGGACGATGATTGTTGCACCCCTAACTTTGAGAGTTTCTTGCAAACTGTTGAGGATGCTGAGGTTGAGGAGGCAACCCAACGGGCTGGAAAACATCCTGTGCAAGATGCAAGGGGCAAGGGTAAGAAGGTCTCGAAGAATGCGGATACGATAAGTGACATGATTATGGCCTTAAAGGAGTACACCGCAATGACGAAGGAGAGGTATAATGGTAAACTCGGCAGGTCCAGCAGTACATCCGAGCAATTTGCTCAATCCAGCGTAGGCGGTGATCCTTGTTCACTTGGCAAGGCAATTGAGCTGCTTAATAAGTACGAGGATCTGAATAACAAGGCCTATGTCAAGATCTCAAAGGCTTTGCAGCAAAAGGATAATAGGGTGGTGTTTATGGGTATGCCGGAGCATAGGAGGAAGACTTGGATGGAGGACATTCTAAACCCGGAGGAGGATTGACATATTTACTTGCTTATTATTTAGTACTTAGATGTAGTTGTATTTGGTTAGTAGGAGAACAGTATTGCATTATGTTTCAGTCGTATTTGGTTTTTATATATTATGGATTCGGGTTGTTCTATTTACTTGTTTTTGTTTCGTATGGATAATACTCTGGTTTATGTTATTTACATACTTGGGATGTTTGTATGGTTTGTGTTATATTATGCTATGGATTTTGGTTTTGTTGATTTTTATACGTTTATAATGGTGACTATTGAATTAGGTGTTTATGAAGTACGACAAATTTCATAAGCTTTGCCTCATTATAATCTATGCTTTATTGGTGGCTTCCCATTTTTGTTTTTACTAAGGATGATTTGTTTAGATTGCTTTTATTATTTTTCATTGTCTTATTATAATCTATGGTTGATGTTATTAGTAGGACTATTTGATATGTTTCTATTTCCTATGTTGATGATCTTGTCACTCTGTTGGATTACAGGCTGAGGTGTAGACTATTAAGAATAACATATTTACTTTTATATCTCTCTTTACATAACCTACCTGAATAGTGTGTTTGTGCTAATGTGTAGGTCACTTATGGCGTCCGGAAATGACTGGTCACATGCGTTCCAAGAGTATGACTTCGATGATGCGTACTTCAACGCATGAACAATTGGAGTGATGAATTGTTTAGAACAATAGGGGAGAGTGTTGGCGAAGGCAGTGCGACCAATAGCGAAGGCAGTGGCGATACTGGAGCATCAACAAGCTTAGAGACCCAAAAGAATGGGCCAATTTAGGGACAATATCACTGACACAGTGTGGGATGTAGGGCTGTCCACGGGTCGGGTCGGGTCGGTTTTGGACCCAACCCGGACTCGACCCGCCGACGTCTGGTGGAGGGGCGAAGGAACCCGAAATCGACTGTCGGAAAAATCGGTCGAGTCGGTTTCGGGTGAGAGTGAGCATCGGTCGGGCCAGTCGGTTGCCAGAATAAAAAAAACGACATCGAAATATGAAAAAAAGCATCGCCGGAATCTGGAAAAATCACCGGAAACTTGAAAAAAACTGTCGAAAAATAGCCGAAAACTGGAAAAACATGCTGGGATTTTGCCGGAATCTGCATTTTTGGCTAAAAATTGCTTGGATTTTTTCGAGTCTGGCTAAATCCTACCAGATCTAGCCGGATCTGGTCAAGATCTCGGCAGATCTGGTCGGGATCTCGCCGGATTTGGCTTGTTTTTGAAGAATTTGGCTGGATTTTTTTATAGCTCCGGTCGGTTTTTGAAAACGGAAACCCAACGCCGACCGACTGGACCTTCGGTTCGGGCCGAAATCGGGTCGACGTCGAGCGGTTTGGCCGGGTTGACAAGTTCCGGTCGGGTCTGGACAGCCCTAGTGGGATGATTATGTTGCTTGTGGCAATGTGAGATGATTATGTTGCCCGTGGCAATTGACCATTTGCTTCGCTGCAATTTAGATGCTATGGCTTTGCAACGTAATTGTTTTGGAACTACTTTACGTCAAGGAAATATTATTTACGTAGGCGGATGTAAAACTTAGTTAAACTTGTAACATTACTGCACTATTTTGGAATGACATGACCACGTGCAAATATGTTCTCGGCATAATTATGTAACGTAATTCAAATGTACCAATCTATATATTACTAAAAGCTGAAGCGTAGAGTTTAATGTTGCTGCACTCATGTTGCGCCACGTCAGCGGCCACGTCAATTTTTTTTTTTTTTTTTTGTCTATTTTAAAATAGTTATTACAAATTTCAAAATCATAATAAATCTATAAATTTCAAAATAATAATAAATCTGTATAATAAATCTCAAAACTATTTCCACCACAAATCTCACTTCTTATCTATTTAATTCAACCATAAAGCCCAACCCAAAGCCTTTTCAACTTAAAAGAAAACCAGGAAATTTGAAACCGTGAAACAGGGTTTCACAAAGGCTTTGCATGAGAAGCACAGCCTGAAATGACAAACAAACAGTTTGAACTTCTCCCACCTCTCTTCTCTAAGGTTACGCATCGTTTCAAGGACAAACATTCTACGGTTTCACATCGTTTCAACTTTCCTGCTCTACGGTTTCACGGTAACGGCCGCTTATCTGACTTCCTTCCTGTCTTCCTCTCCTCACAGTATATAAATACTGACAAAACCCGGCTGATTCGGTATCTCTAAATCCCAGTTCTTTTTGTGCTCCATTCTTTTGCTTGATTTTTTTTTGTTTCCCTTTTTTATATTTTGTTACTGCCTCTTTTGTGTTGTGGTTTGGATGATTGTTACGCTAAAATTTTGATGGCTGGGCCTTTTAATTCGAGCTCTGACTTTTGGTTCAATATTGACAAAAGCTTTACTACCTCTTTCGTGCTGTGGTGTGGATGATTCTTTTGATTGCTATGGTTTTTAATTGAAACTCTGTCTTTTGGTTCAATACTGTCAGACACTGTAGAAATACCGCCAATACATTATCTATTGATTTATATGAATTGGTATTAATGAATGTCCAATAGATTATCTTTTGATTTATATGAATTGGTAGTGATGGTTTGGTAGCAAAACCGCCAATAGATTATCCGTAATGAATTGTTGCTCGATTTTGAATTATATGAATTGTGTAGGCTGTTCGGATTGTCTTAATTCTAATAGATTCAATACTAAAAATTCCCAACACAACGTTTATACCTGTCAGCTTTCATCCGAAACATTGTGGGTTAACTTTCATCCGAAACACCTTCCATCGTAATGATTTGATATCAAAACTGCCAATAGAATATTTGTAATGAATTGTTGCTTGGTATTGAATTATATGAATTGTGTAGGTTGTTCGGTTTTACTACCAAAATATAATGTAAAGGACATTGTCTTATTTCTAATAGATTCAATACTGACATAACCAAAAGAAAAATTCCCAACACAGCGTTTATACCTGTCAACTTTCATCTGAAACATTATGAGTCAACTTTCATGCCATAAGCTGTGATGTAGGAGGCACATCATCACCTCCCATAGTATCCCGCAAGCTGGATTGTTTCTTCAGTTTATGTAACCAAAAGAATTAAACAAAATAAATTAGACATTGTTCAGTGAGTTGCTTTTCTGGAAAATAAAAATGAATTGCTTTGCTGTGGTGTGAATGATTGTTTTGATTGCTAGGGTTTTTAATTGGAGCTCCGTCTTTTGGTTCAATACTGATAGAAACTGAAGAAAATTACTGTCATATAAATCAATAGATTCAATACTGACAGACACTATAGAAAAACCGGCAATAGATTATCTTTTGATTTATATGAATTGGTAGTAATGAGTTGCTTTGCTGGAAAATTACATTGTAAATAAAGTTGGATTGTTTCTTCAATTAGAAATAAAAGGAAGAGGCTATGCTAAACTATTTTGGTTATATCTTTTTGCAAAGACACCAATAAGAGCTTGAATTTCTATGAGCTTGAATATATGTCATTGACTAGTGAAATGGACAGCTTAGGAGAGAATAGAAGTTAAGGGGAATAAAATAGTGCAAAAAATAAGGGCCCTCAAGTTGTCTTTCATGGGTTCATAAATTTTGAACTGTAAAATATAAAAAAGCAAAAGCAAAAAGAAAAAGAAAAAAAAGAAGGCATATAGAGCATGTAGGTGAGAATTCAGGCAGTGCTAAAATGGGCAGTGGAAGCTTCTAACATAAAGTGAGTGTATGTGTATTAAAATCAAAAACAGAGGTAGTAAAAAAAAAACAATACACCCCAAAACATCAAACATTAGATCTTTTTTAGTGTATGTGTATTTGCACGTGATTGTTTGTGTTCATTCATCAAAAAAAAAAAAATTGGTGTTCAAAATGAAAAGGTCTTGGATTTTATTTTGTGAATTCTTATCTAGGTTCATGTGGCTACCTCTTAGAAACTTGATTTTAGGGTATAGTTTCTCTTCTAGATATAAATTTGAAATTCATAAGGAATTTTAAATTCTAATTCATTTTGGTTTCCATTTTGGATTTATTGGTTCTAATTTGAACCAAGATGGAACCGCAATAGACTTTGAGATTGTGTATTTGAGCTTTTAGTGGAAATT
Source organism: Quercus ilex subsp. ballota (assembly GCA_032727855.1). Classification (NCBI taxonomy): domain Eukaryota; kingdom Viridiplantae; phylum Streptophyta; class Magnoliopsida; order Fagales; family Fagaceae; genus Quercus; species Quercus ilex. The sequence continues at coordinate 8,010,818 of CM064913.1, forward strand.
GATCTTTGCGTTTGAATTTTTTATGATTCATTTTGTGGTGGGTTTGTGCGTTGAGATTAGAGTTTGGTATTGGTTTCTTTTGAATTGTGGGTTTGGGTTTGATTTAGAGGTGGATCTATGAATATGAGGTCATATGTTAGATATTTTTACTAATTTAGAAAACTATTGGTGGTGGGATTGGTATTGAACTTGGACTTGGTTTTAACATTTTAGTATTTAACTTTTGAAGACAATTTCAAGTTTTGCAAATAGGATAGGTTTATATAGTAGAAAGGAGATGAATTAAATCACAATGGTCTTTGAGATTATGTATTTGAAAGTTTAAGGGATATTGAGAAGAAGGTTTGATTTTTTAATGATTTATTTCATGGTGGGTTTGTGCATTGAGATTAGAGTTTTGGATATTCTCTGCAAATTTGAAATTTATCATTGAGAATGAATTGTGGGTTCAGTGAATTTGGGTCTAATTTAAAAGTGGTCTTGGTCTTAGGTTATATCCAAATAGAAAAGATTTATACCAGACAACAGCAATGGCTGCCACTGTTGCATAAGATTGGTTTACAAAACTAAGGAGGCCATTGGAAGTTGTCACGGTTTTTAGTGCATAAGATTGTACATTCATGTTGCTAAACTCATCCGAATAGAGATTGTAGTAATGCATGTCAATGACTACATGATTGAAGTTTCCAGCAAATGAGAGTTGCTCCTTTGGATCAGAATTCCCCAACTAGTTTGAGAGGATCATATAAGCACTTGGTGTGTACTTTCTCATAGCATCATACCTGGATTTATAATAGTTTTTAAAGTTGTCTGGAGTGACTCCTGGTGCATGAGGTTCATTCATTAACTCAATTGCTGCAAGACTTGGATTGTTGGCATACCTGCGCAAAAACAAGGTCTAATTTAGGATGTAGGGAACATTCAAAATTCATCAGTTACTCTTATTGGAGTGGTCTATATTGCATATGTGGTCTGTCACTCTTAGAGAGCATTCTCAAACCATTTTATTGAAGAAAAAAAAACATTAGCAGTTAATCAAAGATATGGTACTTTATAGTAAGAATAAAAGTTAAGTTTATTGAACCTTTTTGCTAGGAAGTCTATGACTGCCACAGTATCCTTTATATTGGAATCTCCCCATTCCTAAAATCCATCTCTTGTCCCATTGTGATCATTTCCATTATGTGATCCTTGAACCACATACAAGTCAGCAATTACTTTCATCCCACATTTCATAAAATTTTCAAAGAAAACATCAATTTAAAGTAATTTGTTACGACCTTTGTTCTTAATAATTTGTGCATCATGTATCTTAAAAGAGATTAATTAGGATCATAAGTAAAATCATCTTTTTAATATATAAGGCAGGAAGTTAGAATATGGGAAGACTTCTGGGTCATGGTCATAATTTCAAACACATTGCTAAGATAGGTTAGTGGTTCAACAGCAACTGGTGGTTAGTTTGCTAATTGATGTAATGAGAGGAGAGTGGGACTTGGCAAAGTTACATGACCTATTTGATGTAGCTTTAATTTGTGCCATTGTTAAAATTCTTCTCTCAATAAGAAATACACCAAATAAGATTATGTGGATAACAAGTGCTCAATGGAGGTTTACTGTGAGGTTAGCATATTTTTTGCAACAAGGGATGATGTCAAGAACAGAGATCAGTTTAGAAGAAGCAATGGAATTTGAAAATACTATGGAGAACAACTCAGAAAATTTTACCTACTAAATGCAGGTTACAAGAGTTGGGATCATTACTACTTATTACAAGCTAATCAAGATCTAACATTTTAGGTGGTTTTTCAAGATCATCAAGATCTATTATTGCTTAAGTTTTATAAATTTTTTCTGCTATTAGATAATGCAATTGGTCCGGTTGATTGATAGGATGCTTTTAAACCCATATATAACGGTTGCATCATAATGATTTTTAGTTATTTGAGTTTTGAAATTATCTACAAGTTAATTTGTAATTATCGAAATGTTTAATGTTGGCAATGCTCTTTTATTTGTCAGAAAGGAAATGATATTGATATAATGCAAAAGAACTTCAGTACATGCCATGCCAAAATTGTATCGCTCTGTGACCAATTGCTGGATCAACCTATCGTGCAATAACTTGAAAAAATTCAATAATTCAAGGCTTCATTAAATTCATTGACATTGTACTTGGTTTATCTTTAAAACAATTGAGGCCAAATTCAAGTGCTATTTTTGTTTCTTTGGTTGATCTTTGAAATAATTATGGCCAAATTCAAGTGTACTTTTTTGGTTCTTTGGAGATATAAGTGGGGAGGGGTTTGGCTTTTTGGTTCTTTGGATCTGAAGGAAAGAGGAAACATTTTGAAAATTAGGCTACTTATTGGCCTCAATAAATAGATAAATCTTCAAATATTTAGAAACAAATTATAAGTTGCATGTAACTTTGCAATATGAACTAAACATTTCACTTGCATATCTCTTTTTCAACCACAGTGTACCAATAATGAGAAGTTCTATTTTGAAAGGGAACTTAACTGGGAAATAAATGAGCTTGCTGGAGGAGCAATGATCTATAATTTTTTTGCTTTCGCAAGACTAGAATGGAGTATATGAATATTAGGAATTACTCTTATAAATAAATAAATAAGTTCTTGATCATTTTTCTCAATTTTCCTGTGCATCGCACGGGTTAGCGACTAATTATTATAATTATCGGCATATTTTGGAGTAGGTTCACGTAATTGCATTTCATTGTCCCATAAGCGATGAATACATGGTATACCCACAGCATCTGTTTATTGTGCTAATGCCATTACTATAAGAAATATTTTTGGAGCATCGAACATCAAAAAATATTGCCACCACTCTTAAGGAAATTTCACATTACTTAACTGCATGCTATGAAATGCATAAAGTAGTACACTGTTGAGCACCTTGTAAAATATATAGCAACTCAAACCAGGGCATGTAATCTATATCTATATATTACTAAAAGCTGAAGCGTAGCGTTTAATACTGCTGCTCTCACGTTATGCCATATCAGCTGCCACGTCATTTTTTTTCTTTTAATATAATTTGCCCTGCAATTTTAAAATAGTTTTTACAATTTTCAGCCCTATAAATGCAGCCCACTACTTATTTATTTACTTCCACTATCACTCTATAATAAATCCAGCCCATTACTTATTTATTTACTTTCACTATCATCCTATAATAAATCTGTATAATTAATCCAGCCCACCTCTTATTTATTTAGTTTCACTATCAAGCCCAACCCAAAGCCTTTTTAGTTCAGCTTTAAAATTTTGTGTGAGTTTTTTCAGCTTAAAGGAAGAGGGGGGGGGGGGGGGGGGGGAACAAACAAACAAACAAACGTTGTAGCCTTTCAAGCTTTAGGGTTTTTTTTTTTTTTTTTTTTTTCCATTTTTCCTATAATTGTTTTTAACTTTTATTTTTTAATATTACATTTCTCTAACCTTTCTCTCTCCCTTATCATTTCATCTCCCCACTACTTTTTCAATCTTTCTCCCTCCCTTAACTTTTTATCTCCCCACTACCCTCTACATTAATATCATTCTTCCTCTTTCCCTTCATCTTCCTTTATTTTTGTCTCTTCTTATTCACACTCTCTTACTATAAATTTGTCACTATCTCTTCTATTCTATGCATAGTTTTCCCTCACAAAAAAAAAAAAAAAAAAAAAAAAAAAAAAAAAAGGTTCCCTCTCTCTCTCTCTAAATTTTTTGGTGGATTTTTTTATTTTTCTTGCGTCTCTACTTTAGGTTGATAATTTTTTATATTCTTTAAAACTCTATTTTGGGTTAGTCCGATTTAGTTTTTTTTTTTTTTAAATTGTTATTGTTGTTTTTTTTTTTAATTTTTTTTATTCTCTTTGATTGTTGAATGTTATCCTATTGCGTTGTAAAGAATTAAATATAGCATATAAAAATATAATATTATTATATTACATAGCATGATTTGGATAATTTGCTATTTATTCTGTTACATAGCATGATTTTTTATAGTGCTTAATTTAGATATTAAATTATGAGACTTTACTAATTTTTGTTTATTTTCTAATCCTTTGTAGTGGGCAAAGTATTCTATAATGCCATTTATTTAAAGAAAAGTAAAGGTTAGCCAAATGAAAATTATCGGATAGGTGATAAATTTTAACTTTTGCAATTTTATTTTTATTATTATTATTTTATAATAATGCATGTATAGAAATTTAATTCTTAGATTTTGCTAATAATTGTTTATTTGATAATATGTTTTGGGTGGCTGAAATTATAATTTCTACTAAGAAAATAACCTTAATAGATTATCAAAAACAAAACTTTATCCTAATATTGGTTCAATTAATCATTGTTAAGTTTTATTAATTTTTTTAAGTTTACGTTTTTTTTGGTGTTTTGGATTGTTTCTATATTACATTTATGATTGTTCCTATAATAAATAAAAAAAATATAATTATGAAATACATTACTCATTATTAGATTAGTTTAAATTGTAAATTTTTTTTTAAATAAAACTACCATAAAATAATTATCACGCGCAACGCTGAAATACTGCTGCTCTCACATTGCGCCACATCAACTGCCACATCATTTTTTTTTAATATAATTTGTCCTACAATTTTAAAATGGTTTTTACAATTTTCAGCCCTATAAATGCAGCCCACTACTTATTTATTTACTTCCACTATCACCCTATAATAAATCCAGCCCAGTACTTATTTATTTACTTCCACTATCACCCTATAATAAATATGTATAATTAATCCAGCTCACCTCTTATTTATTTAGTTCCACTATCAAGCCCAACCCAAAGCCTTTTCAGTTCAGTTTTAAAGTTTTGTGTGAGCTTTTTCAGCTTAAAGGAAGGGGGAAAAAAAAAAAACCAAACAAACAAACGTTGAAGCATTTCAAGTTTTAGGGTTTTTTTTTTTTTTTTCCAATTTTCCTATAGTTGTTTTTAACATTTATTTTTTTAATATTACATTTCTCTAACCTTTCTCTCTCCCTTACCATTTCATCTCCCCACTACTTCTTCAATCTTTCTCCGTCCCTTACCTTTTCATCTCCCCACTACCCTCTACATTAATATCATTCTTCCTCTTTCCCTTCATCTTCCTTTATTTTTGTCTCTTCTTATTCACACACTTTTACTATAAATTTGTCACTATCTCTTCTATTCTGTGCATAGTTTTCCCTCACAAAAAAAAAAAGGTTCCCTCTCTCTCTCTCTCTCTCTCTAAATTTTTTGGTGAATTTTTTTATTTTTCTTGTGTCTCTACTTTAGGTTGATAATTTTTTATATTCTTTAACTATTTTGGGTTAGTGCGATTTATTTTTATTTTTTTTTAGATTGTTGTTGTTGTTTTTTTTTTTTTTTTAATTCTCTTTGATTGTTAAATGTTATCCTATTGCGTTGTAAAGAATTAAATATAGCATATAAAAATATAATATTATTCTATTACATAGCATGATTTGGATAATTTGCTATTTATTCTGTTACATAGCATGATTTTTTATAGTACTCAATTAAGATGTTAAACTATGAGACTTTACTAATTTTTGTTTATTTTCTAATCCTTTGTAGTGGGCAAAGTTCTCTATAATGCCATTTATTTAAAGAAAAGCAAATGTTAGCCAAATGAAAATAATCGGATAGGTGACAAATTTTAACTTTTGCAATTTTATTTTAATTATTATTATTTTATAACAATGCATGTATAGAAATTTAATTCTTAGATTTTGCTAATAATTTTTTATTTGATAATATGTTAGGCGCATCACGACCGTTTGATTGCCATCTGCCCGTTGAACGTGGGGAGCACAAAGCCGCCCGAATTTAATGCAGGACACGTTGCGCACACCGAAGTGCCAGTAACGCACCTTGGGCAGACGAAAAGGCTCCAGCGCTGACAAAGGACAAGACTCGATTGGACGCGGAGCAGGTCCGAGGATATCAAAATCCTCCTTTCCGCCCGAGGATGCGGACAGCAAGATTTTGAGGGGCTATTGTGGGGCCAAGAAATAGTCAGGCAACCCCGGCCCACTTCGAACCAGGCCCAAGGCCCAAGCTAAGGAGACCTTCTTGGTCCGAGGATGGAAGCAGTAAGCCCAGGGGCAAGTTCGGGACAAACTGTCACCTCCACATTAAATGCCCTCAACTAACGTCCTGGCCGCATTAATGAGGAGGGGACGCCTCAACAGTGTCACCTTGGTTGCCGCATCCCACAGAGAGAATGGGAAGGTGGCTGATGGGACAGGCACTCAAGTAATGGCCTCACACCCCAACAAATGTAGGGCTAGGATCAACTGAGAAAGAGATATATAATGTAAGAAGTCCCTCTTAAAAGGGGACGAAAAAAACGAGAGAAGGGAAATACTGTAGCAGTTTATATCCTCTGAAGCCTTGTAATCTTTCGAAGAAAGAAAGAAGAAGAACCTCAAGCTCTGTGAATTCTGTCTAAGGAACCTTATTGTGTACCCTAACCCACGTTTAAGCTACCAGCGCTCACACACAACCATGCATGGCCGTTGCATTCCTCACTAGGGCCTAGTTCTTGAGCCCATTCTCTATAAATTCATTGTGGGGAAACCGGGCTTGGGTCCACTCCCTCAAACCTGGTCCCTACAATTGGCGCCGTCTGTGGGAAGAACTTGTGCATTGGTAAGGACAACAGTCAAGCATGGTAGGATCGGGCCCTCACCAAACAACTCCCAATCGACCTGAACCAGCGAAGCCACGGCATCAGGGTGACTACGGTGACCCCGGAGGTGGTCAGAATGACAATGGACGATTTCGAGAAGGAAGCGTGCATACTTCAACGGCGAACGAAAACCAAGCCCAGAAGCGTGACGATGGCCAGGCCACGCAATCGGAAGAGGCTCATAGCCACGCTTCCCAGGGAAATGATGATAAGGAGGCCATGCAGCGCAAGATAGATGATCTGAAGAAGAAGCTGCACCGTGCGCAGCGAAGACAGCCTGAACCCAGCCTGGACTTGCCCTCTGATGACGAGAATGACAACGAATACAGGCAAAGGTCAAGAACGCCCCCCAGCGAGACTTTCTCCCACGAGGAGGAGCGCTACCAGAGGCGTAGGCGCGCCGACCGAACCTCCAGGGGCGTAGGAAGTGACGCCATGAGCAAGGTGCTGGATCAGCTCTCCAAGTCGCCCTTCACGCGTCGTATAGAAGAGGCGGAGCTCCCTCAGCGGTTCCAGCAGCCAACCTTCATTGCTTACAACGGCAAAACGGACCCCGTGGAGCATGTGAGCTAGTTCAAGCAGAGGATGGCTGTTCACTCCAAAAACGAGGCGCTGATGTGCAAAGTTTTCCCATCCAGCTTGGGACCTGTGGCGATGAGGTGGTTCAACGGTCTGAGGACAAATTCCATAGATTCGTACAGACAGCTGACCCAGGCTTTTGGTTCCCGCTTTGTCACGAACAGCAGGCCTCCTCGGCCCATGAGTGCACTGCTGTCCCTATCCATGCGTGACGGGGAGACCCTCAAGGCCTACTCGGACAAGTACTGGGAGATCTACAATGAGCTGGACGGCAAGTATGACGCCGTCGCCATCAGTACATTCCAGAATGGGCTACCAATGGGGCACGGCTTGAGGAAGTCCTTGACCGAAAAGCCCGCCACCAACGTGCGGCAACTGATGGATCGGATTGACAAATACAAGCGGGTGGAGGAAGATATGCTGCAAGGCAAGGGGAAGGATAAGGCCATCCCTCAAGAGAGGAGGGATTTCAGGTCGGATCGGTATAACAACGCCCACCTGAGGAGGGATTTCGGAGGAGAATCTGGAGCGACCAATGCCCAAACCGTCAACGCCGTATTCCGAGAACCCGTGCATAGGGTGCTGGAGAGGATAAAGGACGAGCCGTATTTCAGGTGGCCGAATAAGATGGCTGGGGAGCCAGAGAAGCGCAATCGGAACCGTTACTGCCAATACCACCAGGACCACGGGCATACCACGGAAGACTGCAGGAACCTCCGGAACTACCTGGACCAGCTAGTCCGGGAAGGAAAGCTGAAGCACCTGCTGCTCAACCCCGACAATCGTCAAGGCCAAATGTATCAAGAGCCCCGGAGGGACACCGCCATGGGGCAACCCGCTGGCACAATCAACGTAATCCTGGCGGCACCGGGGGAGAACGGGCGCGTGCCCCTCACGAGTGTTATCTGTGGCCCAACTGCCAGCCGAGGAGTCCCAGGCAGGGCCGAAAAGGGCTAGGAGGAGTTCCTGCCCTTCTTTGAGCTTCTCAGAGGAGGACAAGATCGGGACCACCCAGCCCCATGACGACGCTCTGGTGGTCACCCTTAGGATTGGAGGCTACGACGTGAAGAGAGTAATGGTAGATGGTGGCAGCGCAGTAGAGGTCATGTACCCGGACCTCTACAAGGGACTAGGGTTAAAACCGGAGGACTTGACGCCATATGACTCTCCCCTAATGAGTTTCGACGGGAAGCTCGTCATCCCGAGGGGCATGATCAGGCTGCCCATACAGACCGGCCCAGAAGTGGTAGAGGTGAACTTCATAGTGGTGGACACATACTCCCCCTACACGGCCATTGTAGGAAGACCCTGGCCCCAGCCTCCTCTTTGCACCAGAAGGTGAAATTCCCATCAGGGGACCAGGTTCTAGAAATCCGTGGTTGCCAGCCCACAGCAAGGCAATGCACGGTGACTGCCATATCATGCCGGCTTGACGCACAGCCCTCGGCCATCACCGAAGAGGGTTTATAGCAATCAAAGGCCACAGTAGCGCACCCTAATGTAGCTGTCGAAGGGGCCAAGTGTGAGGACTTGGAGAAAGTGGTAATCGGTGACGATCCAGAGAAGTTCTTTCGGGTCGAGGCTCGGCTGCCTCCCACCGAACAAGAGGAGCTGGTCGAGTTCCTTCGAAGCAATATTGACGTATTTGCATGGGACCCCTGCGACGCGCCAGAGATTGACCCGTCTTTCATCTGCCACCATCTCAACGTCAGTCCATCCATAGTGCCCAAGAAACAGCCGCCCCGACGCCCATCGAGGGAACACGCTGATGCCATAAGGGAAGAGGTGAATAAACTCAAGCGCGCCGGGGCTATCAAGGAGGTTTTCTATCCCGAGTGGCTAGCCAATACTGTGGTGGTCAGGAAGAAGAGCGGAAAGTGGAGGGTCTGTGTGGACTTCACCGACCTAAATAGGGCATGTCCAAAAGACCCGTTCCCCATGCCTCGGATCGACCAGCTGGTAGATGCGACCACGGGCCATCCTCGGATGAGCTTCCTAGACGCCTTTCAAGGCTATCATCAGATACCGCTGGCCCTAGAAGACCAGGAGAAGACCGCCTTTCTGACACCCGTCGGGAATTACCACTACAAAGTAATGCCTTTTGGTCTGAAGAACGCAGGATCCACCTATCAAAGGATGATGACGAGAATGTTCGAGCCGATGCTGGGCAAGAGCATTGAGGTCTATGTTGACGATATGGTGGTGAAGAGTAAGGTGGTATCCGAACATCTGGGGGACCTCGGCCGCACGTTTGACGTCCTGAGAAAGCACCAGCTGCGCTTAAATGCCTCGAAGTGCTCGTTTGGGGTAGGCTCGGGCAAGTTCCTCGGGTACATGATCACCCATAGAGGAATCGAAGTTGACCCTGACCAAATCAAGGCTATTCACGATCTGAAGCCTCCGCAGAACCCCAAGGAGGTGTAGAAGCTTACTGGGATGATCGCAGCTCTGAACAGGTTCATTTCCCGATCGGCTGATAGGTGCAGGCCCTTCTATCTCCTGATCAACAAGTGGAAAGGATTTGAGTGGTCCGAAGACTGTGTTGCAGCTTTCCAACAACTCAAGGAGTACCTATCCCGGCCGCCTATCATGTCTAATCCTAACGCCGATGAGGTCTTGTACGCATACCTTGCTGTGGCGCCCCACGCAGTGAGCCTAGTACTGATACGGGATGATAATGGCGTTCAAAAGCCAGTTTATTATGTCACTAAGTCGCTACATGAAGCGGAGGTCAAGTACCTGCCCCTGAAAAAGGCCATACTGGCTGTGGTCCACGCCACGAGAAAGCTCCCCCACTACTTTCAAGCTCACACAGTGGTCGTCCTGACCAAACTGCCCCTGAAGTCTGTACTTCGGACTGCCGATTACACCGGGAGAATCGCAAAGTGGAACACGATCCTTGGGGCCTTTGATATCAAGTATATGCCTCGGACTTCCATAAAAGGACAGGTCCTGGCGGATTTGACGGCCGAATTCGCCGAACCCACTGTGGAAGTAACCCCCGGGGAGGAGAGCTCGGATGAGAAATCAGTTGGGGCAATCTCCATTCCGGGGTCACCATACTGGAAAGTATACGTTGATGGCGCAGCAAACCAGAGGGGGTCCGGAGTAGGGCTAGTATTGGTATCCCCTGAGGATCATGTCATCGAGAAGTCCCTGAGGCTCGGATTCTCGGCCATAAACAACGAGGCTGAGTATGAGGCGTTGCTGCAAAGGATGGTCATGGTACGGAAGATGGGAGGAAGATCGATGGAGGCGTTCTCAGACTCGAGATTGGTGGTAGGACAGGTAAACGGAGAAATGGAGGCCAGAGATCCAAGAATGCAAGAATACCTGAGCCAGGTCCAGCGCTCGCAGTCAGAGTTCGATCTCTTTAGCCTGTCTCATATTCTCCGGAGTGGGAACAGCCATGCCGACTCCTTAGCCACACTCGCAACGTCCTCGGCGGAGGGCCTGCCCCGGATCATACTTGTGGAGCACCTAGAAAGAGCGAACGAAATGGCAAGAGGGTCGATCACCGTCCATCAGATTGAAGGGGGTCCCAGCTGGATGGATCCCATAGTGAAATTCCTCAAAGATAATATCCTGCCCGAAGATAAGACAGAAGCTGAGAAAGTACAGAGAAAAGCCCCTCGGTTCTGGCTATCTGAGGATCTCCGACTATATAGGCGCTCCTACTCTGGGCCATACCTGCTGTGCGTCCACCCCGAGGCAGCAGAGTTACTGCTCGAAGAGCTGCAAGAAGGAATCTGTGGGAGTCATACAGGAGAGAGATCCCTGTCACACCGAGCCATCACGCAAGGGTATTGGTGGCCGGGAATGCAACAGGAGGCCCTAGAATATGTCAAGAGGTGTGACCAGTGCCAGAGATTCGCCCCGAACATTCACCAGCCAGAAGGGGTCCTCAATCCCTTGTCCAGTCCCTGGCCGTTCGCCCAATGGGGCTTGGACATTGTAGGCCCCTTCCCGAAAGCGCCAGGGAATAAGAGGTATCTGCTTGTGGCCACGGACTACTTCACGAAATGGGTCGAGACCGAGCCCCTGGCCAACATTAGGGACGCAAACGCCAAGAAGTTCCTTTGGAGAAACATAGTTACACGATTTGGGGTCCCTCACACCCTCATCTCGGATAATGGGCTCCAATTCGACAGCAAGGCCTTCAGGAACTACTGCATGGTCCTCGGACTCAGGCCTATGGGGAAACTAACTACTTCGAAAAACCAAGTGTTAGACAGAACCAAGGCACTGCATGGTCCTCGGACTCAGGCCTATGGGGAAACTAACTACTTCGAAAAATCAAGTGTTAGACAGAACCAAGGCACTGCATGGTCCTCGGACTCAGGCCTATGGGGAAACTAACTACTTCGAAAAACCAAGTGTTAGACAGAACCAAGGCACTGCATGGTCCTCGGACTCAAGCCTATGGGGAAACTAATTACTTCGAAAAACCAAGTGTTAGACAGAACCAAGGCACTGCATGGTACTCAGACTCAGGCCTATGGGGAAACTAACTACTTCGAAAAACCAAGTGTTAGACAGAACCAAGGCACTGCATGGTCCTCGGACTCAGGCGAATGGGGAAACTAACTACTTCAAAAAACCAAGTGTTAGACAGAACCAAGGCACTGCATGGTCCTCGGACTCAGACCAATGGGGAAACTAACTACTTCAAAAGCCCAAGTGTTAGACAGAACCAAGGCACTGCATGGTCCTCGGACTCAGGCCTCTGGGGAAACTAATCACTTCAAAAAAAAAGGGCCTAAGTATCGGACTGAACCAGGGCTCTGCATGGCCCTCGGACTCAAGCCTATGGGGAAGCCAACTACTTCAAGGGGACCCACGTTATAATAATTGATGCCGCGATTGGCCGAGGTGCAATTGAAGTTAAAATCGTACAAGTAAAGAAAAAGCGGACAGCGTGCAAGTAAGCAAACAACCACAACAAGTAGAAAAAGAAACAAAGCTCGCATTTCATTAAGTCCAAAAAGAATTACACGATACGAATTACATTACAAAAAAAAGAGTGCGCAAAAAGTAAAGTGAAGCAGGCAGAGGCACCAAGGAGCATACTCCTTCTACTCAATTGCTTACTTCTGTGGGTGGCTGGACCAAGGCAGCTCCAAGGTCCTCGGAGCTCTGGCTGAGTGGGATGGCCTGCAGAGGTGCGGCAGAAATAGCAACCCCCTCAGCAGATGAAACCTGGGCATCAGGGGATGGCCCTGCAACCTGCTAAGGTGCGTCCTCGTTAGAGCCATCGCTCACTTCAACCACCAGGAGAGGATTACTCCCTTGGACTGGCTCACCAGTGGCCCCAGCATCCGAAGCCCCCCCGCCTGGAGTAGCAGCAGTTTCCACAGCAGCCTCCTCGGCCTCAGAGCCATCTGGGCCGTCTGGGTCAGCCTCGCGGATGGCAGGGGGATAGTACACGCTCTCATCCTTCCACAGGGTAGAAGAGGCCTCCACGCCAGCTTGCCTAAGGGCTTCCTTCCAAGTTACCGAACAGTAGCGCCTACATACCCCATGGACTTGGGATTTGTAGGCAGCTGCTGTCTCAGTTGCCCCGGCCGCATAGGCAGCCCCCTCAGCTTCTTCCTTGGTGGTCCAGGCCTCCTCCCTACCCTGCTCTGCCTCGAGCTTGGCCCTCACAGTCTCGTCCCTAGCAAATTCAGCCACTTTTTTGGCCTCCTCGGCAGCAGCCTCCTTCTTTGTCAGATCCGCAATCAGCTCCTTTGCGATCTTCAGTTGCTCCTCTACCTCACCCAGACGCTTCGTCTGGATCTTGGCCTGCCTCTGTGCACCCTCAAGGCCTGCTACTGCGCTGTCCCGAGCCTGGGTTACGGCCTTCAACTCCTGCCGGGCCTTTGCAAGGTCCTCCTCGGAGTTCTTGAGAGTCTGAGTGGCCTCCAAGCGCTTCTCGCGCTCTTCTTCCATGGCCTTTCCGTGGTCGTGAGCCGCCTCCTCCAGCTTGAAGGTGGCCTGGACAACCTGCCAAACAAAACGGGTACATAATGATAATCCGAGCTAAAAAAAAAAAGGGGAAGAAGGCAAAAAAAAAAAAAAATTAAAATGAGAAAAGACACAAGTATTGAGGGCCTTACCATCCCCAAGTAACGCTTGAGGCTAAGGAAGACCTCCCTGCTCTTCATGGTCCCCAGCTGCTTCATGTCCGCTGGAAGTAGCAGGCATCTCTCCACCGCGTCGGCCACATACGCGCCTTCGCCCTCCCTAAAATCCCTGAGAGAGGAGTCATCCCTCAGAGGTGCCCCGCGAAGCATTGGGGTAGGCAGCCATGCCTGGACCTCGGGCGGGGCATCCACCTGCTTATCTTGAGATCTGGAGCCTATCCTCAGTTGCTTTGAGGACCACCGAGAGTCGTCCCCCTCCCAAGTGGGTCCTGATCTGTCCTTGATGGGCCTCTTGCCCTTGTCTTTCTTCTGCTTAGGATCGGCAGGCTCGTGCCTGGAAGGCGGATCCGCCCGAGGCGAAGGAGGAGGAAGCTTAGATTGAGTCGAGGCCGACCTAGTCTGGGGAGGACGATTCTTTGGAGAAGGGGGTGGGAGCTTCGGCTTGGACTTCCCCGGTTGCTCTTCGATCAGCTTGAGTAGACTGGGCTGGTTCTTCTTCTTGTAGCCCATCGCAAGCCGAGAAGGTGTCTTTGACGCTGAGAGGTCTGCTTCGGTCAGACGAGGATCCCCCAAGTCTCCAGAAGGGTCCTCGGACTGATGAATCTACTCAAAAACGTCAAAATCGTCCCCTCCAGGACCAAGATCTGCAGCTTCCCCTTCCCTCTCTATGTTCTCTTCCGCGGCCTCTGAGAATGTACGAGAGGAAGAGGGGACTGCTACCGTGACGCCTTCTGAAGTAGAGAGACCTTTGGGAAACTCGAACCCGTCCTTGGTCACTGCTATTTTCTGCAGGCGAGGATCCTTTGCTTTGATCAAATGCTTTGGGGCCGCAAATGACTTTTGGAGCGGCGTGTACCCCAAGATTTTGTGAGCGGCTCTGACTTGGTGATCTGCTTCGTTTTCAAAATCCGCCGACCTGAGCACTTTCTGCAAGTCTTCCCTGTTGATCAAATTGTAGCGGGGCGCGAAGGAGTGCGGATCTGCAAGAAGAAAACGCATTCGCGATTAGCAACCAAAACAGTACAAAAAGAAATGACGCATAAAACAAGTTAGAATTTTTGAACCCCCTCCTACTCCTACTACCCCACCCGGTGTCTCCTCTGTTGTCAAGCAATGGATGCCATCGTGCCACACTCCTGACACAATGAGAAAGTCTTCATTCATCCCCTTGTTGGACTCAAGGAGGCACTGGATAAACCGGACCCTGTCGTCCCTCGTCCTCATATAGTAGGACTTGTTCCTCAGGTGTTGAAGATTGTAGCAGTAGTTCACGTCATGATGGGTCAACCTTAGCCCCATCTTCTCGTTCAGAGCATCCACGTTACCCAGAATTCTGAACATGTTGGAGGCGCACTGGGTGGGGGTTAACCGGAAATATGACAGGTAACCCTCGTCACCGGCCCCATAGGGATCCTCATCCCTCCCTCAAGGAAGGCGATGATGGGAATCACCACCTCGCCCTCCTGCCTCCGGAATTCCCACTCCCCCTCCTCGCAATACCTCAAGCCCACATTGGCCAGTATCTTATAATCGGCGATGAATTTCTCCATCGCCTCCTCAGTAAAGACATACTTCTTAAGTCTACCCATCCTAAATGACGCCTAAGAGAGCTAAAGAAAGAGCAGATAAAAGAGGGGGAAGAGCAGAGGGAAGAAAAGCTCAGAGAGGGATAGAGCGACTTACAGAAACGAGGAGAAGCTCCTCGGACAGGCTTTTTATGCTGGAGATGGTGGTGGAAATTTGGCTGGACTCTGAATGAAGGTGCAAGAGCTCTTGATTATGAATGAAAAAAGGTGAAAACGGTTCGAATGGGTATTTATACCCTGGATGGAAGAGCCGCGCGAGTTTTCCCGCCCATAAATGTTAGGTGCATCACGACCGTTTGATTGCCATCTGCCCGTTGAACGTGGGGAGCACAAAGCCGCCCAAATTTGATGCAGGACACGTTGCGCACACCGAAGCGCCAGTAACGCACCTTGGGCAGACGAAAAGGCTCCAGCGCTGACAAAGGACAAGACTCGATTAGACGCGGAGCAGGTCCGAGGATATCAAAATCCTCCTTTCCGCCCGAGGATGCGGATAGCAAGATTTTGAGGGGCTATTGTGGGGCCAAGAAATAGTCAGGCAACCCCGGCCCACTTCAAACCAGGCCCAAGGCCCGAGCCGAGGAGACCTTCTTGGTCCGAGGATGGAAGCAGTAAGCCCAGGGGCCCAATAAGGCACGCCAAGGATGTCTCCATCCTCAGAAATCCGACGCCATAATATAAACCGACCACACATCACCAAGGGAGCCCTCCTGATCATTCGAAGGGCAGGGAGCAAGTACCGTATATCAGCAATAGAAGCATGGTGGAGGAGCAAGTTCGGGACAAACTGTCACCTCCACATTAAATGCCCTCAACTAACGTCCTAGCCGCATTAATGAGGAGGGGACACCTCAACAGTGTCACCTTGGTTGCCGCATCCCACAGAGAGAATGGGAAGGTGGCTGATGGGACAGGCATTCAAGTAATGGCCTCACACCCCAACAAATGTAGGGCTAGGATCAACTGAGAAAGAGATATATAATGTAAGAAGTCCCTCTTAAAAGGGGGACGAAAAAAATGAGAGAAGGGAAATACTGTAGCAGTTTATATCCTCTAAAGCCTTGTAATCTTTTGAAGAAAGAAAGAAGAAGAACCTCAAGCTCTGTGAATTCTGTCTAAGGAACCTCATTGTGTACCCTAACCCACGTTTAAGCTACCAGCGCTCACACACAACCATGCATGGCCGTTGCATTCCTCACTATGGCCTAGTTCTTGAGCCCATTCTCTATAAATTCATTGCGGGGAAACCGGGCTTGGGTCCACTCCCTCAAACCTGGTCCCTACAAATACCACTCTTCATCTTCGCTTATTTTGTCTATTCTTATTCACACCATTTTACTATAAATTTGTCATTCTCTCTTCCATTCTTTGCATAGTTTTTCCTCACAAACAAAAGGTTATTTCTCTCTCTCTCTCTCTCTCTCTCTCTCTCTCTTAATTTTTGGTTGATTTTATTTTTCTTGCATCTCTACTTTAGGTTGATAAATTTTTGTATTCTTTAGAACTTTACTTATGGTTGATGTGGTTCAATTTTGTATTTTAAGTTGTTTTGTTTTCCTCTTTGATTTTTGATTTAATCTAATCGATTATTTTTTTTAAATAATCCTAATACATTAATTTAGTACAATAACAAATTTGAAAACAGCCTATGAATCAGAAAAGTATTAGAAGATTAATTGTAATTGTGTTGTTGTTCCTGGGTTGCATTTTTTTAAGTGGGTTAATTTTAATGGGCAATGTGACGGCGAGTGCGGGAGTGAATTCGTTGTCAATATTATGAGGTTTGCTATTTTTGGTTTTTGCATATTGTTTTCTTGATCATAGGATTAATGGGTGTCTCTGGTTTCGCCTTTTAGGTTCGTCTATGTTATTGTTATTGTTATTGTTATTGTTATTGCTGCTGTTGCTGCTGTTTTTTCCTTTATTTTTAATTAATTTGGTTGGCTGATTGGAATAAGTTTTGGGAGTACTGATTGAAAACTTTGTAAATTGTTGTATCTCTGATTTTTTTCTCCCTCCCAAATTTGGTGGACTTTGCATATATGGAAACTAATTATTTATGTGTGAGTTTTACATATGGAAATGGGTTTATTGAAGAAGGACATCCAAGACTAACTTCTCTAAGTCCATTGAAAAAAATCAAAGCAAACATTAAACTTTGATCCTCTACTCTACCCAAAATAAAAAAAATAAAAAAATAAAAGCAAACACTAAAAAGAAAAAAGTGAGCACAGTATAGAGTTGGGAATTTTATTTGATACATGTAGAGAACTTTAAATTCTATTATTTTGCAAACTAGCTGGCTCTTCTCATGGATTTGTGCCATTTGAGACTTTAGGAAAAAAGTGACAAGAGGAATTATTTAGAACCTAAAAATAAATGAAGGGTTGAGGAAGTGGCAAAAATGGAAGGATAGTAGATCTGTACGTTTGAGTTGCAGAGAAAAGGGGATGGAAAGAGACTATGAGAAATTGAGAGGGGCATTTATTGAAGTTAATGGGAAATATGAGATAAAACATTAATTTTAGAAAATTGATGATGTGACCTTAGTGTATTTTTAGACTTTGATCTATTTTGAATTAATGGTATAAAAATGATGTAACTTGAACTCATCTCATTTATATATAAATATATAATTCATTTACTCTTTCTTGCAATTTTACTTTAAGTTGATGAATCATTGTATTTTTTTTATAATATTATTTTGGGCGAATACAATTTGGTAGTGTGTTTTTTTTTTTTTTTTTTTTTTTTCATCACAAGCCTTCTCTCTCCCTCTTATAGCTTTTGTTTGATTTTTTTTTTTTTTTTTTGACATAATACTTAGTTATTTTGAAACTGAGATTTTGAATTTATATCAAAATACAATCTTGGCTACGGATTTGAATGTGATTATCAACTATTAAAACAACCCAAGATGAATATGTATAGACAATATATTTGTTTTAATTTTTCATTGATTTATTATTTAGTTATAACATCAAAATTCAAGTAAATGAATATTTAAAGTTAAAACTGCCTAAGATGAATTTGTAAAGTCAATATATTTATATATTTAATATTGTTAAAAAACGAAAAGCAAAAAATAAATAATAAAGAGAATAATGACGTGGAAGATGATAAAGCTCAATACGAAAGTCCAATTAAAGGCAATTCATCTTAATAATCGAAAATGCATGTAGTCAATTTTTATTTGTTTGATCATGTTCTTTTTATATTGTTATACAAATTATTTTCTTTCATTTCGATAAATGAAGTGTTCAATTTTTTATTTTTTTTATTTTTTTTTTGGGAGAAACTAAAGTGTTCAATTTTAGATATAAAGTCTACTTTTTTTTTTCTACATATTATTTTCAATATTTTTAGGAATGTCTATGAAATATGCAGTTCTAATCTAATGTATCTATATTAGC
Organism: Quercus ilex subsp. ballota; assembly: GCA_032727855.1. NCBI lineage: Eukaryota > Viridiplantae > Streptophyta > Magnoliopsida > Fagales > Fagaceae > Quercus > Quercus ilex. The sequence goes on from CM064913.1 coordinate 8,029,230, forward strand.
AAACAAAACCCAATTAATAGTTCGAAACTACTCCTAGGATAAGAAAAATTATAAATAATAATAATTTCTTTTAAGAAAATGAGAAATTTGAATAATATATTTGAAACTTAAATAGTTTAATTGTACTAAAAAAAAATTAGAAAAACATAACGTATAATAACATAATTTAAAAAAATATGGTCTGCCTAAAAAATGAATAATATCAACTAAAAGAGTCCAAATAATAAAATGATGATATATTTTTTGAGATAGATAAATGAAATATAATTTTAGAGATTGTTTTATTTTTGGGGAGAAAAAATTATTTTCCACAAAATTTAGAGAGAGAAAATGATATATTATACTATAACTATGAAATAATTATCTATTCCCACACATCGCGTGGGTTTGCAACTAGTTAGTATAAAACATAACACACGTGACTGTAATTGGGTCATGGTAGACACAGTTGCCTATGGCTATGTCCCCCAAAAACAGTAGAGAATACAAAATAAATCCCAACTACAGTCTGAGACAAAAGTAAAGCCAACCTATACTTGTAGACCTTGTCTTCAACAATCTAGAGTGCGAGCTTAGTTTTTTCAGCCTTGCGCTTTGCTATCCTTTCCCGCTCCCATGCTTCTGCTTCCATTGCACGAGCCTCATCCCTTCATTTCTTGCAGCTGCTGCCTCGTCCTTATATCTCGTAAACATTTCATGGACAAGTGGTGCTGTTGCACAGCCATGTGGGCATGTGTTCTTGTCCAACCATTTGAAGAACTAACATGCTTGATCGTAGTCCTGCCTACAACATTGAAGGCATATATATGATGGTCAGCAAAGATAATAAGAAAATGACAAGGCAAATATGTAACGACACTAAAATCATGTAATACTAATCAGCGACCAATGCTGACATCTATAGAACCTCCCTCCAAAATTACAGATAGATAGGGAGGTCATTTCCACACACCGATCCATATCACACATATGCCCACTAGTAGTGGACTCATAACTAGTGGCAGAAGACATTCCACTGCTGGAAACCGCAAAACACAAAAATAGAATTTTAGACCATAAAGATATGCTGGATGGATTTTCTTTAAGATAATGCAAGAAAGACTTAGGAAACAGCATTCCCACGTCCCAATCAAAACGTAAATCTTTGCTGAATCATTCTCTCTCACAAGCTTAGTCCCATGACTAGCAACAAACCATATCAAAGCAATGGAATATTCAATCAAGTAAATAAATCCTGGCTGTTTGCTAACGAAATAGAACAGGCACTGAAATGTGAGAAGGCAAAAGATATCTAATTTGAAATGGAAATGTGTAATGCAGTTTTTCTTTTTAGATGTCTTAATGCAGACTCTGATTACATGGCTGGATGATGGAGGCCCACTGTTAGTACGTTGAACCTAATTGATAGTATTTGTTAGAACTTATTTAATTTAGGGATTTACTTTAATTTTCTTTTAATAAACTATCACTACCCCCAAAAGTTTTGCTATACTTATCGAAACATCTATTGCTTAATTTGGTGTGCAGAGATGATAAACGGAATCTATTATAGCCCCCACTGGAGTATAGCAGCTAATTAGCAAATAAACTTAAATAACAATTCGTGCTTTAATAATGATTTCTTGATTATCAATATATATATATATATATATATATTGGTGATTTTGTCATTTTTTTAGACTAATTTAATACTTAACACAAATTAGGACTTTGAAGGGTTTCCTAAGGTTCTCCAATATGTCCTAAAATTTCTTTTGAAGTTCTTGTATATAAACTAGTGAATCAGTGAAAATTTCTTTGAGACACATTTTTTCTATTTCTTGGGGGAAATGGAGGCTTCCTTTCTTTGTCAAAAATAAAATTAACCCCCCACAACATGCAAGAAATTAAATCATTATTTTTTTAATAAGTAGTCTTTTTTTTTTTTTTGAGGAACAACCCTAGACGGGGAAGAAAATCTATTACTGAGGCATGTCTTTAACAACAAAACTAAAAATGTTTGGCGGAACAACCTCCGTCCAAACTCTTAAAGGAAAAGAGGACCTAGCATCCCTAGCTAGAGCATGGACAACACGGTTACCCTGCCTCCCTATATGGATGATAGAGTAGGATTGAAAATAATCCCTTATAGACATAAAGTCTTTTACAAGATGACCAGCCAGCGCATTTGCCTCCGCCCCTGACTGCAAGCTCTTCACTATGAGTTCTGCGTCTCCTTCAAAGCACACCTGGCGAAAGCCAAGTTCCCGAGCAAAGAGAGCAGCTCTCCAGGCAGCTATCATCTCAAGAATCTCCACTGAAACTGGCATCATTACCCTCTCAGACAGGGTAGCCAAACCTGGCCTTCACTGTTGCGTAAGACCACCCCAATACCTGCTTCCTGGTCAGCCCCGAACACCGCCCCGTCGAAATTTGCTTTCACTGTGTCCACTGGGGGTGGCTGCCACCGCACCAGTCCGGATCTTTTCTTTGGTTGTTGCTGCTGTTTTCCTTGCTGAAACTCAGCCAACAGGGCCGAAGCTGACTGAGCCAGCTTTGTGCTTGGCAAGGCTGGTTCATTTGTTCTCATTTTGTTTCTCCGCATCCAGATTAGCCAAGCGATCATTGCAAACTCCTCCATATTTTTCCCTTTGGCCTTGATGATACCAACCAGGTCGCTCAAAGAACCAATGCTCTGGAATTTTGTCCTCACATCTGCAAAGAACGGTACCCACACCTCACGGACATTCTCACAGTCCCAAATAGCGTGGAGCGTGTCTTCATCCCTGCAACCACACAGCTCACACATAGGACTGTCCAACACTTCCCTTTTTTTCAGGTTAACCTTAGTTGGGAGGGCATCAGAACAAGCACGCCAGTGGAACTTCACCTTGCTTGGGACTTTCAAACGCCAAATACACTTTCAAAAACTTTTTACTTTGTCAAAACTGGAGCATGAAGGCACGGCATTCAGCTCTGTCTCACACAGCAGTTGATAGCCCGTTTTTACAGAATAGGAACCTGACCTGCACCTTGGCCATGTAATGCAGCCCTCTTGGTCTGTGACACACACATGGATGCCCTTGATTCTGTGTGCTTCAAACGGCAGGAAGAGTGCATCAACAACCTGATCATCCCATCCATCCCACCCTAGTGTCAAAAAATTTGCAACAACCCAATTTGAGGCCTCCGCATTCTTCGAAGAGATTATACAAGCCAAGTCCCCCCCCCCCCAAGCAGCCACCTATCTTCGTAGATGCTAATTTTCATACCGTTCCCAACTCTCCAAAGCAAACCAGATTGAACAAGATTTCTAGCCTTCACTATACTTTGCCAAGCGTACGATCCCGAAGTTACCTTTGCATCAAAAACAGAACCACTTGGGAAATATTTCACACTAAAGACCCGATAAAAGAGAGATGAGTGATCCACCAATAATCTCCACACTTGCGTGGCGAGCATAGCCTCTTTAAATTTTTCCAAATCCTTAAAGCCCATGCCACCCAACGCCTTTGGCTTGCACAATGTTTCCCAATTTTTCCAGTGGATCTTGCGTTGGTCCCCCCGTTGGCCCCACCAAAATTTCCTTATTATCATCTCGATATCATTCAATAATTCGGAAGGGAGTTTGAAACAACTCATCGCAAAAATAGGTATAGTTTGAACAACCGCTTTTAGGAGCACCTCCCTTCCTGTTTGTGAAAGGAGCTTTTCCTTCCAACCTTGGAGCTTATTCCACACTCTCTCCTTAATGAAATTGAGGCTCGCCTTTTTGTTTCTCCCAACCACCGCCGGAAGGCCAAGGTATTTCTCATATTCCCGCACTTCACTTACGCCCAAGAAATCTACTATCTCGAGCTTCCTTTCGACTAGAGTAGCCTTAACTTTTAATAAGTAGTCAAATATTATTGATACGAAACAAAGTACAAAGGACACCAACTTAAAAAGGATCAAGAGGGTGATCCTCTACAAACAGTGCTTAACTATATCAAACAACAGCAAACCACAAGACTGAAATTACAGAACCAGCACCAACTAACCCACAAATAATAACTGCCAAACTTTCTCACACCAAATACATGACTTGTAAGAATGTTGCCAACAAAAAATATTAATAGGTCTACCAAATTTCCAGTTGCGAAGGAAAAGTATGCAACTTCAGATTGAAAATCATAGTGCATAGAAAAAGTCATAATGGTTACTGAAAACAGAACCACAATAACTGTGTTAAAATATCAGCTAATCCATAAAAGGCAACACATTTAAATGGGATTGCTATGTTCAGAACAATCAATAAAATTTCATGTGTAAACCACATATTTCAGTTCAAACGCTGTTCGAAATGCACAGATGACCCACAAAATTTGAAATTTTGCAACAAGTCGTATAAAATTAAAACAAATCAGTAATTCTGTAAGTGAAACCATATCAATTAGATATGATTCTCAAGGCAACATTTTGAGCTGGTATGTGTATAAACTTACCCACAGGAGTGAAGCAATAGTCAAGACATGTAACACTAGCTGACAGGGATGCAGAGATAGCTTACTGTATATTCAAGGTAACATTAACGCTTTTAATTAAGTTTGTTATTGAGGGCACCATCCCCTGATATCACATATACAATCCACCAGGGGCGGAGTTAGAAATTTTGGTTTGGGGGGCCGAGGTTAAACTATCTCGTAGTGAGTCACAATTCAAGAAAAACTCAAAATGCTACATATATGTTTTTGTGCATTGATTTAATCAATGTAATTCTTATTAGAACTTAAAAAAATTAAATGACCAGTTAAGTATCTTAAGTTCATTTTCCCTTCTAAGTTTCTCTTAGTCCTTTTAACAACCATAAGTTCAAACCATTCAAGAAATTAAATATAAATATAACAACTACATCTAGAAGAAAATATAAAATTTTTAGAATTAAAAATAACAAAATCCTTATAAGCCAATATGAAATTATATATAAAAATACAAGATGACTTTCACATTTGGTTGTTTGAGTAGAATAGAAGCCAAAAAAAAAATGAAATTTTGAATAAAGCTTATCAATTGGTTTAATAAATAAAAAAAGCAGAAGAATACTCTAGTACTTCTCAAGATCTTAAAGTCATTTTTGTTAATTTCAAATAAGCTCAGCACTCTTTTTTGAGACAAAATTATAAATTTTATGCAAAGAAAAGAAAGAATACAAAGCCAAAAGAATGGCCACAGCAAAATAGAGCAAAACAAAAAAAAAAAAAAAAAAAAAACAAAGCGAGAAAAACAGCAACAGGTATACTTAGTAATAGAGAGCAACATTTACTAGCAAGTAGCAACAAATGCGGACAACAATATCATCTTACAACATAGAGCAATATAATAACAATAAAGAGCAATATCAGCTCACACTAGATTAAAAAAAAATATTGAAGCTTGGGAATTGAAAAAGTAAAACTTCTAATCAGCCAATGGTCTGACATGTGAAGGAGTTTTAACAGTAAAGACTAATAATAAATGAGGGAAAATATTAAAAGATGAAAAGCAAGTTTGAAAGAAACACTAGTATTTCAATCCTGCCAAATATGATAGATGATCACAACAAAATAACCAGCCTTTAGTCATAGACTAAAGATTTCAAAGATTAAGGAAAGACTTCTTATTTCAACCCTGCCAAATATGATAGATAATCACAACAAAATAACCTGCCCCTAGTCATAGATTTCAAAGATTAAGACTTCTTATTTCAACCCTGTCATATATGATAGATGATCACAACAAAACAACCAGCCCCTAGTCATAGATTTCAAAGATTTTCCCTCAGCATACCAAAAGTCCAATCAAAAGCATCTTGGAAAGTTGAGCTATACATCACAATTTCGGCATAGTCCATCTCTAGATGCAACTTATAAAAGAGAGACACTTATAATTCTAACACAAGTTCTACTAAAAAAGACTTCTTCTTCAACCCTGTCATATATGATAGATGATCACAACAAAATAACCAGCCCCTAGTCATAGATTTCAAAGATTTTCCCTCAGCATACCAAAAGCCCAATCAAAAGCATCTTGGAAAGTTGAAAGCTATACATCACAATTTTGGCATAGTCCATCTCTAGATGCAACTTATGAAAGAGAGACACTTGTAATTCTAACACAAGTTCTACTAAAAAACAAAAACTCCAACCTGGAAAGATCCATCCATTAACTAGTTACATCCTGAGTATTGGATTTCTCTATTATAGCCCACAAGGCCACAACCACAAATTTTTAACTACAAATTTTCTCCCAGGTACAAAAAATTATATATACAATCCACTATAAGTCACTTGCTGATTAAAAATGACAACAAATATTAATCTTGACGTCTTGGCTCTAAAAAATTGGTATCAAATGGACTAACATTGCAATTCCACCAGACAGGCCAAGTTTCAGCCTAATTATGTTCAAATAAACTGCTTGATCATTTGTCTCACAAAATAAAATAAAACACGTTCAAAACAACAAGAAGACTCCCAAAAGTTGATGCTAATAACTATTTGCAAGGATCACTTGCATAAGAAGCCAACCAAAATGAGCAGATATCATGCCAGTACTCTTAATCAGGATGCCTTGATTATTATAAACAAATCAGGATGCCTCATAAATTCCTTATAGATTGAAAGCTCAAAACTTTAGCCAAAATGATCAAGATGCCTCGTAAGTGCTTTAAAGAATGCAAGTTCAAAACAAGGTTCTAAGACACAAGGGATGTTGTTGATAGAGTCTTTTTTCGTGTTAAATCCTATATAATATACTTCAAACTGTATATCTCAGGGAAATTTTAGACAAGTTTATATGAAAAAAAAGCCAACTCCATACTCCAATACACACAGGACCACCCTATACTCCAATACACACTATCACAACGCATCGAATCAAGGACCTTAAACTATTGTCTTCTTCGTAAAAAGTTTTTTCATCTATAATAGAAAAGTATCAAACAGGATTGGGGTATTTTCAGGGTAATATTACTTCAGCAATTAAAAATTCCAACACAATGTAAACAATCCAGAAAATCTTTAATAGATTCAAAGCCTCTAAACCATCTATTTGAATTGGTTTACTTAAGCTAATGAGAAATAAAAATTTTCCAATAAATGCTATAATATTATCCAACCAGGACCAAATAATCCGATTGAAGCAAACCAGCAATGGGTAAGCATAATAATATCATATAAACAAAAAACAAACCAAAAAAACTTCTCCTTTATTATTTTCTCACCAACCAAACAACAGGGAAAAACAAAGGCAAAGCAAAGTTCAAGCTAAAATCTAACAGTTTTCTCGAAACCCAAATGCCAAAAACATAAATCAGATAAAGGGCATTTTTTCACAAATAACTATAAAAAGCAAACTATTTTGTTAGTTAGCAAACTTTTGAAACAATTTTGCTAACTAACAATTCGAGCATTTTAGTGTCGATTTTGAGCTATAAATCGAGTATTATGTACTCGATTTCCCGTTGCGCCAGCAGCTGACGTGGACTGTCCACGTAGTTTAGGTTGGATGGAAATCGAGTCTACTGAACTCGAGTTTCAGGTATGGAAATCGAGTCCAGTGGACTCGAGTTCCTGGTCTAGTTCCACCACAACTTTGTAGCACGTGGATATAAATCGAGTAAAATAGACTCGATTTCTACTAATGGAAATCGACTCTACTGGACTCGATTTCCATTAATGGCCACCACCCCTCCACGTGTCGCATGTGGGTCCTAGCTGGGACCTTTTTTCCCCCTTGTCTCACTCAGTCTCTTCAGCTCTCATACCCTCTCTTCAGCTTCACACCCTCTCTTCACTCACTCACAACTTTCCTCAACTCTCACACAATAATCTTAACAACACTCTCTCACAGGTAATGTTTTTACAATATTGGGAATATTTTTTGTTAGTTAATATTGTGGTTATTTGCTAGGTTTTTTTTTTTTAAAGAAAAAATTAGAACATATTAGGAAAATTTTTGTTTTATTATTGTAAATATTGTGATTAATTTATTTGTTAGTATATTGTGATTAGTTTATTTGTTAGTATATTGTGATTATTTGCTAGTTTTTTTTTTTAATTAATATTATGAGTAATTATTGGGAATATTTAGTACTAAATATTGTGATTAATGTTATTACAACATATTGGGAATTTTTTTTTTTTTTAGTGTATATTGTGATTAAATCATTTGATAAGTTAAAAAGAAATTAATATTGTGATTAATTATTGGGAATATTTAGTACCAAATATTGTGATTAATTATGTTATTACAACATATTGGGAATATTTGTTTATTTTTTGTTAGTGTAAATATTTTGATTAAATTATTTGCTAGGTTTTTAAAAAAAAAAATTAATATTGTGATTAATTATGTTATTACAACATATTGGGAATATTCTTCTTTTCTTTTCTTTTTTTTGTTAGTGTAAATATTGTGATTAATAATATGCTAGGTTTTAAAAAAAAATTAATATTGTGATTAATTATTGGGAATATTTAGTACTAAATATTGTGATCAGTTGTTAGGAATATTTAGTACTTTTAGGTCTTTATCATGGGTATGAAATTGATTACGAGTTTGATACCTAAGATAGTATTTGTAGCCTTTTTAGCATAAATTATTTCAAGATATATTTGTTTAAGATTTGTAACAGAGATTTCAATGGATAACTGGTTGGTATAATATTTTTGTTCATCATAACTTATTTGAATGGGTTTTGAAAGTCATGCCCCTAGAATGATTTGAATTTTAAAAGAATATGAAATTGGTAATGACTATTTTTATATGTGACCTAAGGTGAGTATATGCAAATTTGGTTGAGGTTAGTATTGTTGGCATTTCATACGCAAAGTTTTGTGATTGATGTTGATTGAGAGTTATAAATTTGTCACTAACACAATTGCACTTGATGATCTATAGGTTGACAATGATCCATATAAATATATACTACAGTGGACCCCTTAGCAATGCCAACCCTTATGACGGATTCCCATTTCAAGGTCAGGGTATCCAATGCTACCTATATGATGATATGCCGTAAACTAAAGACCCTAAATGATTTGAAAGTAAAAATTATGGAAGAGCTGCAAGTGAACCCTGCTTTGCATGACATACATATTACTTTCCGTTTTCCACATGAAGTCCTCAATCAATGCATTAATTACAGATATATGGCGATAACAAAAGACAAACATGTGAAGATCATGTTTAGCAAGATGCAGAAATGGGAACAAGTAGCAAATTTTGAGTTGTACGTCACTTTGGAGCCGCGTGCGGAAGTCGGCGTAAAGGAAATTGTACAAACAACTACATCTCTACAGTTTGCAGTCCTAGATGGTCGATGCACCACATTGGGAGGCTATACACCCCTTTTTCAAGAGACACCAACAATAATTGAGAGCGAACCTAGCAATAGATATGAAGATCAATTTTGTACACATCGAGGTGAATCCTCTACACTTCCAGTAGTTGAAGATGAAGACGAAGACTATGTTGATCATACTGTCATTAATGGTGAAGATCTTGACGATAGAGATGAGTACGAAGAGAGGATTGAGCGAGACGACTTTGACAGGGGTGTTGATGACCATGAAATTACTCCCAATCCTCATGTTGATGATATGGCTGAATGTGATGAAGATGATGCAGACTCTACTATTAGAGTTCAGCATGTTACAAATACGACCCCTGTTTATGAACCTCCTGCCTCATCATTTTATGCAAATACTTGGAAAAATATGGTTGATCCTGAAGTTGTTCAGCAAGCATTTGCTTCTTCTTGGAAATAGGGCATGAATTTTAGTACAGGGTTGATTTTTGCGAATAAAGAGGCGGTGAAATGTGCACTAAAAATTTACACCACAAAGCATAACAGAAACTTTATGACTAGTAGGTCGACCAAAAATAGACTGTTTGTGAAATGCATGGATGAGTCATGAAAGTGGTACGTTGGGGCAGTCGTGAAGCCTAAACTCGGACTATAGATGGTCACATCTTATGGGAGTCCTCACAATTGTATGCCCCTTGGCATGACCCTTGATGGTAAAATGATGGATTGTAATTTTCTTGCAGCAAAATTTGTGCCAACGTTGCAAGAAAATCACACGGCCACAATTGATCACCTCAGAGACTTCATTAAAGCGAAGTATTATGGACATAAGCTTTCTTACTATAAAATATGGGATGCGAAACAAAAGGCTATTGCAAAGATATTCGGGAATTGGGAAGAGTCTTACCAAATGTTGAGAAAGTTGTTATTGGCATACTTCGATCAAGAAACTGGCACCCGATATTGGTATCACATCATACCCAGGGACGAGTTCGGTGATTCAATATTGCGCTATGTATTTTGGGCTTTCGCTCCATCCATTGAAGGATTCAGACATTGTAACCTAGTGATCAATATTGATGGGACCTATTTGTATGGTAAATATCGAGAGATGTTGTTGATTGCAATGGCCACCGATGCCAACAACAAGGTTTTGCCTCTCGCCTTTGTCGTTGTGGACAAAGAGTCAGGGCCTAGTTGGGGGTGGTTTTTAGAATGCTTTAGGATTTGATTGTGACTAGCAAGCTGCAAGTAAATAAATACAATTAGTACATCAAACACAAAAATGGTGATACGCAACAAAATTTGAAAAGAAGCAACAAAATTTGAAAAGAAAGGTCGAAGCAATTACCATAATAAGAAGTGCAGCGGTAGTGTGGTCGACGAACCTCCAAGTCACCCTATAGTACCAATGGAAGTATGGATGAGCAGGCGACATATCACCCTCTAGTCGTGCTCCATGACATAGGGCCTGTGCTCGACTATTCCATACTTGGATATGGCTTCTGTGTTTGTCCCTCCAATTCACTCTGGTCTTCCCCCTCAAGTTTATTTTGTGAAGGGCATCGTCAGTATCAACATTTGGGGGTGTTAGGTTCTAAAGATTTAGGAATTTATGTATTTAGAACTCTAATGTGTAATGTTGGCAAACCATGATCAAAACAATATATTTAGTCTTGTTTAGGCTTACTCAAAGTTATATATTTTATGTAAAGTTGGAATCAAGAGGCTGTAGATGCATTGGTGCATTTCGGCCTGGCTCGATCGATCGAAAGTTAGACTCGATCGATCGAAAGTCGGCCAGAATGTTTTTCTGTAGAATTTTCCAACTCAGCCCTAACTCATTAAACGTTTTAGGTTTTCTATTTTTACCCTAGGTATAAAAGGCAAAACCCTAGCCACGTTTTTTAGAGTTGTCTTTGTTGTATTGTTGCTCATACATTGCGGTTTGTGTGAATCTCTTGTGAGATCATTGAGGAGCTTTCCTTCACATAAACTTAGGGTTTTCAAAGTAGAGATAATATCAACATCTTGATGATCAACTCGGTTACTGCCATTGGAGTTTAAAGAATAACAAGTGTGGGTGCTTGTAGCTGATTGGAGAATCCAAGAAAGAAGGAGTCCGTGGATTCAGAGTTTGTACGTGGTCGTGTTAGTAAGTTCTACTGGTGGGTAGCATTAGGAAGTCAAGCGGGGAGCTTGTAAGTCCTTTTGTATGAACTTTGATTCTTTCGCATAATGGATTTAGGTTTACCTTGAGGATAGCTAGGTCAAATCCTCCCCAGGTTTTTACCGTGTGGTATCTTGGGTGATCATATCATTGTGTTATTTATATTTCCGCTGCTTTATATTTTTGATATGATTGTATGTTTTTGATAACCTAGAATTGCATAATTTGACTAAGTTAATCACTTGACTAATTAACTAGGTTAATCTGGTTGGTTTAAGGGGTCTAAAACCTATCAGGGGGCGTTTCTTGTACCATCCCAAACTGACGAACAACACGGTCTGGTGTATGTTTCTCTACTAGCCAGAAACATACAAGCGGCACCCTCGCAATCCACACATCCCTTCTTGTGACACAGAACGCATGCAGGTGGCCTAATTTAGCTTCATATGGTTGCCACACCACCTGAAATAGCCAAATAAAAGGGCAGCACATTATATAATGTTCCATTATTTTCGACTATGAGCTATTTTACAGTTATAACAGTATACAATAGTCATAAACAATAGAAGAAACACAATTTGGGTACCTGGTTGGGATGCATAGAATCTAGAAGCTGCCGGTACCGGACCAGATAGATTTCGGCGGGGCTATTCTTCATGCTCACAACCCACACGGTCCTACAATTAAGAAAGGAGGAGTCAATATCTACCAATTATGCAATCTAATAAAAAAGAAAAATGAATTGTATGCTGATGGAAGCTGAAAAAAATCCATACTGTTTATTTTTCTTTCAAATACTACTACTATACTACAAAAGCATCCTTAGTTGTAGAATAATACTTGAATAATGCTAAGTTTAGTTTTTTATCAACTTAAGTAGTTGGGACAAGTAGGTCTAGACTTCTTTATCCGAAGACATAAATTTAATTGGTGAGAGTATGGGAGAGAGAAAGTATAATATTTTTTTTTTTTTTTTTTTGGTTCATCATTCAATGATTATAATTTTGTTGGCATGCTAGCTCACAAAATAATGATTACTTCTTATAGACTAGCAAGAGTGAAAAAAAAAAAAAAAAAAAAAAAAAAAAAAAAAAAAACTTTATTTTAATTCTTTTCCTTATCAATAGTTGTGGAATTCAATTAATTTTTTTCCTATGCTATTTATCCACAAAACTCAGCAAAATTATTCCAGCAAAGGATGAGTTATGAAAGAAATAAAAAAGAAGAAGAAATTGAAAGAAAGAATCTAATTAGCAAAAATTAAAACTGAGAGAGAGATACAAGCTTTGTATCATATATATGGCCCATTCTTCCTACAATATTCTAATTGAGAATTTCCCATTCATGAAGTGTTGTATCATATATAGCTGAAAGGAAAAATTAATAAGATACAAGCTTCATTATCTCAAATTAGATAGCACAGGAATAGTTAATACTTGGAATTGAGAATTTGAAGTAATCAACAACAATAAATGATGGGTAATCGTAAATTTAACATTACATACCACTAAGTTTATACCAATAAATGATTATCTAAACATATGATTAGTGGTAGAGTTAGAAATTAATAACACTTGTATTATACATCAATCATAACATATGACCTCAGTGGTTGTTAAACAATATATAAAAACCCTATTAATTTTCAAAATTTGAGGAATATCAAGGTTAAAATTTTATTTTCTATGTCTAACAATGTGTCATGCCGTTTTAAATTATGGATCTATTTCCAATAGAGAGAATCGGTCAAGGAAGAGACTTACTTAATGGACAATGGAGAATGTACTAATGGTGGGCCATATGCATCATCTAGTGGGAGGTCCATCCTTGGGCACAAAAAAAGGAATCTGAACCATGCCCAATACTGAACCAGTATCAAGGTCCCACTAATCTGACTGGCACCTCTGTCGGTTGCCCTGCATAACTCTCTGTACAACCATGCATGGCAAGCGCTCCCCCAACTGTACCGAGGTGGATTGCGAAGGTCCCTCAACATCTGCAACCACATCGTATGCACCCTACCGCCAGACTTGTCAGCAAAAATTGTGTCCGCCAGGAGTGCTAGAATATAACACTGTACATACTGATGCACAACATCCTCTGCTGCACCATCGGGCAACCCTTCGTCTACTTTTTGAAGTAGCCAGTTAATCTAGATTTGTCGTCCTTGAAGCACCACGCCGTTAGTAACAATTCCAAGCATATTTTGACATTCATTAGCTCACACCAAGTCAGTTGATCCAACAATTGCCTCCCCATCAATTGGAATCCCCAAAAGAACCTCCACATCTTGTAATGTAATCGTTGTCTCACCATGTGGCAGGTGGAAGGTGTGGGTTTTAAGCTGCCATCGCTCAATGAAGGCCGTTATCAAGTTATGATCAATCTCTCTAGATGGGGTCCTATGCAACCCTTCTAATCCAACTCTCTTGACAATTTCGAGGACACAATCATCCACCATCGGGCGTCATTTTCGGAACTCGTCATTACGACCACGGCATTTCAGTGCCCCCGGATCCTACACATGATGAACCATGGTGATGAGATGCAATATGCCATAACCTTTGTATATATGATTGTAGCTATTGATCCCAAAAAACAAAAATAAAGCGGTTATCAAGGGAAATTAAAATATCATCCCAAAAAAAAAAAGCAACAACGGGAGAAAAATAAAATGATGCAATGCACTTGATACATTTGTTTTTAGTCGTTTATCCTGCTACTTATGTCGTGCATGCTAGTGTAAACATTTCCATAATAGCAATCCAACCCATTACCCACCATGTTTACAATGAATACATACATCAAAATTTGATTCTCTCTAGCTCTCATAATTCAATGTCTTTAATTATCTAAGTGTAACCTTTATGTAAGGGTGTGCAACAGTCAACCAATCTAACTCAACCCAACTAATGGGCATGACTACGCATTCAAAGCTAGTAATACCATTGACAAACTTAGAATTTTAGAAATGGAAAAAAAAAAATCAACATAATGTAAAAGGATAAGAAGAGAATATTCAGCAGGTGATTAGTTTTAATTTTACCTCGCCTTCCCAAACAGTGCACGATCGATGTTCTTTTAGAAACCTTAACACCGAACCCTCCATGGGACTATGACCAAACTCATCAGGGATCTCAGCAGCAACGGCAGCCATACTGCACGAAGTTTAGGGAGTCAAGAGTAATATCAATGTATAGCCTAATTTCTTGCACAAACAATAAGAATGACAATCAACCACAAGGAATAAAGATACATATAAAAAACTCAATATGTTGCCAAAAACTCAGTATGAGCTAAATTAATTAAGCGTTCTACATTTCTCCATTTTCATTCAAATGTGTTCTGAGGAGTTACAGTAATGCTCTGACAAATCAAGAACGTTGCTTATTAAGCTTGCAGAAGCATTCAAAATCCTTTTTCATTTTCTTTTCTTTACAATATTCTTAACACCCCACATGCTTTTGGGGTGTCATAAATAATAGTAGTTTGTGGTAACATTGTCATTAAATAAGCTGCTTTTTCATATGAGTAAATACTTGAATCAAGATGGAGTGGTCCTTGTAATCAGAGTATGACCACCATAAAAAAAATAAAATAAAATAACTGCCTATTGGCTGTACATAACTTTGTACAAACTCTTTTGTGTGCAAATGATGAACCATAGTACAAGCATACCATTCAAACTAAGCATAATGTATTAATAAAATAAAAAAAGATGACAACTTTTAATTTTATTGATAATTGATAAGTTACACAAATTCAGTGGGTTTTACTCTTAAACCCACAACCTTAACCTCCTTCATGATCTCACAAGGGGAAGAGGTGTCATTTGGGCTAGAAGAAAATATGACACCTACTTTAGTGCTGGAAAAAGTAAATTACGTTTTGAGAATAGCTGAAAGTACTAAATAAAGAAAAAAAAAAATCTGCAAGTGCCACTTTTTCTTGGTGAGGACCATTTATATTTAGAGGAACAAAGGAAGCTGTGAAAGAGTTGAAATGGGGCAGAGCTTATTATTAGAACATTACAGCTTTTTGGTTTTCATAACAATCTGTACAGGAAATTTCAACTATGATTTTAATATAGATGATCATAACAACAACAATAATAGGAAGACTATCACCATATGCAAACGTATAGTTCTGTTCACTGTTTGAGTGACAAAATCTATTAAGTACAATGCATGCCAATAGAAAATCATCCATTACCAATAAACAAAAAATGTATTGATTATGAAAATATTATTTAAGATGAAGATTTTAGATTTAGTACATCATTTTGGACACCCTTTAATGGTTGAAACTTATTAAAAACTAATCAATATATTTATCCACTGACAAGCCAAGTTAACTTTCTGAATTTGGTAGTATTTCATAATCATCCTCCTCTTTTCTTACAAAAATAGTGTGTAGAACCCTAAAATATTGTCCATATCAATTGTTACTAAACAATAACCCAATAAAGTGCATTACTTAAAGGTAATTACAATTATTCTATTTGAAATCCCATTCCATTTCTTGGTAGTCGTAATATACAAGATTCCAAGCCACCTAAAAAGTATAGCTTTCAGAGAGAGAGTATATTGATATATGAATGCCCACCAACTTCCATTGCAGCATGATATTGATACTCCCCTCAGCACATTCACACCTCCACTATAGGCTCATCACAATCAAAATGGTTTTGTTATGAATGCCTCTCTACAATCACTGGGGACCACTTTCATTGGGTGGGTTTTTTCCATTTCCAATGAAACGTAATTAACACTACAAAATTTCAAGCCAAAAAAAAAGCCTGTAGTGTAACAAGAACACATATATGGTGTATCTAAAGCAAACCCAGAAAAAAGAAATAAATCCGGAGCATTAATAAATAAAAAAATTATTTAGATCTAATCAAAGCAAGCAAATTGAGAAGGGGTACCTACCTTCAGATTGAGGTTGAGCAGTGGCGCGAGGTTTGAAGAGTGAGAGTGAGGGTTTGAAGAGTGAGAGACTGAGGACCGGTGTTTGGGTTTGAGTGTATTTTGGTCTGAAGAGTGAGAGACTGTAAGGACCAGTGTTTGGGTTTGAGTGTATTTGAGTGATCTGTTGAGCGTGTTTGAATTTGAGTGATGTGTCTGAACAAAAACCGAGTCCTTTGGGCTCGAGCTCCATGAACAAAAACTGAGTACTTTGGACTTGATTTCCATGAACAAAAACCGAGTCCATTAGACTCGATTTTAGGCCTACATGGACACTTTGTCCAGCTCAGCTGCTGGTGCAATAAGAAAACCGAGTGCAATATACTTGATTTATAATACCAAAATCGAGTCCTCTGGACTTGATTTGTTAGAAACCAAAATAGTTTCAAACCTTGACTAACTAATAATATAGTTTGGGTTTTATAGTTATTTTCGAAAAAAAATCCAGATAAAGAAACAAGCTGAGAGAGTACAAAAAGGGATGAGGTAGCACTGTGTTGGGTTGGAGGAGATCGTCCGTGACATATCAAGGAAATGGGTCACATTTCTTCACACTTTGTCGGTGCTGTTGGGCTTTGACGAAGGAGATCGCGCCACTAGTATACGTCGGATAGATGGGTGAAACGGCCCTGGTGACGGTGGAGATCGGCATCTGAGCTTCTTCTATTTTTATGGGTTCGGGTTTGTGTTTTGGGAGAGTAACAGGGCTAAAGGGTGAAGGGGAAATGAGAAGTGAAGGAAATGGTGGGGAATGGGTTCCGCGGGTAGGCTAACAGAAGGGTTTGACAACAGGCTTAAGTATGGGTCCACAAAAAGTAGAAACAATTGAGTGACGAGAAGTTGAAAATATGTGCCAAATGGGTGGGGTTTAGAAAATTGGGGTATTTTAAGTGATGAGTGACGAGTGACGAAAATTGAGTGAGGAGTGATGAGTGATGAAATTTTAAAAACCAAACAGCCTTTTGCTCATTCATTCATTGCAGAGATTTTCTTCTGAAACGAACTCGTCAATAAGTAGGTGAGTTTTTCTGCCAGTACCGCTTATGTAACATGCTGAAGTTTCTCTACAAAGCTATTCACCATGGTACTTTTTGTTGTACCATTAGAGCCCATCAGAATTCATACATTGTTGAAACCCTCCCATCGTTGTTGTTATTATCATCTGTCAGATACAGATACATTTCAAGCACTTCAACTTCAAATCAACACTCATTTACAGTCTCATACCTCATAAACACATTTGGTTTCTCAAGGGAAGCTGCTCTATCAGCTTCCAAAAGTGTTAATTTTGAAACCCCAGATAAAGAAAACTTGGTCATCAGCTTTTTCAAGAACCATGGTTTCTCACAAACCCAAGTCTCAAGCATCATCAGAAGATACCCTCCACTGCTGTTGTCAAATCCTCAGAAGACCCTTTTGCCCAAATTTGAGTTTTTCCGATCCAATGGCTTTACAAGCTCTAACATTCCCACAGTGTTAACTAGAATTCCACACATATTCGAAAGAAACTCGGAAAACCACATAATTCCTTCTTTTGTTTTCCTTAAGAGTTTGCTTGGAACTAATGAGAACACTATTTTTGGTCATTTTTTCATAAATAACTATAAAAGGCAAACTATTTTGTTAGTTAGCAAACTTTTGAAACAATTTTGCTATCTAATAATTTGAGCATGTTAGTCTCGATTTTGGGCTATTATGTACGATTTTCCGTTGCGCCAGCAGTTGAGGTGAACATCCACGTAGGAGGCATTGAAATTGAGTACAGTGGACTTGAGTTCTGGAAATCGAGCCCTATGGACTCGATTTAGTAACGCAAAGACAGAGAGATGCCAAAGATCAAAACACAGAGATGAACAACAAAGAAGAAAGAAACAACGATGCAAACCTAGCAACCCAAGCGCCGATTCTGACCAAACCCAGGCAACGAAAGCTTCAGGCGATGGAAATCGGATCGGACGTGGTTTCTCACCGCCTCTCCAGTGGAAGAAAGAAGCAACGATGCAAAAACCTAGCAACCCAAGCGCTGATTCTGACCAAACACAAGCGGCGAAAGCTTCAGGCGATGGAAATCGGATCAGACGTGTGGTTTCTCATCGTTGCTCCAGTCGAGGAGAAGAACACGTTGGAGAGTGGGTTTGATTTGTTTTGGATTTGATTTGTTCATGGGTTTTTGGGGCTTGGAAGTGGAAAGTGGGACGGCATTTGGAGAAAAAAAGGGAAAGGAAGAACAAGAAGGAAAAGCGAGTGCAATGGGAAAAGAAAACTGAAATCAAGTTCAGAGGGCTTGGTTTCTATTTAAACTAAATCGAGTCCTTTGGGCTCGATTTCTATGAAGGAAAAGCGAGTTCTTTGGGCTCGATTTCTAGGCCTACGTGGACAGTTTGTCCAGCTCAGCTGCTGGTGCAATGGGAAATCGAGTGCAATATACTCGATTTATACACCAAAATCGAGTCATTTGGACTCAATTTGTTAGATACCAAAATAGTTTCAAACCTTGGCTAACTAATAAAATAGTTTGGATTTTATAGTTTTTTTTTTTATATATAAAATCCTATTTTTGCTTTGACACGTTTTTGGTGAACACCCTTGCCAAATAACAAAGGATATCTAACAATATCATTAGTTGCCCGGTTTTGAAAGAATGTGTGAAACTAGCATCTCAAGTGTCTAAAACTCGAGTTCCAAGATAAAAATCGAGTTTTTAAGCCTCGATTTGTAAGTGAATGGGTCTGATGTGGAAAAAAATCCATGTGGAACTCGAGTTTTAAAGACTTGAGTTTCATAAATTGCAGGAAAACGCCGCTATAGGGCTTAAAAACGTCACTATAGGGCTTAAAAATAGAGTTATAAAAAAATTTTGTAGGAAAACGCTGCTATAGGGCTTTAAAACGTCACTATAGAGCTTAAAAACGCCACTTTAGGGTTCCTTGAACCTGGTCAACATCACTTATGAAAAAATTTTGCAAAAAAACGCCGCTATAGGGATTTAAAACGTCACTATAGGACTTAAAAACGCCACTATAGAGGCAATCACACTAAAATTTTTTTTGCATGGAACTCGAGTTTCTAAAACTTGAGATCTATGTGGCATTTTCAGTCCAAATCACTATTAAAACACTCACAAAGCGAGTCTTTGAGATTCGAGTTTTAATATGGATCTCGAGTTTCTAAAACTCGAGATGCTATTTTTCTTATGTTGCCTAACTTACTACAATGTTGCTTCTCTCACCGCTAGTTTGCCCATTCCCCCCGTTTCTGGTCTATTCCCGTGGTTAAATTCCTGATGTCAATCTTCTGCGAGAAATTTGAGCTCCTGAATCAATTATATGTGGCTTTATTAAAAAATGGACTAGAGCTATTACGACAGATACAGTTCAATTCAAAGAGATTGTTGAGGGAGTCGAGGAAATGGGATTCAATCCTTCGCGTTTAAGTTTTGTTCAGGCTGTTTTGGCATATAGTGGAATGAATAAATCCACATGGGAGAGGAAGGTCAATGCTTATAAGAGGTGGGGTTTGTCTGAGGAAGAGATTCTTGTAGCATTTGGAAAGAGCCCCCAGTGTATTACGGTATCTGAGGATAAGATTATGCGGGTGATGGATTTTTTAGTCAACGGGATGGGTGTGGAGGCTTCCCTTATTGTCAAATGCCCAACACTTCGGTTATTCAAGTTTTACAATCGAAAGGTTTGGTTAAGAAGAATATGTACTTGCCTAGGGTGTTTGTGTATGTGGAGGAGTTGTTCCTGCAGAAGTTTGTGACGTGTTATAAGGAGGAAGCGTCTGACCTTTTGAAGCTATACAAGGAAAAATTGGATCTTTAGAAAATGACTACAAAATTGAATATGTATCAGGCAAGGAGTGAAATGAATCAGTTATAACCCACATTATGAATCAAATTTCCCTTCTATATAGTTACTTGATCCATTAGAATCCTTTGGTGTTAATCTTTCTCTAGTTTACACCCAGAGTACAACTAATTTAATTCCCATATATAATCACCTAGTGCTTTTTCACCAAGCTTGAAGAAGAGAAGTATTACTGGGTTTTATGGAATTTTTGTTATTGAGACTTTTATTGAAGATGAACTTTAGAGTGACTTGTTTGTTTGAGGACCCTGAAAAGTTATTCCTGCAGAAATTGACGAATTATTTGCAGGAAACTTAGCTATTGAAGCTATAAAGAGAAACCGGATCTTTCAAGCTAAGCAGGCAATTAGTAAGAGGGAGCTTGGATACAGCAGGCGTGCGGCTGCTGTAAATATTTATGTCATGGATTCGAAATGCTGTGTTATTCTTGTTGTGTTGCTCAATCCCATTGTTCTTGAACTTGCTTTGGTTCATGTCCAAGAGTGGAATTAATTCAAGCTAGTTATGCTATTTGTATTTTTTTGATTGTCTATTGTTTCTTGCCATGATTGAAGCTTGGGCTTTAACAATATACCTATATATAACCCATCTACCATGCTATAAAAATTGATTCTTGGTGATACTCGAGATTGTTTGGTAATTTCAGTCATTCTTATTGTATCACAATCCTGTTCTACATGGAAGCTACTGTTAGGTCTCGCAAATGGTATGATCTTGTTTGTTAGTGACTTAGCTCAGAATCTATAGGTAACGTGTGGAGCTTTTAAATGTGGTGCTCACTGGGATAGAGAGACATGATCAATTAGTACTGCCCATATGATATAAATTGCTCCTAACACTAAGTTCCTCTTTAAGTGTTTATATCTGGGTGCGCATGACTCTCCTTTTTCTTTTTTTGCATTTGATTGAGATTAGGCCCAAAATTTGTAAAGACAGTGCGCAATTGCTTCATGCTGTATAAGGGAAAAATCTTTCTGAATTTGGTTGGTACACTTTTATATCTATTGCAGTTAAAACTAAGACTTTATCATTGGCCTTAAGTGGATTTTTCATTTTTGTATGTTGTGCAGGTCCTCCAGTTTGAGGTGTTTTAAGGTTTTGGTTTGGCAGCTTTCAAGAAAGCTGAATTAAAGTTTAAGTTGAAAACGAAAGTCTTATAGGATTTGAAATTGAGCTAATATTCAGGTTATGTTGTGGAGGTGCTTGGCAAAGCAAATTAACACAAGGTGAGAGCTCTACTTAGTGATGATGACATTTTTTTTAAAAGAAACTTCTGCGAGACTATTGTTTTTGCAAGGTTTATGAGAGGTGATTTTAAGCTGCTTTTAACCCCAATCTTAGAGAGGCTGATTCCTAAACTCAAATTCACCATATATCACTTAAATAGAGGGCATTGTAACAAAGTCTAACCCCCAGAAATGAAACATATTTTGTAACCCAAATCCATATTTTTTACAACACTCACAATACACCAAAACTTCCATAAGCACAGTGAATATCATCAAAATCCATAATCATCTCCCCAGTTGACTTATTAGATGTAGTACCACCACCCATATTCCTAGTACTTTCTCAGAACCTGCATTGGCCAGTAGAAGAAACTTTGCATGGGAAAGTAGAAACTCCTAATTGCTTCCTTGATAATGTTCAGTTGACTTCAGAATTTAAAACCAAGATACTCATGGCAATGTTGACTAAAGATACTAGCGGTATATTCGAGATCATGATTCATGTGTCAAGTTCATTCTCTTTTTCTTTTTTTTCCTTCCTTTTTTTAATGAAAAGTTCAATCATGTTTATATAAATTATAAAGCTGCTTCACAATGTGATACATGTGAGGTTGTTGATCTGCATGGCTTAATTTCATTACAAAATAAATGATTTTCATCATCACTACTCGATGATCCAGTGAGTGTATAAATTTCATGTATGGCCCTATGTTGACACTAGAGAGCCCTCAAGCTAAGGCGACTCTGCATTTTTTTTTTGAAGCCAAAACCAAAGTTTCATTCGTTGTGAAAAATGGATTAAATCCTGAGTACAGAGCCTCTAGAGCTGGGGGAGGAGAATCCTCTAACCAAATAACATCGCCAACTGTATGTTTAGAGAACCAACTGAGGCCTCTAAGTAGACATTGGACATCCTGCACAATATGGCCAGTCTGAGGCAAATGAGAACCTGAAATCAATGGAGACTTCATGATGGTAATGTTGTCCCCCTCGATGATAAACTCTCTGAACCCATCATCCATTGCAAATTCCATTGCCTTTCTATTAGCTACTGCAGGCCCTTTGGCCGAAATTGAAAAAAAATCTCTTGATGCTCAAAGTTGCCTTTGTTATGCTAGTCTCATACATGTTCCGTTCTGACTAAAAATTCTGTTCCGGTTGATTAACTAGTATGATTACGAACCACCTCGCCTATTTTGCTTGTTTTGATCCATTTCGCTAAATTTTGATTGGTACGATGATTTTAGTCAGAATGTGAAATATATATATATATATATATATATATATTTGTTTGGCACAATTGTTATATTCTTTTTTTTTTTTTTTTTTGAGAAAATGTTATATTCATTTAGGAAAGGTTTAACTCCAAACATGTTTTTAAATCTAGCTATCAAACAATTAGATACAAAAGTTTTCACAATCTTTTTCATAACTTGATAAGGTTATAAGTTTTTATTAGAATTACATCACTTTTTACATAGGTCTAATATTTCCACCATTTTATAATTATTAACTATAATTGGGCCACATCAACAATTGTAAAAAAATAAAAATTTAAAGTTTTTTATTAGATTTATTGATGGTCTTTTGAGATGTATGGTAAAAAAAAAAATTTAAAAATTAAAAATTCTACTCTAGTTTAATCTAAGTGTATATATATGTGTGTGTGTGAAACTCTCTCTTAAAAACTTGAATCTCGCGCTAAGAATGCAAGGTGGTAAGATTGGACTATTGAGTGAAGATATATATCTAAAAAATAAATAAATTAATATTAAAGGAAAAATTACAGTGACTTTCCCTAAAGTTTTCCGTTATTCACTCACATCTCCTTTAGTTTAGAAAAAGATAATCACATTTCCTAAAATGTAAACCATTTACACATCCCTAAAGACTTAAAAGGAATTAATAAAATACTTGAATTATCTATTTTGGATTTTTATTACTTTTTCCAACCATTTAGGAGAGATCAATACATATACTTTTTTTTTTCCTATAAAAAAATATGTATAAATACTTTTTATTTTATTTTATTTTAAGGGAAGTTATGTGAGTCTCTTATTTCAAACAAAAGACCTAAAAAAAAATATTCAAACAAAAGAGGAGTTGAATGTCATAACAAAAACCATCAAGGGGTTAAATGTAATTTCACCCAATTTTAAAAAGCCCGTGGAAATTTGTGTGTTTTGGATAGGGCCAAACAAATTGACGGTGAGGATGTTATCTATAACAGCACTATGATCTTCCACAATTCTCATAAATGCCACGTGCACGGTTCATGATGCGATAGACCAGGGAAAACCCCCAAGGAGCGCTCACACCCAAAAACCCAATAATCAAAATCAAACTCCAAAACCAAACCAAAACCAAAAGAAATTTAAAAACACAAAAATCTGAGACTGATGAGAGAGAGAAAATTGTAATTACAAAACTCTCTCTCATTCCGGGTCTATTATTATCACTTTAAAGTTTCGCGGTTATGCCCTCAAATTCTCATTCCCATTTCTCTTCTTCTTCCTCATCTTCATCTTCATCTTCTTCACTTGGTGCCGTGCTTCGCGTTCTCGATCGGACGGTGGTTCTGTTCTCTTCTGTCGCAGTTTAACGCTTTGTTCGTAGCGGCACACGATTTGATCGGTGAGAGCACATTTTTCTTGTTGCTGAATTTCTCACTTTCTAGGGTTAATTGCTCAACAATTTCGAAATTTGGAACCTGTTTTTTTCGTTTTCGTAATTGTTTGGTTTCTGAGAAAACTGAGGGTTTGGAATGAGATCAAATCGAAGTGTCTGAATTATGATGTAGTTGTGTTTTGCTGCTACAAGTTCAGTGAGTATTTCTTTCTTTCTTTTTTTCTTTTTTGAAATTTGATTTCGGAATTGTGGATTCTGTTTACTTTTCTCGCAATTTGTTTTCTCAGCAACCAAACGGTTTCGGATCGTTGATTTTGCTGTTTTTTGCTATTTTTCGTTTTCTGTGTTCTGAAGCTGTTTGAATTTTGATTGGTGTGAATACAGTTATGGAATCTGAAATTTTTTCCTCTCGTCCTTTCTGTTTGGTTGGCGGGAAATCTGAGACTGAGTTGAGGAAAATAGCGTAAAGAGATAGATTGTTGTGTTTATTATTGTTTCAGCTTGTAAAATGGGAAGGATGACTTTACGTTAGCTGAATAGGTGGAGGATTTTTCTTTTCTCTGATCCGATGAGTGAACTCTGAAATTTAATTAGCTACTTGAAGGGTATGCGATGCATTTGCTGATCTTGATTTGGCAAGTGGGTTTTTGTAAAACCCTGTCACGTGCTAAGGTTATGCCTGCAATGCTTGTGTATAGGTTATTTACTCCTGAGTTAGTGGAGGGAGCTATGGATTTGAATTTTGGTAGATTTGGCTCTGAAATGCTTGTATAAGCGGGGTATTTAAGTGAGGGCAGAAACCGACTGAAAATGAGCAATCTGGGGATCTGATGGTATGGAGTAACACCTGTTTGCTCTAAACATTGTGTTGAACAGACACACTTTTCGTTGCTTGTTATTCTTGCAAATTGTTAGTGTGGACCAGCAGTTTGGTTCCCTAGGAAAATGAGGGAAAGACAAGGTTGTATACTTGTGTGTGTGTGTGTGTGTATTATATATCAACTAAGTCAAATATTTTGATATGGGCTTTGCTGAGTCAAAAACTTTTCTTTCCTACATTTTCTGAACCTCAATTAATTGCTCTTTAGCATTAATTGTTTGCTTACACTTCTCTTCATGTTTAGAACATAGATGTGCTTTGATTGATGGTATTGCTTTGCTGTTGCTACTTTAAGGTATTGCCCAAGAATTTGAGCCATTTCTTAGGATTCATTACCTTACATAGGATTTCTATGACACTTAAAGAAAGAAAAAGAAGAAAACAATTTTAAATTTTAAATTTCTGTCCTTTGTCGAATCAGTTTGTGTATCTTGGATCAAAAACTTTGCAATATTTCCATTCTTTTCCTAGCTTTGATTAGCAAAAAAAAAAGCATTAATGTTCTTTCCCTTCTTGTTGCTAATCTAACATTTATGAGGATGTTGACAGATTTGAAATTACTTTTGTATCTTATTAGAGATTATAGTAGTTCAGAATTTAGCATATAGATGGCGGGCCTGTAAGACTTGATGTTCAAGAGATGCCAAATAGTGAGAGTTTTTGATATCTTTAATCAATAATTCATAAAAATAGAGAGGTTGAAAAGCGTCAACGGTGCTTTATGGTACTAAATGTTGAGTTATTAAGAAGAAACATATTCATAAAATGTTGAGGTGTAGTGAAAATGAGAATGTTAAGATTGATAAGTGTAAATATAAAGAAAGATAGAATTTGAAATGAAGATATTCTCTTACAGATTAAGGTGGTCCCTATTAATGAGAAAAGATGAGGGAGAGTCGTTTGAGATGGTTTGGTCATATTTAGAGGAGAACTATTAATGCACCAATGAGAAAGAGTGAGTTGAATCAATTTGAGGGAACAAAAAAAAAAATGTAGAAGAAGACCAAAAATAACATTAATGGAAGTAGTAAAAAGGACATGTCAATTAAGAGAGTAATAGAGAGTACAACTTTGGATATAATAAAATAGTGAAAAATAGTACATGTTTTTGAACCTAACTAGTCTGTTGAGAGTCCGTATATGATGCCAACATTTCGGGACTATGGCTTGGTTGTTGTTGTTGAGTTGAAGAACCAAATTATCTTTTTTCAAATATTTTTTTTGACAATTCAATTTTTACAACAAGACGCACCAGTGGTATGGTGGTAGAATAGTGTCATTTTCCAGTCTTTTATTGTTAGTCAATTCAAATATGATTTTATTCTTGACCAATACATTTGAGCAAATTGCTATTTTTAGATTCCCCCCCCCCCCCCCCCCCCCCCCAACCAACCCATTAGGGGGCATGGGTGGTGGGATTTAAAAATGTAGACAACTCTGGCGAACACTTTTTTTTTTTAAATGGAAAAGGGGTGGGGGTAGTGATTGTTAAAACACTGCATTAACTTTATAAGCTTTTCTTTTCATTAAGGATATTGCTTTGGTAACTCATGCTTTGCTTCTTCTTATTACAATATGATACAGACTACTGAGGAAGTTACTCATGGCCCCATCAAGAAAATCGAGAAGTGTCAATAAGCGGTTTTCTTATATTAATGAGGTTGCATCTAGTAAGGACGGAGAAAATGCTAACAAAAGTAGGCAGCGGGGCAGTCCTGGCTTTGTTCAGAAGGTAATCATGTTCTAAAACTGTTATTGTATATGAACCTGTTCCAGTATATTTATGCTAACAGTAGTAGTATCTTCATATCATATTGATATAATTGAAACTGGTAAGAAGCAACTTGTGAAAAGTTGGATGCCTTTTTTAATTCATTACTTCTTCCTATCATGTGTAGAAGAGGAAGTTGTCTGACATGTTAGGAGCTCAATGGAGCAAGGAAGAGCTTGAGCGCTTTTATGCAGCATATCGTAAGTTTGGGAAAGATTGGAAGAAGGTTGGTACAAACTTCATAACTACAATATAGTATTCTTATTAGATATAGGTTACAATAAGTGCTGTTACCTGGATGGAGCTTTTTGCCCTTCACCACAAACTGTTTCTTGGACTCTTCAATAAATTTTGTGGGATCAAGCTTGCAACTTCAAGCTTGAGAATTTGGATTATTCTACTTTAATGCATAGTTGGAG
Source organism: Quercus ilex subsp. ballota (assembly GCA_032727855.1). Classification (NCBI taxonomy): domain Eukaryota; kingdom Viridiplantae; phylum Streptophyta; class Magnoliopsida; order Fagales; family Fagaceae; genus Quercus; species Quercus ilex. Next base: position 8,056,470 of record CM064913.1, read on the forward strand.
TCATGTCCATCTTAGTATATGCTTATAAATCTGGTTCCTGTATGATCTGATTTCTTTAGGTGGCTGCTGCAGTGCGCAACCGATCTACAGATATGGTAGAGGCCCTTTACAGTATGAATAAGGTGCTCATGGTTTTCAATTACTTGAATCTACCCAGTAACTTATCTTTATTTCATTATTTATTTTGTGATGCTAAGTATCCATGATTTTGTTGTCATATTTCATGTTTTAATGCTTATAATGATTAACAAAATACTTCTTATCGCATCAATAGGGTTGCTTCTATTGATTTATGTTTTTTCTGTAAATTTGAAGTTTTTCTGTTTCTAAGTGATGCCGCCATTATTTTTTTGTTTTTTCGGTTGCCAGAGTTTGTTCTTTTTGCACATTATGGGACACTCTAAGGAGAATTTTGGTTAGCTTGGCTTTAAAAAAAAAATTTGTGGTGATTTTGGTTTGTGCTCTGTTTTCAGGCCTACTTATCTCTGCCAGAGGGTACTGCTTCTGTGGTTGGACTAATAGCTATGATGACTGATCACTACTGTGTACTGGTGAGAGTGGATTTCAGTTTTAAACCAGTTTTGTAGACTTTCACATGGATCTTTCTTTTTTGGAAATATTATGGTGCTTTAATTGATTTTGCTTTCAATATTTGTGAATTATGATCCTTTTGTTTTGTCCTCTTTACAAATCCTGCAAGAGGAAAGGAAACCTTACTTTTTGTGATGAAAAATTGAGAAACAGAAACAAAATACCTGACTCAGGGACCGTTTGGATACAACTTATTTTTGCTGAAACTGAAAACTGAAAACACTGTAGCAAAATAATTTTTAAATGTGTGAATAGTATCGTGGGACCCATTTTTAATATTTTTAAATGCGTGATCGGTGCATTCACTGTTCATGAACGGTAAAATTTGTCTCTAAAAAGCTGGAAATGCGTGGAAAAAAAAAAAAAAAAAAGCAAAACGCAAACTCCAGACGCAACATTCCTATCCAAACCCACACTCAATGCCAAAATATTCCTATGGTAATAGTGCAGTGGTTCACTATTACTTTTCATGGGAAAGGGTTTGGTTTTTTCTTCATTCTTTACCTACCCTAGTTTTCCTCTTCAAGAGGGGAACCTTTACCCATCTGTGGGATCTTGTCTCGTCATATCACAATAATTTTCTACTGTGGTAGTTGTCAATTTTGTTAATTTTTTGCAGCTTAAATTAGGATCATCAAGGATGCAGATGCTAGAATATAGAATTGGTGATTTGGGCATTGGCTGGTTGTAAAATTTTCTGGATTAAGAATTACTTGGACTTTGGATTGACTTGTAAAATTCTAAGCTTGTATATTCTGAAGGAGTGTTTTTTTTTTTTTTTTTCTTTTTGTAATTGTATCTAACTAAGAAAAATTTCCTGGAATTCTTATTTGCTTAAAGTAAAATTCAAAATAATAAAATGCCAATGAGCTCTAGCTTAGATGGTAATCATGGTATTTACTCCTACAGGAATATCATGGAAGGTAAGTCAGGTCATAGGTTTGGGACCTAGTCGGTGTGTGTAACTTGTCAATTTAAAAAAAAAAAAAAAAATCAAAATAATAAAATTTCAATATCTGGTTGTTGTCCCTCCTATATTTATGATGCATTAGTTGGTGGTTTGTGTCCCTCGTATTTGAGTATTGAATGTATATGTTGACTTATCTATTAAGTTCATCTGCATCTAGAAAGTGCAACCAGCTTGCGGGGATTGCACTGTTGGGACTAAATTAAATGTTTTGTGGGCTGTCAGGGAGGAAGTGATAGTGAACAAGAAAGCAACGAGGGTGCAGAAGCATCTCGGAAGCCTCAAAAGCGTGCACGGGTTAAAACCCAGAATAACACCTCCAAAGGATTAGATGGGAATTTTCCTGATGTTTCGCGGTCCCAGTCAGTTGCATCAAGTTATGGCTGCCTATCATTATTGAAGAAGAGGCGTTCTGGTGGGAAAAAAGATTTTGCTTGTGCTCTCTCTCTCTCTCTCTCTCTCTCTCTCTGTATAGGTAGTTTGGCTCTAGGTGTTTTAAATTTAATCTAGGAATTGAAACTAGGCCTTCCATGCCTCATGGGAACATATAGAATCTGTGCCAAGATGTTGATTCTTTTGATATCTTGTTGCTTATTTTTTACAATTGGTCTTTGGGAGGAAAATACTTATCATTTTGGGGGAGAGAAAGAGGGGGAGTGGGGGGGAGTCATTTTTACACTATTTTAGTTTTCCTGAGTTCTTTGTTGATTTTGTTTTAAAATTTGTCTTAGGGATTAAGCCCCATGCTGTTGGAAAAAGGACACCTCGTGTCCCAGTTTCGTATTACGATAAAGATAATGCAGAGAAGTATTTTTCACCAGCGAGGCAAGGTACAAAACAAAAGGTGGATTCCAAAGATGATGATGTTGCTCATGAGATTGCATTAGTGTTGACAGAGGCTTCACAAAGAGGTGGTTCTCCCCAACTCTCTCGAACACCAAACAGAAAAGCAAAGGGCGCCAGGCCATCACCTGTTAAGAATGGTGAAAGGATGGTAAGTAAACATTTTATCTAACAGTTTCTGTTGCTTTCTGTTAAGTTACTTTAAGATAATTGGTTAATCAATTGTGACCCTTTTTGCTAATCAGCATGCTGAATCAGAAACAACCTGTACCAAGCTTCGTGGTAGCCAGGTGGATGAGGGTGGTTGTGAATTAAGCTTAGGAAGCACTGAAGCTGATAATGGAGATTATGCTAGAGATAAAGGGTTTTTAAGGGGTAGAGAACGTGCTGGTACTGTAGGTCAACAGAAGGTGAAGAGGTACCATGTAAAGAAGCCAGAAGTTGAAGAAAGCATAAACAATGATGTGGATGACATAAAAGAAGCATGTAGTGGGACAGAGGAGGGACAAAAACCGGGTGCTGTCAAAGGAAAGCTTGAAAGTGAGGTTGTGAGGTCCCCTTTTAAGGGTCCGAGGAAGAGAAGTAAGAAAGTTCTGTTTGGAGGAGGTATATTATAATTTTTTTTCTTAAACCAAGATTTTATTTATATTAATATTATTGTTCTTGTTTTCTTCTCTTTTTCCTCTACAATAAGATCTCTGTATGCTTTTATTGATTGAATTCTATGTGGGGACTATACTTTTTCTCCTATAAAGATCTTTGCAGGTAATTGCCTTTGTTTTATTAAGGAGATGGAAGCTGGTTTTATTTTTTATAGGAGAACAAGTTAACCTCCAAAATCCTAATTCTTTCCTAAATACATATTTTATGAAAAAAAGAAAAGAAAAGAGAGAGAGAGAATATTGAGCATAAATGACTTGTCATGAACTTTACAGACCTTTGAACTGAACTGAACTGAACTGAAATGACCAAGCTTCATGCATATTTTCCTTGGTTTTAGTTTTTTGCATTATGTGGGTAAGAATGTGATAGAGCATCATTTATAATTTTTTTTAGGACAAGAAGATTCTGGTAGTTGTAACTTGTATGTTTACCACCTCCCCTCTCCCCCCCCCCACCCCCTTCTTTTTCCCCTCCTGAAGTAATTTCATCTCTACAACAGGATAGTTTTTTGATGTGATGCAGTCATCATATTTTTCTTCCCAGGTTTTAACCTGGTGTTTAATTAACTTGTTAAAACTAATAGCATATTTGGATGAGATCTGTTTAACTTGATCATTTACGAACCTACCTCCTCCCCAGGTCCCCACAAATTTATTTATTTTGTTGACCTTTAAGTTTGACCTGTTTCTCTCCATTTTGTTGAAGCATGTTTCTAATTCTTTTATTATTAATTTCTCCTCTTCATGTAGATGATGGCTCTGAATTTGATGCCCTGCAAACTTTAGCAAATCTGTCTTTGATGATGCCAGATACTGGTAAGAATCTGCACTTCAACAAATAAGTTTTGAATAATAAGTCATGCAAAACTAATCTATGACATGAGGTGCTTCCTTGATCTAGCCTGCCATCTCTTTCATTTTGGTTATCTTTGAACTTTGATTATGGTGCATACACTTCATTATATGTTAAACTTGGATATTTTCTGAATATAAGTGCGCAACAATTGTTATCTGATATTTTTAACATATTCAATGCTTGACAATATGGTTACTTCACTGAAGTTGGTTTCAGTAATAAAACAATAATAACAAATTGCTATGAATAGTCAATAGATAGAAATGTTTAAAGGAAATATCATTCCTTAAAACAAAAACCCAATCTGACTAGTAATCTCCAAAGTTGACAATCACATAATCTGATCTTAGGGAAGCTTTTTGTTATGCATGCAATTACATGACTGCTTCTCTGTAAAGTGGCGAGGCTAATGTATGCTTTAGGATATATTTTTTCCTCCAGTAGATGCAATTTGTGGCATTAAAAATGTAGCTTGTGGTTAACTACCTAATTAGTTGCTTCTTCTCATGGGTTTTTCACCAGTTTGCAAGCAGGTGTGTATAAGTTCTCACATTAATATTGAATTTAGCATGATATGCAAAGCATCTAATCTATCTGTATAATGCAACTTGTCCAAAGTCTCCCTAATGCTCCTTTCAATATTCTTGATATCACTAGAGATTCTATTTTCCAAGATGATGTATAATTTGCATTGCTTGATTGATGGCTGATTGTTTTTCTTTTTCTCAACCACTTCTGTACTTTTGTGGTGTCTTTGTATTAGTTTGGTTCTGTGATATACTTTTTGCTAGCCAGAGAATGGGAACAGTAAACCTTTGGGTTTTGCTAGTGCTTTGAATAAATACTGTATTAGGAGGTAATTTTACTCAAGATCTGATCATCTTTGGTTTTCTGTCTGTTAAGAGTCATCGGCACAGGTCAAAGAAGAAAGTCTTGACAAGTCTAAATTGAAAGGGAATCATTCTATTCCAGAAGCCGAAGTCAGTGCTTTGAGGACATCTAAATTGAGCAAAGGATTTACTCACAACATTGGTGCTATTCCTGAAACAAAGGAGGAAGCTCACCTGTCCAATACTGGAATACGGAAAAGGAAACAGAAAACCTCGCCATTCAAAGTATGAAAACATAAAACTAACTCAAACCAGTTTGCCTGTATTTCTCTTAATTGGTGATATAATTTTTATTTGGCCTTGGCATGAAGCAATGACCATATGCAAATTCCTTGTCAGTTGCAGATTTTTGAAAAGGAAGCTCATACCAATTCTCATAGTGAACCTAAAAAGATCGAGGTGCATAATTTACTAATTCTTTGTGCCCTGAAAGTTGATAGCAGAAGCTGTTACAGTGTTTTCATAATTTTTTTTTTTAAATATCGAATATTATAACTTTGAAACAAATTTCTAACATGATCTTGCACCGTACTATCCTGATATATATATGTGTGTGTGTGTGTGTGTGTGTGTGTGTGTGTGCACATTTGGTTGATGGCTTATGACTGGTTGAGTGAGATTACCAATTCTGAAGTTTACAGTGTACTGCTTCTACAATTTTAATGTGCATTAGTATCACATAAATTGCTTTTGGGGTTTGAATTGCACCCAAGTTACTTCATAAAGGAATATGGCACTTATCTTCAAAAGGGAACCAGACTTATGTTTGGTCTGAAATTTTTTTTCAGAATGGAGGACAAATGTTAAAACTGCTCTATATGTCATAATCTCTGTTCATAGCAGATTGAAGTAGATATCCTTTCTTGCAATTCTTTTCTTTGGTCATAATTCAGGAATTCATGCTTTGGTCCATATGTCATACTCAATAACTAACCTGTTGGTGTCTGTCCCAACATCTTAAGCTATTAGGAAGTAGGCCAACATTTATAAATAGCAGACCACTGGCATTCCTCCCTACAACATGTCTGGGCTTGTTAAATTACCACCGAAATAAATGTTGGCCTTGAGCATGTGAAACTTGAGGAATCACCTAAATGGGAGTCATCAAGACTTTTTACCAAAAGACCTCATATACAATGAGACTCAGTTATCATTTTCGTGAACCATTATTTTAAACACCTTAAAATTTTAGGAGGTGGGCCAGTGTATATCAAACAATATATATATATTGGAACTAAGGCCTTGTTGTTGTATTGGTGATCAATGCATCCATGTGTTTGATTAAATTGGTGAAAATAATGTACTACACCTAAGGAACTGTATATATATATATATATATATATTTGCAAGCTTTTTATGGTGCATAGACAGTTGAAATTAGTTAGCTTGTCTCACTTTATCATGTATGGTTTACGGTAATTGCAATCCAATTAAGTTCTCTGCATCTAAGTACCCTGCGCTTATATTGTAGGCTACTGCTGAAGTGATCTCGGTGAATAAAGGTAGACGCTCTTCTCATAATTCCGCACAAGCAAAACAAGGAAGGGTGGTGAAACCTAAAGAACGTACATCTTTGAGTACTGATCTCAGAGGGGAAGGAAATGATTCAGCTCTACCAACTGTACAAGTTACATCAGCAGACCAGGTCAACCTACCAACTAAAGCTAGGAGTAGAAGGAAGGTGGATCTACAGAAACCAGTAATACAGAATGATTCAAAGTCTTCTGAAAGCATTTTGAATGACCATCCCAGTATGCAGATTCCGTCATCCCACGACAGAGTACTCAGTCTTAAGGTAAAATATATATCATTGTTCATGTTTCAATAAAACTGAGTTTCTTAAATTCTTTTTAACGCTTCATATATTTTTGTATAACAGGAAAAGCTTTCTAACTGTCTATCTTCGGATCAAGCACGGAGATGGTGCACTTTTGAGTGGTTCTACAGTGCAATAGATTACCCATGGTTTGCTAAAAGGGAGTTCATGGAGTACTTGGATCACGTTGGATTGGGTCTTGTTCCAAGATTAACCCATGTTGAATGGGGTGTCATAAGGAGGTTTTGATTCTTAACCTTCATTTAGAGTTCATACTGTGATTTCCCACATGATTGATAAAGTGTCAGCTACCAAATGCTTCAATCACAATTTCTTGTTGATGCAGTTCACTGGGCAGACCCCGGCGATTTTCTCAGCAATTTCTGAAGGAAGAGAGAGAGAAGCTAAATCAGTACCGGGAATCTGTTAGAGGACATTATGCTGAACTTCGTGCCGGTACCAGGGAAGGACTTCCAACTGATTTAGCTCGTCCTTTATCAGTTGGACAACGTGGTTATTGCTCTGCATCCAAGGACAAGAGAAATTCATAATGGAAGTGTATTAACTGTTGACCATTGTAGGTGTCGAATTCAGTTTGACCAGCCTGAACTAGGGGTTGAATTTGTCCTGGTACTT
>CM064913.1:8063830-8108830 GCA_032727855.1 Quercus ilex subsp. ballota
GCTTTTAAATGTGGTGCTCACTGGGATAGAGAGACATGATCAATTAGTACTGCCCCATATGATATAAATTGCTCCTAACACTAAGTTCCTCTTTAAGTGTTTATATCTGGGTGCGCATGACTCTCCTTTTTCTTTTTTTGCATTTGATTGAGATTAGGCCCAAAATTTGTAAAGACAGTGCGCAATTGCTTCATGCTGTATAAGGGAAAAATCTTTCTGAATTTGGTTGGTACACTTTTATATCTATTGCAGTTAAAACTAAGACTTTATCATTGGCCTTAAGTGGATTTTTCATTTTTGTATGTTGTGCAGGTCCTCCAGTTTGAGGTGTTTTAAGGTTTTGGTTTGGCAGCTTTCAAGAAAGCTGAATTAAAGTTTAAGTTGAAAACGAAAGTCTTATAGGATTTGAAATTGAGCTAATATTCAGGTTATGTTGTGGAGGTGCTTGGCAAAGCAAATTAACACAAGGTGAGAGCTCTACTTAGTGATGATGACATTTTTTTTAAAAGAAACTTCTGCGAGGACTATTGTTTTTGCAAGGTTTATGAGAGGTGATTTTAAGCTGCTTTTAACCCCAATCTTAGAGAGGCTGATTCCTAAACTCAAATTCACCATATATCAACTTAAATAGAGGGCATTGTAACAAAGTCTAACCCCCAGAAATGAAACATATTTTGTAACCCAAATCCATATTTTTTACAACACTCACAATACACCAAAACTTCCATAAGCACAGTGAATATCATCAAAATCCATAATCATCTCCCCAGTTGACTTATTAGATGTAGTACCACCACCCATATTCCTAGTACTTTCTCAGAACCTGCATTGGCCAGTAGAAGAAACTTTGCATGGGAAAGTAGAAACTCCTAATTGCTTCCTTGATAATGTTCAGTTGACTTCAGAATTTAAAACCAAGATACTCATGGCAATGTTGACTAAAGATACTAGCGGTATATTCGAGATCATGATTCATGTGTCAAGTTCATTCTCTTTTTCTTTTTTTTCCTTCCTTTTTTTAATGAAAAGTTCAATCATGTTTATATAAATTATAAAGCTGCTTCACAATGTGATACATGTGAGGTTGTTGATCTGCATGGCTTAATTTCATTACAAAATAAATGATTTTCATCATCACTACTCGATGATCCAGTGAGTGTATAAATTTCATGTATGGCCCTATGTTGACACTAGAGAGCCCTCAAGCTAAGGCGACTCTGCATTTTTTTTTTGAAGCCAAAACCAAAGTTTCATTCGTTGTGAAAAATGGATTAAATCCTGAGTACAGAGCCTCTAGAGCTGGGGGAGGAGAATCCTCTAACCAAATAACATCGCCAACTGTATGTTTAGAGAACCAACTGAGGCCTCTAAGTAGACATTGGACATCCTGCACAATATGGCCAGTCTGAGGCAAATGAGAACCTGAAATCAATGGAGACTTCATGATGGTAATGTTGTCCCCCTCGATGATAAACTCTCTGAACCCATCATCCATTGCAAATTCCATTGCCTTTCTATTAGCTACTGCAGGCCCTTTGGCCGAAATTGAAAAAAAATCTCTTGATGCTCAAAGTTGCCTTTGTTATGCTAGTCTCATACATGTTCCGTTCTGACTAAAAATTCTGTTCCGGTTGATTAACTAGTATGATTACGAACCACCTCGCCTATTTTGCTTGTTTTGATCCATTTCGCTAAATTTTGATTGGTACGATGATTTTAGTCAGAATGTGAAATATATATATATATATATATATATATATTTGTTTGGCACAATTGTTATATTCTTTTTTTTTTTTTTTTTTGAGAAAATGTTATATTCATTTAGGAAAGGTTTAACTCCAAACATGTTTTTAAATCTAGCTATCAAACAATTAGATACAAAAGTTTTCACAATCTTTTTCATAACTTGATAAGGTTATAAGTTTTTATTAGAATTACATCACTTTTTACATAGGTCTAATATTTCCACCATTTTATAATTATTAACTATAATTGGGCCACATCAACAATTGTAAAAAAATAAAAATTTAAAGTTTTTTATTAGATTTATTGATGGTCTTTTGAGATGTATGGTAAAAAAAAAAATTTAAAAATTAAAAATTCTACTCTAGTTTAATCTAAGTGTATATATATGTGTGTGTGTGAAACTCTCTCTTAAAAACTTGAATCTCGCGCTAAGAATGCAAGGTGGTAAGATTGGACTATTGAGTGAAGATATATATCTAAAAAATAAATAAATTAATATTAAAGGAAAAATTACAGTGACTTTCCCTAAAGTTTTCCGTTATTCACTCACATCTCCTTTAGTTTAGAAAAAGATAATCACATTTCCTAAAATGTAAACCATTTACACATCCCTAAAGACTTAAAAGGAATTAATAAAATACTTGAATTATCTATTTTGGATTTTTATTACTTTTTCCAACCATTTAGGAGAGATCAATACATATACTTTTTTTTTTCCTATAAAAAAATATGTATAAATACTTTTTATTTTATTTTATTTTAAGGGAAGTTATGTGAGTCTCTTATTTCAAACAAAAGACCTAAAAAAAAATATTCAAACAAAAGAGGAGTTGAATGTCATAACAAAAACCATCAAGGGGTTAAATGTAATTTCACCCAATTTTAAAAAGCCCGTGGAAATTTGTGTGTTTTGGATAGGGCCAAACAAATTGACGGTGAGGATGTTATCTATAACAGCACTATGATCTTCCACAATTCTCATAAATGCCACGTGCACGGTTCATGATGCGATAGACCAGGGAAAACCCCCAAGGAGCGCTCACACCCAAAAACCCAATAATCAAAATCAAACTCCAAAACCAAACCAAAACCAAAAGAAATTTAAAAACACAAAAATCTGAGACTGATGAGAGAGAGAAAATTGTAATTACAAAACTCTCTCTCATTCCGGGTCTATTATTATCACTTTAAAGTTTCGCGGTTATGCCCTCAAATTCTCATTCCCATTTCTCTTCTTCTTCCTCATCTTCATCTTCATCTTCTTCACTTGGTGCCGTGCTTCGCGTTCTCGATCGGACGGTGGTTCTGTTCTCTTCTGTCGCAGTTTAACGCTTTGTTCGTAGCGGCACACGATTTGATCGGTGAGAGCACATTTTTCTTGTTGCTGAATTTCTCACTTTCTAGGGTTAATTGCTCAACAATTTCGAAATTTGGAACCTGTTTTTTTCGTTTTCGTAATTGTTTGGTTTCTGAGAAAACTGAGGGTTTGGAATGAGATCAAATCGAAGTGTCTGAATTATGATGTAGTTGTGTTTTGCTGCTACAAGTTCAGTGAGTATTTCTTTCTTTCTTTTTTTCTTTTTGAAATTTGATTTCGGAATTGTGGATTCTGTTTACTTTTCTCGCAATTTGTTTTCTCAGCAACCAAACGGTTTCGGATCGTTGATTTTGCTGTTTTTTGCTATTTTTCGTTTTCTGTGTTCTGAAGCTGTTTGAATTTTGATTGGTGTGAATACAGTTATGGAATCTGAAATTTTTTCCTCTCGTCCTTTCTGTTTGGTTGGCGGGAAATCTGAGACTGAGTTGAGGAAAATAGCGTAAAGAGATAGATTGTTGTGTTTATTATTGTTTCAGCTTGTAAAATGGGAAGGATGACTTTACGTTAGCTGAATAGGTGGAGGATTTTTCTTTTCTCTGATCCGATGAGTGAACTCTGAAATTTAATTAGCTACTTGAAGGGTATGCGATGCATTTGCTGATCTTGATTTGGCAAGTGGGTTTTTGTAAAACCCTGTCACGTGCTAAGGTTATGCCTGCAATGCTTGTGTATAGGTTATTTACTCCTGAGTTAGTGGAGGGAGCTATGGATTTGAATTTTGGTAGATTTGGCTCTGAAATGCTTGTATAAGCGGGGTATTTAAGTGAGGGCAGAAACCGACTGAAAATGAGCAATCTGGGGATCTGATGGTATGGAGTAACACCTGTTTGCTCTAAACATTGTGTTGAACAGACACACTTTTCGTTGCTTGTTATTCTTGCAAATTGTTAGTGTGGACCAGCAGTTTGGTTCCCTAGGAAAATGAGGGAAAGACAAGGTTGTATACTTGTGTGTGTGTGTGTGTGTATTATATATCAACTAAGTCAAATATTTTGATATGGGCTTTGCTGAGTCAAAAACTTTTCTTTCCTACATTTTCTGAACCTCAATTAATTGCTCTTTAGCATTAATTGTTTGCTTACACTTCTCTTCATGTTTAGAACATAGATGTGCTTTGATTGATGGTATTGCTTTGCTGTTGCTACTTTAAGGTATTGCCCAAGAATTTGAGCCATTTCTTAGGATTCATTACCTTACATAGGATTTCTATGACACTTAAAGAAAGAAAAAGAAGAAAACAATTTTAAATTTTAAATTTCTGTCCTTTGTCGAATCAGTTTGTGTATCTTGGATCAAAAACTTTGCAATATTTCCATTCTTTTCCTAGCTTTGATTAGCAAAAAAAAAAGCATTAATGTTCTTTCCCTTCTTGTTGCTAATCTAACATTTATGAGGATGTTGACAGATTTGAAATTACTTTTGTATCTTATTAGAGATTATAGTAGTTCAGAATTTAGCATATAGATGGCGGGCCTGTAAGACTTGATGTTCAAGAGATGCCAAATAGTGAGAGTTTTTGATATCTTTAATCAATAATTCATAAAAATAGAGAGGTTGAAAAGCGTCAACGGTGCTTTATGGTACTAAATGTTGAGTTATTAAGAAGAAACATATTCATAAAATGTTGAGGTGTAGTGAAAATGAGAATGTTAAGATTGATAAGTGTAAATATAAAGAAAGATAGAATTTGAAATGAAGATATTCTCTTACAGATTAAGGTGGTCCCTATTAATGAGAAAAGATGAGGGAGAGTCGTTTGAGATGGTTTGGTCATATTTAGAGGAGAACTATTAATGCACCAATGAGAAAGAGTGAGTTGAATCAATTTGAGGGAACAAAAAAAAAAATGTAGAAGAAGACCAAAAATAACATTAATGGAAGTAGTAAAAAGGACATGTCAATTAAGAGAGTAATAGAGAGTACAACTTTGGATATAATAAAATAGTGAAAAATAGTACATGTTTTTGAACCTAACTAGTCTGTTGAGAGTCCGTATATGATGCCAACATTTCGGGACTATGGCTTGGTTGTTGTTGTTGAGTTGAAGAACCAAATTATCTTTTTTCAAATATTTTTTTTGACAATTCAATTTTTACAACAAGACGCACCAGTGGTATGGTGGTAGAATAGTGTCATTTTCCAGTCTTTTATTGTTAGTCAATTCAAATATGATTTTATTCTTGACCAATACATTTGAGCAAATTGCTATTTTTAGATTCCCCCCCCCCCCCCCCCCCCCCAACCAACCCATTAGGGGGCATGGGTGGTGGGATTTAAAAATGTAGACAACTCTGGCGAACACTTTTTTTTTTTAAATGGAAAAGGGGTGGGGGTAGTGATTGTTAAAACACTGCATTAACTTTATAAGCTTTTCTTTTCATTAAGGATATTGCTTTGGTAACTCATGCTTTGCTTCTTCTTATTACAATATGATACAGACTACTGAGGAAGTTACTCATGGCCCCATCAAGAAAATCGAGAAGTGTCAATAAGCGGTTTTCTTATATTAATGAGGTTGCATCTAGTAAGGACGGAGAAAATGCTAACAAAAGTAGGCAGCGGGGCAGTCCTGGCTTTGTTCAGAAGGTAATCATGTTCTAAAACTGTTATTGTATATGAACCTGTTCCAGTATATTTATGCTAACAGTAGTAGTATCTTCATATCATATTGATATAATTGAAACTGGTAAGAAGCAACTTGTGAAAAGTTGGATGCCTTTTTTAATTCATTACTTCTTCCTATCATGTGTAGAAGAGGAAGTTGTCTGACATGTTAGGAGCTCAATGGAGCAAGGAAGAGCTTGAGCGCTTTTATGCAGCATATCGTAAGTTTGGGAAAGATTGGAAGAAGGTTGGTACAAACTTCATAACTACAATATAGTATTCTTATTAGATATAGGTTACAATAAGTGCTGTTACCTGGATGGAGCTTTTTGCCCTTCACCACAAACTGTTTCTTGGACTCTTCAATAAATTTTGTGGGATCAAGCTTGCAACTTCAAGCTTGAGAATTTGGATTATTCTACTTTAATGCATAGTTGGAGTCATGTCCATCTTAGTATATGCTTATAAATCTGGTTCCTGTATGATCTGATTTCTTTAGGTGGCTGCTGCAGTGCGCAACCGATCTACAGATATGGTAGAGGCCCTTTACAGTATGAATAAGGTGCTCATGGTTTTCAATTACTTGAATCTACCCAGTAACTTATCTTTATTTCATTATTTATTTTGTGATGCTAAGTATCCATGATTTTGTTGTCATATTTCATGTTTTAATGCTTATAATGATTAACAAAATACTTCTTATCGCATCAATAGGGTTGCTTCTATTGATTTATGTTTTTTCTGTAAATTTGAAGTTTTTCTGTTTCTAAGTGATGCCGCCATTATTTTTTTGTTTTTTCGGTTGCCAGAGTTTGTTCTTTTTGCACATTATGGGACACTCTAAGGAGAATTTTGGTTAGCTTGGCTTTAAAAAAAAAATTTGTGGTGATTTTGGTTTGTGCTCTGTTTTCAGGCCTACTTATCTCTGCCAGAGGGTACTGCTTCTGTGGTTGGACTAATAGCTATGATGACTGATCACTACTGTGTACTGGTGAGAGTGGATTTCAGTTTTAAACCAGTTTTGTAGACTTTCACATGGATCTTTCTTTTTTGGAAATATTATGGTGCTTTAATTGATTTTGCTTTCAATATTTGTGAATTATGATCCTTTTGTTTTGTCCTCTTTACAAATCCTGCAAGAGGAAAGGAAACCTTACTTTTTGTGATGAAAAATTGAGAAACAGAAACAAAATACCTGACTCAGGGACCGTTTGGATACAACTTATTTTTGCTGAAACTGAAAACTGAAAACACTGTAGCAAAATAATTTTTAAATGTGTGAATAGTATCGTGGGACCCATTTTTAATATTTTTAAATGCGTGATCGGTGCATTCACTGTTCATGAACGGTAAAATTTGTCTCTAAAAAGCTGGAAATGCGTGGAAAAAAAAAAAAAAAAAAGCAAAACGCAAACTCCAGACGCAACATTCCTATCCAAACCCACACTCAATGCCAAAATATTCCTATGGTAATAGTGCAGTGGTTCACTATTACTTTTCATGGGAAAGGGTTTGGTTTTTTCTTCATTCTTTACCTACCCTAGTTTTCCTCTTCAAGAGGGGAACCTTTACCCATCTGTGGGATCTTGTCTCGTCATATCACAATAATTTTCTACTGTGGTAGTTGTCAATTTTGTTAATTTTTTGCAGCTTAAATTAGGATCATCAAGGATGCAGATGCTAGAATATAGAATTGGTGATTTGGGCATTGGCTGGTTGTAAAATTTTCTGGATTAAGAATTACTTGGACTTTGGATTGACTTGTAAAATTCTAAGCTTGTATATTCTGAAGGAGTGTTTTTTTTTTTTTTTTTCTTTTTGTAATTGTATCTAACTAAGAAAAATTTCCTGGAATTCTTATTTGCTTAAAGTAAAATTCAAAATAATAAAATGCCAATGAGCTCTAGCTTAGATGGTAATCATGGTATTTACTCCTACAGGAATATCATGGAAGGTAAGTCAGGTCATAGGTTTGGGACCTAGTCGGTGTGTGTAACTTGTCAATTTAAAAAAAAAAAAAAAAATCAAAATAATAAAATTTCAATATCTGGTTGTTGTCCCTCCTATATTTATGATGCATTAGTTGGTGGTTTGTGTCCCTCGTATTTGAGTATTGAATGTATATGTTGACTTATCTATTAAGTTCATCTGCATCTAGAAAGTGCAACCAGCTTGCGGGGATTGCACTGTTGGGACTAAATTAAATGTTTTGTGGGCTGTCAGGGAGGAAGTGATAGTGAACAAGAAAGCAACGAGGGTGCAGAAGCATCTCGGAAGCCTCAAAAGCGTGCACGGGTTAAAACCCAGAATAACACCTCCAAAGGATTAGATGGGAATTTTCCTGATGTTTCGCGGTCCCAGTCAGTTGCATCAAGTTATGGCTGCCTATCATTATTGAAGAAGAGGCGTTCTGGTGGGAAAAAAGATTTTGCTTGTGCTCTCTCTCTCTCTCTCTCTCTCTCTCTCTGTATAGGTAGTTTGGCTCTAGGTGTTTTAAATTTAATCTAGGAATTGAAACTAGGCCTTCCATGCCTCATGGGAACATATAGAATCTGTGCCAAGATGTTGATTCTTTTGATATCTTGTTGCTTATTTTTTACAATTGGTCTTTGGGAGGAAAATACTTATCATTTTGGGGGAGAGAAAGAGGGGGAGTGGGGGGGAGTCATTTTTACACTATTTTAGTTTTCCTGAGTTCTTTGTTGATTTTGTTTTAAAATTTGTCTTAGGGATTAAGCCCCATGCTGTTGGAAAAAGGACACCTCGTGTCCCAGTTTCGTATTACGATAAAGATAATGCAGAGAAGTATTTTTCACCAGCGAGGCAAGGTACAAAACAAAAGGTGGATTCCAAAGATGATGATGTTGCTCATGAGATTGCATTAGTGTTGACAGAGGCTTCACAAAGAGGTGGTTCTCCCCAACTCTCTCGAACACCAAACAGAAAAGCAAAGGGCGCCAGGCCATCACCTGTTAAGAATGGTGAAAGGATGGTAAGTAAACATTTTATCTAACAGTTTCTGTTGCTTTCTGTTAAGTTACTTTAAGATAATTGGTTAATCAATTGTGACCCTTTTTGCTAATCAGCATGCTGAATCAGAAACAACCTGTACCAAGCTTCGTGGTAGCCAGGTGGATGAGGGTGGTTGTGAATTAAGCTTAGGAAGCACTGAAGCTGATAATGGAGATTATGCTAGAGATAAAGGGTTTTTAAGGGGTAGAGAACGTGCTGGTACTGTAGGTCAACAGAAGGTGAAGAGGTACCATGTAAAGAAGCCAGAAGTTGAAGAAAGCATAAACAATGATGTGGATGACATAAAAGAAGCATGTAGTGGGACAGAGGAGGGACAAAAACCGGGTGCTGTCAAAGGAAAGCTTGAAAGTGAGGTTGTGAGGTCCCCTTTTAAGGGTCCGAGGAAGAGAAGTAAGAAAGTTCTGTTTGGAGGAGGTATATTATAATTTTTTTTCTTAAACCAAGATTTTATTTATATTAATATTATTGTTCTTGTTTTCTTCTCTTTTTCCTCTACAATAAGATCTCTGTATGCTTTTATTGATTGAATTCTATGTGGGGACTATACTTTTTCTCCTATAAAGATCTTTGCAGGTAATTGCCTTTGTTTTATTAAGGAGATGGAAGCTGGTTTTATTTTTTATAGGAGAACAAGTTAACCTCCAAAATCCTAATTCTTTCCTAAATACATATTTTATGAAAAAAAGAAAAGAAAAGAGAGAGAGAGAATATTGAGCATAAATGACTTGTCATGAACTTTACAGACCTTTGAACTGAACTGAACTGAACTGAAATGACCAAGCTTCATGCATATTTTCCTTGGTTTTAGTTTTTTGCATTATGTGGGTAAGAATGTGATAGAGCATCATTTATAATTTTTTTTAGGACAAGAAGATTCTGGTAGTTGTAACTTGTATGTTTACCACCTCCCCTCTCCCCCCCCCACCCCCTTCTTTTTCCCCTCCTGAAGTAATTTCATCTCTACAACAGGATAGTTTTTTGATGTGATGCAGTCATCATATTTTTCTTCCCAGGTTTTAACCTGGTGTTTAATTAACTTGTTAAAACTAATAGCATATTTGGATGAGATCTGTTTAACTTGATCATTTACGAACCTACCTCCTCCCCAGGTCCCCACAAATTTATTTATTTTGTTGACCTTTAAGTTTGACCTGTTTCTCTCCATTTTGTTGAAGCATGTTTCTAATTCTTTTATTATTAATTTCTCCTCTTCATGTAGATGATGGCTCTGAATTTGATGCCCTGCAAACTTTAGCAAATCTGTCTTTGATGATGCCAGATACTGGTAAGAATCTGCACTTCAACAAATAAGTTTTGAATAATAAGTCATGCAAAACTAATCTATGACATGAGGTGCTTCCTTGATCTAGCCTGCCATCTCTTTCATTTTGGTTATCTTTGAACTTTGATTATGGTGCATACACTTCATTATATGTTAAACTTGGATATTTTCTGAATATAAGTGCGCAACAATTGTTATCTGATATTTTTAACATATTCAATGCTTGACAATATGGTTACTTCACTGAAGTTGGTTTCAGTAATAAAACAATAATAACAAATTGCTATGAATAGTCAATAGATAGAAATGTTTAAAGGAAATATCATTCCTTAAAACAAAAACCCAATCTGACTAGTAATCTCCAAAGTTGACAATCACATAATCTGATCTTAGGGAAGCTTTTTGTTATGCATGCAATTACATGACTGCTTCTCTGTAAAGTGGCGAGGCTAATGTATGCTTTAGGATATATTTTTTCCTCCAGTAGATGCAATTTGTGGCATTAAAAATGTAGCTTGTGGTTAACTACCTAATTAGTTGCTTCTTCTCATGGGTTTTTCACCAGTTTGCAAGCAGGTGTGTATAAGTTCTCACATTAATATTGAATTTAGCATGATATGCAAAGCATCTAATCTATCTGTATAATGCAACTTGTCCAAAGTCTCCCTAATGCTCCTTTCAATATTCTTGATATCACTAGAGATTCTATTTTCCAAGATGATGTATAATTTGCATTGCTTGATTGATGGCTGATTGTTTTTCTTTTTCTCAACCACTTCTGTACTTTTGTGGTGTCTTTGTATTAGTTTGGTTCTGTGATATACTTTTTGCTAGCCAGAGAATGGGAACAGTAAACCTTTGGGTTTTGCTAGTGCTTTGAATAAATACTGTATTAGGAGGTAATTTTACTCAAGATCTGATCATCTTTGGTTTTCTGTCTGTTAAGAGTCATCGGCACAGGTCAAAGAAGAAAGTCTTGACAAGTCTAAATTGAAAGGGAATCATTCTATTCCAGAAGCCGAAGTCAGTGCTTTGAGGACATCTAAATTGAGCAAAGGATTTACTCACAACATTGGTGCTATTCCTGAAACAAAGGAGGAAGCTCACCTGTCCAATACTGGAATACGGAAAAGGAAACAGAAAACCTCGCCATTCAAAGTATGAAAACATAAAACTAACTCAAACCAGTTTGCCTGTATTTCTCTTAATTGGTGATATAATTTTTATTTGGCCTTGGCATGAAGCAATGACCATATGCAAATTCCTTGTCAGTTGCAGATTTTTGAAAAGGAAGCTCATACCAATTCTCATAGTGAACCTAAAAAGATCGAGGTGCATAATTTACTAATTCTTTGTGCCCTGAAAGTTGATAGCAGAAGCTGTTACAGTGTTTTCATAATTTTTTTTTTTAAATATCGAATATTATAACTTTGAAACAAATTTCTAACATGATCTTGCACCGTACTATCCTGATATATATATGTGTGTGTGTGTGTGTGTGTGTGTGTGTGTGTGCACATTTGGTTGATGGCTTATGACTGGTTGAGTGAGATTACCAATTCTGAAGTTTACAGTGTACTGCTTCTACAATTTTAATGTGCATTAGTATCACATAAATTGCTTTTGGGGTTTGAATTGCACCCAAGTTACTTCATAAAGGAATATGGCACTTATCTTCAAAAGGGAACCAGACTTATGTTTGGTCTGAAATTTTTTTTCAGAATGGAGGACAAATGTTAAAACTGCTCTATATGTCATAATCTCTGTTCATAGCAGATTGAAGTAGATATCCTTTCTTGCAATTCTTTTCTTTGGTCATAATTCAGGAATTCATGCTTTGGTCCATATGTCATACTCAATAACTAACCTGTTGGTGTCTGTCCCAACATCTTAAGCTATTAGGAAGTAGGCCAACATTTATAAATAGCAGACCACTGGCATTCCTCCCTACAACATGTCTGGGCTTGTTAAATTACCACCGAAATAAATGTTGGCCTTGAGCATGTGAAACTTGAGGAATCACCTAAATGGGAGTCATCAAGACTTTTTACCAAAAGACCTCATATACAATGAGACTCAGTTATCATTTTCGTGAACCATTATTTTAAACACCTTAAAATTTTAGGAGGTGGGCCAGTGTATATCAAACAATATATATATATTGGAACTAAGGCCTTGTTGTTGTATTGGTGATCAATGCATCCATGTGTTTGATTAAATTGGTGAAAATAATGTACTACACCTAAGGAACTGTATATATATATATATATATATATTTGCAAGCTTTTTATGGTGCATAGACAGTTGAAATTAGTTAGCTTGTCTCACTTTATCATGTATGGTTTACGGTAATTGCAATCCAATTAAGTTCTCTGCATCTAAGTACCCTGCGCTTATATTGTAGGCTACTGCTGAAGTGATCTCGGTGAATAAAGGTAGACGCTCTTCTCATAATTCCGCACAAGCAAAACAAGGAAGGGTGGTGAAACCTAAAGAACGTACATCTTTGAGTACTGATCTCAGAGGGGAAGGAAATGATTCAGCTCTACCAACTGTACAAGTTACATCAGCAGACCAGGTCAACCTACCAACTAAAGCTAGGAGTAGAAGGAAGGTGGATCTACAGAAACCAGTAATACAGAATGATTCAAAGTCTTCTGAAAGCATTTTGAATGACCATCCCAGTATGCAGATTCCGTCATCCCACGACAGAGTACTCAGTCTTAAGGTAAAATATATATCATTGTTCATGTTTCAATAAAACTGAGTTTCTTAAATTCTTTTTAACGCTTCATATATTTTTGTATAACAGGAAAAGCTTTCTAACTGTCTATCTTCGGATCAAGCACGGAGATGGTGCACTTTTGAGTGGTTCTACAGTGCAATAGATTACCCATGGTTTGCTAAAAGGGAGTTCATGGAGTACTTGGATCACGTTGGATTGGGTCTTGTTCCAAGATTAACCCATGTTGAATGGGGTGTCATAAGGAGGTTTTGATTCTTAACCTTCATTTAGAGTTCATACTGTGATTTCCCACATGATTGATAAAGTGTCAGCTACCAAATGCTTCAATCACAATTTCTTGTTGATGCAGTTCACTGGGCAGACCCCGGCGATTTTCTCAGCAATTTCTGAAGGAAGAGAGAGAGAAGCTAAATCAGTACCGGGAATCTGTTAGAGGACATTATGCTGAACTTCGTGCCGGTACCAGGGAAGGACTTCCAACTGATTTAGCTCGTCCTTTATCAGTTGGACAACGTGTTATTGCTCTGCATCCAAGGACAAGAGAAATTCATAATGGAAGTGTATTAACTGTTGACCATTGTAGGTGTCGAATTCAGTTTGACCAGCCTGAACTAGGGGTTGAATTTGTCCTGGTACTTTTTCTTCCCTCCCATTACAATTTTCTATTGTGTTTTACATATTGTCTGATGTAAGGCTGTTTCGAATTTAAAAATTGGCACAATTAAGTAGTGTTGTTTTGCATATATAAGAAAGGTGAATAGGAAGATGCCTCTGTTTTTGCTTTTCTCACTTTTTTTGTAATCTTTGATATGCTTTGTGCTTCTTTGCATAAAGTAGTTTTTTGAATATACATCTTTCTTACTTATCCAAAAAATAAAAGAAAAAAAGAATAGGAAGATAATAATCTACCACTTGAAATTTTAAGAAGTTGTTTGATGTGACTTGGTTTCTCATTTGACTTAACTATGTCAAATGGAGCAGCGTGCACACAATGCATTGCTATCTTACATATCCTCTGATGCCCTTTTCTATTAACCTTGTGTAGTTCATGAAAATTATCAGAGAAGTTGAGTGGTGGTAATTAATCTAGGAAAGTTTTTTTATTTTTTTTTTGGGAAATTTTATTTTGCCTCTTAATGCTAAATTATAGATGTTTAATATGTTTGTGGAATTTTCATGTCATAGGATCACTTAAGTAGTGGGAGTTTATAGTTGTAGCAGGTTGTTAAGCTATTTGTGAACAACTGATTCAGCATATTGTACTCCGGTCTTTCTCACTTGTAAATTTCTTGGATCATTTTCTAGGAGAAAACAAATTTGTACTGGAATTTTCATTGGTGGATTTATTGTGTTGATGCTGCTCCATGTCTGTGGGGTGGGGGTTTGAGCATTTGGAATTTGTATTCTTAATTGGTTTTATGGCCATAACTTATTGTTAAGTATAGCATCAGTTGTAGCTCATGTCTGGTTTGATTGTTCTATATCCTTATAAAAAATTTTACATGCACTATATATCAAATTTCGAATTTCTGTTCCTCTCATATTTAGTGTTGATAATGCCTTTACAACTTGTTGGCTAACTCTGCTCTATTTAAATTCAATTGTCTTTTTAAATTTAGAAATTCCCTGTGTGAACTTTTGGATATAAGGTGGTAATAGTTTGCAGTTCTCATTACAATAGTAGTATAAACATGGTGATATAGTTGATGACTAGCCTCACAGATTTATTTGTAAACTCCTAATGAGCTGCAGTCAAAATCTAGAGTTCAAATTTCTCAGAAGTTGAATATGGTATTCCACAACAGTGTAACCTTTAGAATGCAAGAATTTATTTGCCCATATTGTAAAAATCAGATGCCAAATATGGATTGGCTTGATTTTTCCTTTAAGCTCCTGACAATTATATAAAGTACCAAAAGCCAATTGTGGCATTATTTTGTTTTTACTTGTTAATGCCTTTGAACTGTGCTGCATTGATTTTAGTTCTGATTAAATATTGTATTGTGTAGCAATATTATGTCTTTGAGAGACTATGCATGTCTTTTCTTTCTCAGGTTTGTTTGAGATTTGAAGATTTTTGCTATTAACTATATCTCTGAATTTCAGCAAATTTCAATGTTTGGCATTCTGTTTATCATTTTTTTAAGGATGGCATGGTGTAATACCTGTTTTTCATCACAGGATATTGATTGCATGCCTTTCAATCCATTGGAAAATATGCCTGCATCTCTAACTAGGCACAATGCTTCTGTTAATAAATTATTTGAGAACTTCAACGAGCTTAAAATTAAATTTGCCCCGAGTGAGAATCTGGAGAGCACAGATGGTCCTTATATTTCCCCGTCATCTCATCACATCAGCAATTTATTAAAGCAGGTAAAATTCAGTACATTCTGGAATTTAAGTTGTGTTTTTTGCTGATATTTGGGCTGTTGTCATACCCATGGAACTGTGAATCATACAGTAATTCTATTATTAGTATTTTTTCTGAGTGCTGGAACCTACAGCCCAACTAAAATTTCACACGCTAAGAAGAATTTGATATGGCAATCATCTAGAAACAAAGTGAGCATGTTATTAACTAAGCAGAAACTGTTTTATGTCAGGGTGGTTCACCAAGTTCCAGTTTACAAGCAAAAGTAAGGCCTACTGATATTGCTAATACCCAACAAGCAGCAAATTCTCAGCCTTCACTTCTAGCTCAGATCCAAGCAAAGGAAGCTGATGTACAAGCTCTTTCTGAGTTGACTCTTACTCTTGACAAAAAGGTTTTACTTCTTAATTGCTATTTCTGCATCATTGTAAATGTTTTTTACCTGTTGGATATTATTGTATTTAAAGATTGGGTAAAATATATTAACTTACCTTGATGTTTGAGCTAATGCCAATTAAGTCAAAAACATTTCAAAACTATCCAATTTGGTCCCTAAAGACTAACCTGTCCCTAAGCAGCTAAACGCCATTACTTATTCCCTTCTCCCTCTCTTCTCTCTCGTCCCCCTCTCTCTCTCACCAGACCTGGCCACCTGTAAAATCCATAAGCCTTCACCGGCATCAGCAACTCCATCGAACAACCATCACTGCTACATGAAGCCCAAGGCCAGTTTTGCATCAATTCACTCTCTCTCTCTCTCTCTCTCTCTCTCTCTCTCTATTTTCTACCCACCCAAAAATAGTAACACCAACAACAACCCACAGCTGCCACCACCTCCTACCCAGGGCAGCAACAAAAGAAAAAAAAAACTACTGAATGTTTCAAACGATGTTCGCCAGCAACCCCAAAACCAAACCCATCACCACCACAAACCCGTACCCATGTCCGCCAACCACATCAAACATTTCTTGATACACACCACAGACCCATGCTCACGGCCACCCAAATCAAACCAATCCAAAAACCCACGGCAAACCAAACCAAATCTAGCAAGCCACGGCCACCCAAGCCACACTGCCACCGTAAATCTGAAAGGACACCCACCAAAAGTTAAATCCAAACCACAGCGCTAGACTCGAAGACATCCATTCAACCATCATTTACTGGAAACCCCAAAACCCAAATCAAAATACTAAACCCATAGATCTACGAACAGTACTACCTAAAATCCCATTTTTCAAACCCACACCCAAATCATCCGAACCTCACCCAAATCATCTGAACCTAACAACCAAAGGAGATTTAGAGAGAGAGAGAGAGAGGGACGAGAGAGAATATAGTCAAAGAGAGAAGAGAGGGAGAATAGAATAAGTAACGGCGTTCAGCTGTTTAGGGACCAAGTTGTCTTTAGGGATCAAGTTGGTTAGTTTTGAGAAGTCTTGGACCTAGTTGGCATTAGCCCAAACCTTAGGGATAGTTAATGTATTTTACCCTTAAAGATTTCATGACTAGTCCAGTTAGCCTTGGTGGTTAAAAGTGAGCTGATAGATAATATTGAAACTTGTAGGAAGCTGTACTGGCTGAGCTGAGGTGCATGAATGATGCGGTTTTTGATAACCAAAAAGATGGGGATAACTCTCTCAAGGAGTCAGAATCTTTTAAGAAGCAATATGCTGCAGTACTCTTACAGTTAAATGAAGTCAATGAGCAGGCAAGAATTTCTATTGACCAACTTTCATATTTAATTTCGTTTCCATTGTATTGCCACTACTTTGCTTTGACCATGCAACAACTGCCTGAGTGATATTAGAGACTATCTTTAGATTAGAGATTGAATTTTTAGTTTAGATTTTTCTCTACATATTTTTCACATGTGCTTTCATAATTTCCATGTGCTTTTGTAATCAGTTAGTTTGTTAGTCTTCAGTTAGTTTTAGTTGAATTTCTTGTACTTTTCTTGTGCTTTTTCTTGTTTATATAAGAGAAGCAATTGATATAATTTACACACAATTATACAAGTTCATTTTTCCACTCTATTTTTTATTGACCAACTTTCATATTTAATATGTTTTCCAGCATATTGCACTACTTTGCTTTGACCATGCAGAAACTACTTGAGTGATATGAGAGATTAGAGATTGCTTTTTTAGTTTAGATTTTTTCTATACATATTTCCATGTGTCTTTTATAATTTCCACATGCTTTTGTAATTAGTTAATTAACTTAGTTTGTTAGTCTTCAATTAGTTAGTTTCAGTTGTATTTTCTTGTACTTTTCTTGTGCTTTTGTAATTAGTTAGTTAACTTAGTTTGTTAGCCTTCAATTAGTTAGTTTCAGCTGTATTTTCTTGTACTTGTGCTTTCCCGTATATATAAAAGAAGCTATTGATATAATTTACACATACAACAATACAAGTTCATTTTTCCACACACTATTTTCTAATAGATCACCTTTCATTTCCAGGTTTCTTCTGCTTTGTTTTGCTTGAGGCAACGCAACACATATCAAGAGAGCTCCCCATATTTGTTGTTGAAGTCCATGGCTAATTTAGGTGACCCTCGTAGCCAATTGAGCTCTCTTGATTGTTCTGCTGGTCATGCCCAAGAATCTGGATCTCATGTTTCTGAAATTGTTGAAAGTTCAAGAAAAAGAGCAAAAACTATGGTTGATGTGGCTATGCAGGTATGGAAAGGTCATTTCTACATAGTCCTGTCCTGTTGCCCTTTGCAATTACTGGTGATTCATGTAACTTGCTATACGTAGTCCCTAGGATCAATTTTATGATTATTACAATTTGTTCCATTTTAGTCCTTTTTCATCATATGGTTGGAATGTCATGCTTTAACATTGGCATTTGCACACAAATTGTAGAACTTACTAGCAGATCACTTGATGGCATTGTTCCACCTCCATTGTTGAAATGCTCATTGCATTAAGGGGTTCCCATTTTCTTTGATCACAATTTGAGACATGCGTACTTGATCCTAAATTGGGAAATTTAATGCAAACATATTCTGTTGATGTCCTAGAGAGTAATACTTGGCAGAACCAAATTTATCAAATTAGAGACAACAAATGTGTTAAAATTTATTTTCTTATACCAGTTTGTTAGAATTTGGGACCAGCATACGTTATGTAGGACAAATTGGGGAATCTGTCTATGTGCTGTTGTGGTGGGTTTTGGGACCAGCATACATTATGTAGGACAAATTGGGGAATTTGTCTATGTGCTGTTGTGGTGGGTTTAGGGTTAGGAAAGAATAAAATTGGAGAGAAATTAGGGCTGTTCAGGTGCTGTATGAACATAATCCGTAGACAGTAATTTTAGAAAGAGAAGAGAGGAGGAAGAACCAACAAAAACCAATGTGCCCGTTGCTCAATACACTCAATTATATTAATCAACTGATTCCATCTCTTTTGAATACATTGAAAACAATATATATAAAGACTCTTTCTTGTACTAGTAGTAATAGGACTCCTAGTTGTATTAGCCCTTAGGACTACTAGTTTGACTAACCTAATAAATAATAACTTGGACCCAAAGAAAATAAACCTAAGATACTTAGGATCTCCTAGAAGATTCTAGACTCAAGCAAATTTCCAAAATACCCTTGATTTGCAGGAATTGCGTTAATTACAAATTTGCCCCTGAATATAAAATTGACCATAACTAATAAAATAAAATCCCATACTAAAAACTGTTTTAACCCTAAAAGACTCCTATTTGGACCATCAAAACCACACAACTTCACTTCAATTGGACTTCAAATGAGGACCCAATAAAATAATTCTTGAATAGGCGAATTTGCAAAGTAATAGCATATTCCATGACTTCATCAATACATGCATTCACATGAACAATAAATAAAAACATCTACACAAGACACAAAGTTTAACATGATTCAATTTCCATGCTTACATCCACAGGCAACACCAACCAAAATATACTCTCAACGACATGGATACAACCATATTTAACCAAGCCTCACAAACACACTCAAAACCTCTCACAAACACAAACTAATCTATATCCCATTACTTCCAAAACAAACTCTCAATACCAACTCATAAATTGATAGTCACAAGCCCAAAACCCTGAATACGTCCAGTGGTGCTCTCTTACTCAAACAATAGACAATCTCTCAACTAACACGCGCAAATATATTTCAACTCCAAAAGAACTACCAAACTACTTTCAAAGAGACCCACTCATGTACTTCAAGGAGTCTTCTATCTCTACCCGTATAGGAGGACCTCTTGGGTGAAAGTCATAAAATCCTTTATAGTACAATCTATATAGAAGGCTCCAACTCCTATTCTTTGGTTGACAAGGATTATAAAATTACTTCTTTGACCAGGATTATGAAATTACTTATTTGACAAAGAATAGACTTTCATTCTTCACCAAGAAGACCTAAATAGGTAACCAAGTTAAAATAGGAATTTGAGACAATTTTTAAAAAAATACACAAAAGATAGTTTTTAGACGATTTTATGGAAATCGGTTATTTTCTTTGTAACTTTTTTTAGACCTGATCTGACAGCATACATTAGTTTACAAGTTCAATCCATCTTGTTTGCCATTTCAGTTCTCTGGTTGTCAGTGCAGTGCTTCTATCTGACTAAAATTTCCTCTTGATTTCAGGCAGTTTCATCTTTTAAAAAGGGGGGAGTTAACATGGAAAGGATTGAGGAGGCTATGGATTTTGTAAATAATCAGCTTTCAGTAGATGATTCTAGCATGTTAGTCGGGAGGGCTTCTGCTCCTGCAGATGCAAATCATGTTACTTTAGCATCTCAGGATCAGTCGACTGCTTGTTCATCAGTTTCATCTGCAACTAATAATGCACCTGATCCTAATTTAGACAGATTGGCCAACCAAAATGAAGTGAAAATCCCTTCAGAGCTTATTGTTCATTGTGTGGCTACTTTGCTCATGATTCAGGTAGTTTCTTGTATATATTCCATAGTTTTCTGTTTACGATCTCATTTATCAAAACAATTTCGGTTTACTATCATGAATCCGTTAGTTTCAAACCAAAAGGTTGAATATGCTGCAACTTTCTTTTGTTTAGTGGTGTTTCTATATTCAAACTGTCCTGCACAGTGTCTCTTATCAACCATTTTATAAAAACATTCCCTTCATTATATCTGCTTTTCCTGAATGATTTGTCTGAGGATGTCACTTGTAGACTTTGGTTACAACATCACACTAGTACAAGTTTCTGTATCAAATAATCGTATTTTTTCCCCTAAAAAATATATAGATGTGAGATGAAAAACATTTTGGATATGCCAATTCTTTGGGCCCAATGGTATTTCCTTCCCCGGTAAAATGCTAATTTTTTTTCTTGGCCTTTTGCTTTGAATTTACCCATCAAATACAAGTGAAATATTATATATTTAGAACAGATTTGCAAAGGATCAAAAAAGTGCATAGTGAAAATTTGAGAGATACATGAGTTGCTTATTAAAGTCCTTGCTCTTCATGATATCTTCTGCTTATAATTGTTTGGATTTGATATTAGTCATATATTACTGGATTCATGGTTGTGTTTGTTATTGTACTGGAGGGGCTGATAACTTGTAATCTCTGATTCTAACAATATTCACTAAACAAAATGCAGAATTGTACAGAACGACAGTTTCCACCAGCTGTTGTCGCCCAGGTGCTTGATTCTGCTGTTAAAAGTTTACAGCCCTGTTGTTCACAGAATCTTCCAATATATGCAGAGATACAGAAATGCATGGGAATTATTAGAAATCAGATATTGGCACTTGTACCTACTACATAGGTACATTCTTGTTCCTCAGTCTGTAAATTGCACAGCCTTGAGTCACATTTTGAATGTGTATGTGCACTGTTTCACCAAACCCTTTTTTCTCTTCACCGTCATGTATTAAAATATCCCAAGTAAATTGTGTATAATTGTTATCGGTACATGAAGCACCTCTCTTTTTCTTTTTCTTCTTCTTTTGCAAGCTTTAAGCAGAACTGTTTTAATGCTCGAGCCTTTATATGCCATAATTGGAATCTGATTTGACAGGTCTGCTGAGGGAGAGTGCCATGATATTAGGCGGAGAGAAGGCTATTATTATTATATAATTCAATCAGATTGTGGAGGATAAATTGGGGTTTGTTTCTCACTAGTGTCCACTAGCTGCATCACCTCAGGTCAAACAATCAATCACTTTCGGAAGAGACCAGGTAAAATGCCATGTGGTCCAAACCAAAATTCATTGGAATGTAAATAAAATTCATGTGGAAGAGGTCGCTTCTCGGAATTTCACCAATCGCGAACTGTCGCTTGTTTCATATGAGGCTCGCCCGATACATGTAGCAGAGTGAGAAACCTTTGGATCCCACCCGTAAGGTATGAGGGCGAGATTCCAACTGGGAGCACTTCCCTGAGTGGGGTTTTATACTAAAAGCTACTGCATGTTGGTTATACATTGCAAACTCTTCCAGACGTGAGAAGATATATTTGGCACACTACAAATAATCTGCTAGTTATGTACACTCACAAGATTCAGGCTTACTTAAAAGGCAAGGTAACAAGGGACTTGCTATTAGTCCCAAAATTGATCTGTAAGTACTGTTGTATTTGCCATGCTGGCACCTTGTAACTCTTAATTCACAGCACTTAACTCAAAATTAATAAAGGCAACTTTACTGTGGGTGATTCTTTGGGGCAATATTTGCATCTATAATATATCTTGGACGAATTATTGCGATCTCCCTCAGTGTCAAATACCTTTCCAAAGTCCGATAAATATATATATATATATATATATATATATAAAGATCAATTTAAACTATACAAGTGATTACGGAAAGCTCCTATTATGTCCCATCCGTATGCAATATGAGGTAGATGTCATGTGACTGGTGCATTCTTGGTTGTGATTATAGAGCCAATTGTATGGATTTATTTTTTACAAAACAAAATCTAAGGATTATAGGTGTTCTCACGTTAATGTTAGCTTTATTAAATCAGTAACTAAGAAAATTTTCATTAAAAAAATATATTAAGTATTAACTACTCTTCCTGCCTCTATATTTTAACTTCCTGAGAATCGTGTCGGATAATCTCGTCTTAATAAAGTGGTGAAAAAGGAAAAGGAAAAATTATACTTAACTGCACTCTTGTTCACAGGGGTATGTCAGTTAGTGTTAAATGTTAATTGCCATTCTCGCTCCACATCTGCAGAATCAATTCTTCACGTCTTGAGAGACTGTCCTGTGGCTAAGAAATTCTGGTCCAGGAATCCTTTACCTTGTCCTTCATCAGAATTTTTTATCCTGATTTAAAAGGTTGGCTTCACAGATTCGGCCCCTTAATTCTATTGATCATAGTGATTCTTATCCCTGGAAATTATACTTCATGGCATTTGGTTCCTAGGCTTCAAAGGAATAATTGGATCTTCAGTCAGGCCCAACCCAAATCTCTCGAGAGAAGTTCATAATAGGGCCATGGAGTACTTTCTCATCATATCTCCTAATTTTCCCCGTAGCCATGGTAGTATTAGATGGATCAGTAGGGAAAAACATATCCCTTATTGGTGCAAACTTAATGCTGATGACTCTTCATTGGGTAATCCTGATAAGGCTAGGGAATGAGGCATTATTAGAGACCATCTAGGCAACCGGGTGGGAGGTTGTGCTCGTGCTATTGAATCATCCTCCAGTTTTGTGGCTGAGTTGTGGGCTTTAAGAGATGGCCTAGCTCTTTGCAATCAGCTGCACATTGATTTTCTAATTGTTGAATTAGCCTCTATGATTATCAATATGTTAAATGATGCTAACAGCTTTTCTAGGTCCTTATCTCCTCTGGTTGATGACTGTAGGGTCTTTCTCAGCAGGATTTCTCATCACAAGGTTCAACATTGTGATGAGAGCTGACTTGGCTATGGATTATACTACTTGTGATTTATCCCCTTGCTTGTATCTTGAATCAAATTAGGCTTGATGCCATTAGTACTGCCAATTGTAGGCATTGCAGTCGTAGTGTCACAACTCTCTAGTCTTTCTGTTTTATCGATTCAAGTTAACCAAAAAAAAGTACAAATTTTGGGTGAAAAACTGAAAATAGGGACAAAAGTAATACGAAAAAGGACAACTGCTTGAGGCTCATTAGTCTTTTCATTATGAAATAAGTCTAGTTTATGCTGCTTCCAAAAAAAAAAAGTGTGTGTTCATGCTTTTCACCCTATCTAATCCTCAGGTTGACAAAAATTTTCCATCTCACTTGACCCACCTGCCTAGTTTTTCCATCTCACTTGCCCTATACCACCCTAAACGCAAATATATAAATGTATGTGTGTGTGTTTAATATATATATATATATATATATATATTACATATTTTAATTCTATTACTATCCCAAAACACTTGCTTTTTCTCTCTAACCATCTCACAATTATATCTTTTTCCTTTCAAATCAACCTTATTAATACAACTACGCACTCTTGACATGATAGTTACTCTACAAGTACAAAATTTTTGTAAAGGTGGGGAAGGGGGCAAGGATCAGGATTTAAATCTTAAAGAGAAAACTTCACACACATACTTTTAAATTAAGATAGAGTAGAATTTTTATCTTGTATAAAATAATAATAATAAATTTAAATTTAAAATTTAAATTTAATTTAATTTAAAATTTAAATATTTAAATATTAAAAAAAAAAACCCAAAAAAACAAAACCCTTATTAATGTCTAGGCAACCTTCTTAGATATGGAAAAATACTTCCTACCCGGCCCTATCTCACTCCGTTTCAAAGAGTAGACAGGACGGAATGGAAACAGGAAAAAAAGTAAATATCACTTCACCCAAATGCCTCATTTGCAACTTGACAATTATTTCCTGGGAACAAGACACAAATTCAATTGTGCAACTAAGAATGGAGGTGAGTTGCACTTAAAACTTCCTAATACACATCCTCCAAAAATCAGAGGGTAAATGACTGGTTCTAGATTGCACTCAGCCAAAGAATATTTTACACAATCAAACATATCATAACTAATTTTCAGGTATAGAATTTTCATAACTTCAATCTAATCACAATTTCAATTTTTGTTTGCACTTCTTGACTACAGCATTTCCAGGATCCTCAGCAAACTGCAGAAAAACAAAATTCTTATTAATGAAGAGTCAAAACATAAAACACAAAAAGACAAAAACATCTCTACCAAACAACCTTTCGTTTTTTATTTTTCCTCTTTTCTTTCTTCTCTTTTTTGTTCTTGTTATTTTTCTTGTTCTTGTTCTTGTTCTTCTTTTGTTTCTTTTCCTCTTTTCCTTCTTCAAAAGAATCCTGCAAAATTTCCAACAATTTGGGTAGTATTAAGTAGAGTTATCTCAATTACTATGACAGGATCAATTAAAGGGATGTAGAATCAAAGCACCTCAGTGTCACCAAAGGAGTCTACATGTTGAATAGTGGTTCCTGAATTTGACGTACCACCTGATATAAAAGAGAATTAGGAACTGATTTCCATTTGATGACTTCTGCCATAAAAAAGAAGAAGCAAACTAGACCTTGGATGTGGACTCCTAAGTAGACAGACAGAAAAACCAAAATAACTCCAACTAAAATGTTCCCTTCCCAGACAGAATTCTGTCAAGCTACCTTTTTGGGGGGATGATTGAAAACGTTGTTTACCAACGATAAGGGGAACAATAAAGATCAAAGCAAACTTCCATAGGCAGAAACACACACACAGAGACATATAGACAGGGACAGGGACATGGACGCATAAGCAGATTGACCCCAAAAAAAAAAAACTTCTAATAAATTGTTCCTTCCTGGTGTTAGGTCTCCCTGTTCTGGGGATGATTGAAAACATTGTTAACCCAAAAGAAACAGAACAATAAAATCAAAGCAAACTTCCATAAGTGCGCACAGCATTCTTCTCACATTTGGAATTTAGTTCCATTGTGTTTGATGTGGTGTATTTGGAGGGAACGTAATCGGCGGACATTTGAGGATTTGGATAGATCCGATGACCAAACGCTTGCTCTCTTTTCTAGTTCCCTTTTTGATTGGACTAGGACTTGGAGACTCACATCTAGTGATTCTCTTCCTTTATTCCTTAGCTCTCTTCTTCTTTCTTATTAATGTTTTTCCTTTTCATTTTTGCTCTTCTATCTTTTCTTGTACTTTTGGTATGCTAGTGCTACTTTGCATTTAGCAGTTTGTTGAATATACATGTTTCTTACCTATCAAAAAAAAAAAAAGTGCGCGCACACACACACATATATAGCCATGAATTTCATTATGAAAGTACAAGAAGGGGCACAACCCCAGTGCATGGAATGTATACAAAAACAACCCACAAAAAAATTAACACAAAGCCAGCACAGTACACTCTATCTAACTTAAAACACATTCAGCAAGCTTTACAAAACACAAGCATAAAAACAAAATTCCATGGCTAGACACTAAAAAGAGAACTTAAAGGATCAATCTCCACTGCAGTTAGGTTGAAAAAAAATTATTCATGTAACCATAATACAAAACACTAATTCAGACAAATGTTCTTAGTTTTGCAAAAATTTTGAAGTTGAAAAAAAAAAGGAATAAGACATGAATCATAGTTTATAAGCCACAAGTATCAAGGCTAAATGGTTCACTCTTTCAAAGTCACTATGTCTCCTCTCCCACATCCCAAAATGTTTCCTCTCCATCAGGGGCAGAACCACTTAGAAGGGTTTCCAATATTAGAAAATTACCCCTAAATTTTCCTAAAATTTTCAAAAGATGTATGGTTCCCCCCCCCCCCCCCTCCTCCCCAACCCAAAACTTCTCAAATATTAGATTTTTACCCCTAAAATTTTCAAAAGAAATATGGTTAGCCCCCCAAACTCTTCATATTTTTTGTATGACACTATCAAATTGGATCAATTTTATATTTGTTATTATTTTGGTCCCCCATTCATAAAATTCTAGTTCCGCCCATGCTCTCCATTGGCTTTAAAATGGGATATAATCCGATTCATTGTTCGTATTTGGTATTTAACAAATCTAAAGACGAATACAGTGTCGCGTCATTTATAATCACCTATCATTCCTTATCTGGTTTTAAATGGCGTAGTTTAACTTTTTTTTCCTCTCTCATTTAATCCTTAGCTACATTAAATATTTTTATAAAACCACACACAGTAGTTTTTCTTATGCTTTCAAAAAATACAAAGATATTATGGATTTTTTTTTTTTTTTTTTTGGGGGGGAAATTTGGAACTCATTAATTTGCCAAAACGACGGCGTATAGCCAAAAAAATTACTACATCAGTAGAAGACGTTGGAACCAATTTAAAAGAGAATATTACAAAAAAAAAAAAAAAAAAAAAAAATTTACGCCAATAAAAAATAGTACTAAAAAGAGAATAGTATAGAGAAGGAAATTACAAGAAGGCAAAACGGTGCGTTTGGCATTTTGGACAGCGATTTCGACGAGATCGGGATTGACAGAGGCCAAACCGTCAGGCTCCTGTAGCTTTCTTTCTAGAAACTTCGCCAATGCCGCCGCCTTGTTCGTCCTCAACGGTCCTCCTGGGTGCGCCAACCTTCAATTCAAAATCAATTTCCACTATCAATACCAAAAAAAAAAAAAAACCTAGAAGAAGAAAAGGAACGAGGGCAAAAAGGTCAATTAAAAAAAAAAAAAAACAGTACGTACTAGTACCTGGGTTGGGAACGATGAGAAGAAGAAGGTAAAGAAGGGAGAGGTGCGAATTTGCTTCCTCGAAGAGCTCTTCTTTCTTCTTCGCTCAGTGTTTCCAACTCCGATGGTACCATCCTCTCTCTCTCTCTCTCTCTCTCTCTAAAACTGTTTCTCTTTTTTCTTTTTTCCTTTTTGTATTTTTTGGAGGCGACGCAAATTTGATCTCCTGAGATTATATAGGGTTTGTGTTTTTTTTTCGGTTGTTGAAGGTGCCTACTTGGCAACGACGTCATATATTGGCTTTGTAGAAGCCAAAACGGCACCGTATTTTTAAATATTTTATTTATTGTCTGTGTAAGCTGACTGTGTGCCAACAATGCACATCGTTTGCCACGCAAAAACCAAAATGATATTATTTATTTAATTTGGTTAGGTATTTGGTTTACGGAAAAGTGACATTTCTTGCTTTTTTTCTCTTTTGATAGGTAACATTTCTTGTATTTAATCCTAATCTCAGCATACTTTCGGAAGGTCACCTTCTTTTTTTTTTCATTTTTTGAAAGTAATTGGCAGGTCACTATTGATCTAACAACAAACACACGCTATGACGCCTCGCACAAAGCATTCCCAATGGGTATTGGGTAATGCAAGATGCATTACCCTGTAGCAAACAACAGATGTTGTTCATCAAATGCAAGCTTTTACTCTTTGCTTATTTTATTCACTTTCTTTTCTTTCTCAACTTTGACTGATTTGTGTTTTGTTTATCAAAAAAGTTATTTTATAATTATTTTAATGAGATGGATTGTAAAATAAAGGAAAATTTTGGCTTTAAAAAAATTAACATGCTTACATATTTTAAAAATCTAACTGATGAATTACATTCTCTTTATATTTTTAAAATGCATGTCAAATTTCATGTTATTTACTATTTGATCCAAAAACTTATTTTTTATGCATAATTTTAGATTACAAAAACTTGAAATTTAAACATTAATTTATGACATAACTATTAATCTTTGATTTTGTATAAATTTTGCAAACATGGAGAATATAAGAAAAAGAGATTGTCCAATAGTAGATTTTTTAAAATTTACATCTAACAAAAATATATTAAATAGAGTTATAGCCAAACTTTGTCTAATAAAGAATATGATATAGGATATATTGTTAAAGTGATGGTGGAAAATAAATTGTGTTTTGGTGATGTAAAATACATTTTCTGATCAGTTGAATATAGCTATAGTTACTTCTATCTTTATTTATTTATTTTTCATGTTGAGCTTAAATCTTACCCTTCTTACAATTACTTTCAGCCAATCTCCAAGTTTTCCTTTCAACCCATTGACTGAACACAAAAGCTCTGGTAGGGGAAGAGATAACAAATTGATTCAAGGTGGTAAACAAAACCAGGCCTTTTCTGGATTTGCTTCAATAATTTTCCCCAGCAGCAACCTTCAGCAGTAGTTTAGTAACTCGCTTTCCGTACCACAACAGCTGCGACTCTAGCAAACAACAGACTCAAATCTTATAATCCCCATAGTAGCATAAGAGGAGAAGGCCTTGGGTAGCATTTAAACTTTAAAGCATAGCAAAAAGATGGGATGATTAGTGCTGCTATTTAGATAATTTCTTTCTTTTCTTTCTTATTAAATTAGACCACAAGAAATTGAAAAAGCAATGCATATTAATGGGTTAATGAAGCTTAACACCATAACTTTAATCATTTAGTATTCATCTTCCCCAACTCTTTTCTGCACTTGCTTCATTGCAGAATAGAAATATTACAGGCGACAGGCTCCCCATTAAAAATGCATCTAAAGGTAACGACATAATGTACTTGATAACAATATGGACAGGGGATGATGAACAAATTTGGGAGAGAATCAAATGCTCTCGATTTACAGCCTCTTTCTTTAGCCTAAAATCCTAAAAAAGCAGGCGTTGAAGCAAGAGGCCAATCCAATTGTATATTTTAGCGAAACGAGATCAAGTCATCGTGTAAACTACTTGAGTCTCTATGGAACAGTTGAGCAGGTGATGATACCCATAAACATCTGGAAATCTTAAGTGATTGCACAAGCCTCTTCAATTATATCATCAATCATTGATTTGAATTAGCCAAACAAGAACTTGAAAATGTCAGTGAGTGAAACAATGCCTTCCACTCGCTTGCTGCCAGCCTCCACAATGACAAGCCGTCTGACACCTGAAACCCAATATTAGATACGGCAGTTAATCTGGTGTAGAAATTTCAAGAGGGAGCGACTGACCTATTGACAAAACCAAGTGGTATACAAAATTGGTGTAGAGCACAAGAAAATGCCATCGACAACACATTGATAAACAATAACTCCCCATCATGTGTAATTGTCTAGAAGTATCAGGCCCCACAGACTCAACAATAGTGACAATACAATACACTTTATGCAGAGTTCGGACTCTAAATAATGCTCAAGTGAATTAACTTTAAGTGACCATGTTTGTTAGCATGCCTAGTAATCACAAGTATAACTGTATCCATTTGTTTTGATGACAGCATAAAGTAATTGCAACATTGGCAAGCAAATGGTATTAAACCACATGCACAACAAAATAAGAACACGAGTGGCATTCCAGGGTATACAAAACAAATATATACACAAAAAAGAAAAACAAGAACAGTATATCCAACTTATCTGTTAAAATAGTGCAATTAAGAGCAAAATTGGACGAAAGAACCATAGTTTTTCAAAAAGTTTTGGATGCTAATTACAACAATCTATTAATTGTATTGCAACTTTGCAATCATAAGGATATAAACCACCATTTCTAACATATACGCTTCCCAAAATCCCTATGAAGCTTACACATAAACCTCGTAATCCTGCATTATGCATGTTCATGTGATAATAGCACTACACCCTTTAACCCTATATCCAACAGCAACAGACAGGTTCTTTCAAAAGTTTAATCTTTAGTTGAAACAAAGAGGACATGCTTTAAATAGAAAATTATTAACAAAATAAGCTTTTACCTGGATTTGCCAATCGCTCCATAACTTTATGGAGTGAATCAGAGCGCAAACACATCTGACATCTTTGACTCCTTAGCTCATAAGCAGAGTATAAATCTTGACCCAACTGCTGCAATGCCTAGAGAGAGAGAAAGGGAGAGAGAGTAAGCACCAAAAGGCAGAACTCAAAATATAAATGCAGCCAATGCAATTAGTTGGATTTAAGGCTTTAATTGAGTTGAAAATTAAATAAAACCATAATAGGGTCCAAAGAAAAAGGATTTTTGCCTCTATAAAGCTTAACAAAAATAGATTCAGTAAAAGGCTTTAATTGAGTTGAAATTTAAATGAAACCATAGTAGGGTCCAAAGAAAAAATATTTTTTGATAGGTAAAAAACTTTTATTGAAATAGAAAAACTTCCAAGTATTCAAAGAAAGATCAACATCAGCATCTCAAAGAACAGAACTCTAACAAATCTTAAAAAAGAAGCACAAGGGAAAGCTTGGAGAGCTCTAGCCTATTCCAGAAAAGAAGAAAAGGAAAAGGATTTTGCCTGCTTAAGCTAAGAAAAAATTGATTCTGTAACCAAAGTCAAGTACCAGGGCGTACAACTTTGATGTTGATGAAGGTGTGAAAAGGACAAGTCATCGAACCAATAATTGAAACCTCACAGTTGGAATGCAAGATTTTTCTGACAAAAATTGCTGCTCATAAAAATTAGACCAGAAAAATCACTGAAATTCTAGAGCTATTGGAAATTCTAGAACTATTGGTTCACTTAATTGCATGTACTTTTAAAACAAGTCCTCCACTCAAACTCATATGATATTGTCAATGACTGCGTAGTAACAAGGAATTGGATTCTCAAAAATAAAAAGAGAGAGAGATTGACATTGCACCCCAACTTACCCACACCTGACCACCCAAAAAAATCTTAAATGCATAAATTCATGACATCTGGGAATGTTATCATATAAATCTATTAGGTCATATGCCACTGTTGCACACACAATTCCTATTAGCTTATCTAAAATATATTCCATTAGGTTTAGCTTAATTTACATTTTTCTTATGGTTAAGCACAAGCAGCTGGTGAGACATGAACCCAAGACTTTGCTCTTACAAGGGGAGGGGGAGCAATTTAAGGTAGAGCTCATTGGCAAGATTGATAGATATTATTAGACGGATGTACCATCAACTAGAGCTTTTGGGACTGATAGTGTCCATGGCTTCTGTAAGGTTCTTGATTTGAGTGCAGCAGATCCTCATTCTGTCATCTCAGTTTCTAGTTCGACATTTATTTCTGTCTACATTCTGCACATGCAAAGCCCACATTTGATTCAATGTTATTGGGCAAGCTGCACGTGGGGCTTGTTAGTGCTAATGTGTGTAGCTTTATATACAGGAATGCTTCCTATCAACTAAAGCTCTGGGGAGAAGTGGTAATTTATCAGTCCCACCAATTGGACGGGTTTGGGTTTAATAACTACGTCAAATATCTCCTGCAAGAACATATTCACTCCAATAAAAGGTAGAACCTGTTCATATCACCTTCATTTCAGAGTCATCCTCCTTTGGCTGCCTCATCTAAGACCAAGCCACCCCCCACCCCCTTTTTCTAACAAAATTATAATAATAAATCATGCTATCATCCAAAACCTTCCCCTCACACCTCCAAGATGCCAAACTCCCCTGTCAAACCCATTGTAGTCAAAGGCGCTCCAGGCGCCTGGGTGAGGCAAGGCACCACTAAGGTGCCTTAAAGGCTCTAAGGTGAGGCACCTTTAGTGAGGCACTCACCTTTGGAGCCTAGGCAAGCAAGGCAACCGCCTTAGCCATGCCAAAGGCACTCAGGCTAGAGCTTCAAAAAAAAGGAATGTTATAAAACCTATTATTAGATTACTCATTTAAAAAGGAATGTTATAAAATCTATTGTTAGATAAATTAATTTACAAAAGTTGTAAAACTTATTTTCAGATTATTAAATCTATATAGAAGCTTGTTGTCAAACCTATTGTTAGAATAACTACTAGTCTAATTGAGCATAAACCATGTTAATCGTGTTTTGAACTAATTTGATAGACCTAAATTCTTCATGCAACACATTGAAAACTTATGTCGCCTCACACCTTGGGTGACACAAGGCCTTGGCACCTTAAGGTCACCTTTCACCTTGGACCACCTAGGTCACACCAACTGAATTCCACCTGTAAGCAGCTAAAATATCCTTGAAACTGAAAGGAATGTATCATAGATCCAACTTTCTCATATATACATAAACCCCTCAACCTGGATCCAAATATTATTCTCAAACTAAAAATTACATCTAAAGCTCTCAACACCCACAATCACACTAAGTACATATACCATGACTAGACATCATTTTGCACAATACGCATTCAATTCTATCCATAAAGAGCAACTGCTAAATGTGCCAATATAAGAAAACTAGCTCATCTGAACATGACAGTATCACAGCAATTATTGATATGCAAAGTAATCTATTAACTCTCAAGACTGAGGTTGTTGATCAGTGTCATCCATTCATCTTAGCTGCACTATGACATTTTTTAACTAACAAATTAAAACATTAACACTATGTTTACTGAACTATAACATATTTTTAAAATAAGTAAAACTATGGCATTTTTTAAGGACCAGCAAATAAAAACAACACTAAGTTTGGGTTCAAGGGAAAAGGAGGGAATAGTTATCCATTTCATTTATTTGAATGTTTTACAAAATACAACGAGAAGAGAGAAGTTAGTATCCCTCCCTTATTTAGTTGTACGATGGAAAATAGAGTATAAGATATTATACAAATTAACAATAGAATGACTCAAGTGATAAGAGTTTGTTTAGACATTATTGAAATTTTAATAAATTGTTATGGGCAAAAAAGAAAGTACAGAAAATTTAATAAACAAGGCATTCCCTCCTTCAAATTTATTACATGTATGAAAGTTGTATAATGATGACATATATATACATTTGTACTTTTGTTTTTACAAGTAATAACACAAAAGGACAATTTTTACTTCAGGGGGAAAAAGGTGTATAAGAAAGTTGATCAATTCATTATAAACAAGTTACAGTCGTTACCTGATGAACTGTCATTTCATCAAGATTAATATGCGTATAAGCTCTGTCTTTAGCCAATGCTGTTATATCACTGTCAACAACATGCACAGATAATGAACAATATCCCGCACAGTCAAAGAAAAGGTAGCTAAGAATTAATTCTAAGCTTCTTAAAAACAAGCATCCCATAATTAAAAATATAATGAGACTTATATGTCATGTACTAACCTCCGACAATATATATCCAGTAACGAGTCATTGTCATCAACAATTGGTATTGAACTTACTCGAGCTGCAAAAGGAAAGGATAACATGAATGACAACACATGCAAAAGTACATTTTTGCAAAAATATGGCTAAAAGAACCAAAGCTGAAATTTATTCAATTAGTCAAGTTTATCGAATATTGGGATGAAATTCACCTTCACAAAGGATTCAGTTATTTTATGTAAAGGAAGAGGTCCTCTACCATGCTCATCCATAGGCTCAATGAGGTAAGGGAGGCAAATATAATCTCACAAACCTATCTTATATCTATTGTCGTGATAATAAATTTGCACTAAAGAATTATAAATAAAACTCTTTTCCACCATCAATCTCAATGAATTTTGCTAATTATTCTCCATAAAATTCATAGTTCATACATCATTGAAATCACTTTACTCTGTCTAAACTCAAACAAAACATACTTAAGGCTATCTGCCTTAATAGTGTGCTACAAATCCCAACTAGTGATAATAAAACAACTGCCACATGTGAAACCAGCCATTAGAGATGCATAGCAACAAGTGCTGTAAAAAAGTGACCAATGGGGGAAATGCACCATACTCAATAATTTATCCATTATAAATGTTTCAAGATATGGGTGACTGCACACTTCAATAAGACTTCAAGGTCAAATTAGAAAACAAACATTCCTTGGCATGAGACCACAGCACAAAAACAATAAAAAATTCTATTCCACAATGAAGTGTAAACATTTTATTTAAAATATATATACACACACAAAACTTTAATAATTATTCATTCTACATATAGTTTCCATCAAAACTTCAGTATGTATACAGGCAGTTTACATACACAATACAAACATGCAGATGAACATCCTCAGTCCTCACATTCATAATAATGTGTAAATGGGTATGCTGTAGAAAATCTCTTCCCCCCCACCCTTTTTTTCCTTTTTCTCTGCATGTGATGCAAGCAAGAATCCTACCTTGAACTAACAAATTTAATGCTGAACGAAGAGAAGCACTAGGTCTCAACATTGCTAACGGTTGACGATTTGATTCTCCAATTTTAGGAGCCCATGTACCCACAGGAATTGAACAAATTGGCAGTTGGAGGATAGGTAATGAGCTTGTAGAATGTCTAAAATATCGGCAAATACCTGAAAAACCATCCACAAGTTTAGTATTAAATGTGTCATTAGTTAGCAAGCTAGCTTTACAAACCTTGTACTATTAATTAGCAAGTTACTAAAAGGCTTACATTTTAGAATTCCAGTAAGTGAAGCAAGATGTAATAATTGTGGAAACGATC
The DNA here is from genome assembly GCA_032727855.1 of Quercus ilex subsp. ballota. Lineage (NCBI taxonomy): Eukaryota > Viridiplantae > Streptophyta > Magnoliopsida > Fagales > Fagaceae > Quercus > Quercus ilex. The sequence continues at coordinate 8,098,280 of CM064913.1, forward strand.
CGTCTTCGGAAGATGAATAGATAATGGGAACTGTGGCCACCTCATTTTGCAGTATCTTGAGAGCAACATCGTTCAAATTATCATTTGGACCAGCCTGCAATTAATAAATGATGAGGACAGTGGACAACAGTAAAAAATGCTGCCTTTCTAAAACAGAAAGTGCTGTGAGAAATTCAGTGATATAAAATCACAAGAAAAAAAAATTGGCAAGTTAATCAACCCTGCAGTTCAATTTACGGAGAGAACTGCATAGTCGACCTCAAAAAGCTATAATAACTCTACATGCACTTTTGAACTTGCCATGGCACAGCAGTTACAACTCAAGCATCACTACAATAAGTGTTGACAGAGCCGTTACACCACTTCTGGTCTGTGTGTGTGTTTGGTATAGCTCATTTTAAAGAAATAAAATAAGCTAGCTTAATGTATAAATTAAGCCATAGATACAGCACCATAGTATTCCTGTTGTCATTGCATTTATTGTTTATTTACTAGCTCATGGCTGAGAGGCCATTTTCTATCATGATAGATTATGATTAAAGCCAAGTATCAAACAATACTTAAGATTTACAATGGCACCTTTAACAACTTCAATAAAAGTCTCTATTTTCTTTGACACTCTTAAGATTTATAGGAAGAAATTTTTATGATGGCCTCTTCAAAATTGAATTAAGGGTTTCAAATTTCTATGTTACCTCAAGAAGGTGTCAAACACCTTAGTTTTATGCCTTCTTGAAATTTTCAGAATTTCTAATTTATCAAAAACAATGTTTCTAAGTCAATTAATACATGGAAAGATAGGATTCAAAATGAGGAAATTTGCTTAAAGATAGGGGTAGCCCCTGTTAATGAAAAAATAAGGGAGAGCCACTTGAGATGCTTTGATCATGTTCAAAGAAGAGAGACAAATGCACCGGTAAGAAAGAGTGAGTTGATCCAAGTTGAGGGAACAAAAAGAGGTAGGGCAAACCAAAAATCACTTTAGAAGTAATAAAACAAAGACACGTCAATTAAGAGAGTAACAAAGAATATGACTTTAAATAGAAGAGAAATTATAGAAAGGAGGAAAAGAATACATGGGGCCGACCTGACTAATCTGATGAGGATCCATGGCCAAACCCAAAATTTTGGGACTATGGCTTTGTTGTTGTTGTACATCTTGAAAAATATGAGGCATGTGTTGTATGAAAATATATAGACACATAAACATCCCCACATACACATCATTAACATGTCTCATTTTTGTTAAAAAATAAAAAAAAAAAGTACACATCATTAGCATCTCTTGGGCGTTATTAATCCACAGGGAACTTAAAAATGAAAATAGCAAACCCAAGTGGTCCACTTGCATGCCAGAGATAAAATGACACCAGATGCTACACTTACATGGATGAAACGCCTAGGAAATGCTCTCACATGACAATCGTTCTGTCTGTTAAGATACACCTTTCCCTCTTTCCAAGCAGATATAGTATGTGTTTCAAGTTCTTCCTCTGTCAGATTTGACGTATTATTCCCAAGCTAAAAATAAAACATGAGTTAGCATGCATAACAATTGTTATTAACCATTAACCATGCAAGTACACATATACATGAGTATATATGTAACTGAACTTAACAAGAAACACACAAACAATAAGATCTTATCTAGTATGAATTGCACCAAATATTAAAAATCCAATAAATATATTGTTGACACCAAAGAAGAAACACACACACAAGATAAATTTGTTGAATGCTGCACTTGCTTTTATAAGTAACAAAACTTTATCAATGAAAAATTTTGCCCAAGTACACGTCGTTTACTATGGGTAAAACACTCAAGTTATATGTCTAATGCAGCATTTTGTGCATCTGAAGATGAAAATTTCATAAATACCATGGTACTAGACCTGTTATTCATACATATAAGTATACAGAGACAATTAAATACTCATTCCTCTAAATGTCCTGTTAAGACATCATAACTAATGCTTCAGATTTTTCCTTCAAAATATTACAGGGTAAGGAAACCCAAAGGAATAATACCAAAAATAAAAATGATCTGAATAAGGCGAATTGGACACTCCTCTCCTACTGGTTATGTTCCCAAAAGGTTCAGCAAAAAATTTCTCATGATTTGTCAAAAATTGATACTAGAAGAAAAATAAAACAAGGTGACATCTAACAGGCTTATCTTACCTAGCCCATAATCCCTATACATGGCATATTGGTAGCTTCAAAAATAATGCATTAGTTTTATCGTGAAAGAGATCATAAAACGTAATAGCCATAAGAAGAGTTTGCACTTGGAAAACTCACTAGCAGAAAATGTTCATAATTCCCTAAAAACACATACCTCTCTTAATATTAAAATAAAATCGAATGCACTAAGAACTCCAACAAACTGCCCCCTGCGGACGTCACAAAGAGGAGCCATCGGGATTCCCTGAAATTAGTTTGAATTAGAGAGATGCATATCCAAGCCCTTTATTAGAAAAAAAGTGAATACTCAAGAATACCAAAAACAAGAGAAAAACTACAAACGCGAAGGCAGAGACTAGGTGAATTTCATCCCACAATAGCTTTAATGAATTGACTGGAACAATTAACTCCATTATCAGCACAATGCTAGGTTACATAAAGGACGGACATGGATGCGCAAGGGCCCCAATAATAAAGAGATTACTGTGGAAATTTGTTTCTCTTCTCATCATTAAAGCTTTAATCTCCCCCGCCCCTCCCCCTAAAAAAAGAATTAAAAAGACATGATCTGATTCGCTTATCAGAATTACCTTAGCACCTCCAAAATGCTAATTAAAAGTCACTGTAGATTCATTTCAGGTATGTTCATTATTCTCTTACATATATCAGATTAACAGTGTACATTGACCCAAGAGAAAGTGAGAAAAATTTTAACCCTCTTTTCCCCTTTTTGGGTTAGTGGCAAGTGAGGTGATATTGGTAATAATCCAATACATGTTTCTTAGAAAAAATTTCAAAATATGCAGAATTGACTTCAACTCAATTCTAAACTTGGGGGAAAATAAAGTAGATACCTGCTCATGTAATATGTGGAATGCTTGCTTCACTGGTAAATCAACGTCCAAAGCAACAACCTGTACGCTAGATGTTTTCAAATTAGGAACAAAAATGACTAATTCACAGTGATCAACATGAGATAGACAATAAATTGTGAGTCTCAAATGAAGGCCAATGGTAAAGCATCCAAACCTTGCCTGACTCAGGAAGTAACTCATAAACAGTGTGATTAGTCAAAAAAGCAGATATACGTTGACGGGATGCCTGTAAATCAGTTTCTGATATGCTGGGCACTACCTCAGTCAGTGTACCATCTGTAACTCGGACCTGCATTGTACATCAGAACCCCAGTTCACTTATATAATTCATAACAAAAGAACCTTTTTTTTATATAAGTGGAAAAGATACAGCCCATATGAAGTTAAGGGTTTGGCCTAGGTCCAGTGCCCCAATGCATTGGACCCAATACAATTTGGACACGTCCAAAATATGCCATGTGTCCACATCGTGTTGGGTCTAGTGCACTAGAGCACTAGACAGACACAAGCTTAACCCAAAAGTTAAATGTTAAGATGCAACAGAATACCAAAAGTATGCTGTAAACCTATTGTTGCATTGGATATGACAAGGTAAGACCATCCAAAAGATGCTCACTCAGGAAACATGAACTGGTACTTACTGATAGTTATGATTGACTTAAAAAAAAAAAAAAACACTTGCTCCATAGGCTCATAGGTTTCAAATAAGCAAAGCTTGGCTGGGTGTTAGGAACACTAAAGTTCAAACAACTCCTCAAGTCAAGCCCACAGAGACATAGATATCGCTAAGACTTCTGACTTCCATCAAAATCAAAACAAAACAAAACAAAAGACAACAAGAAGAGCAGAAGTATCATGGTAATCATGATTTCAAAGATATGGTATAACTGACTCACCACACGCCGAAAGGTTTCAGTATCGACATCCATGTCATCCGTAGACAGATGTAGCGTGTTCACAATCCCATATTCACCAGACACATGATGTTCAGATTCATCATATCGCCATTGTCCATCAACATAGAACTTGTACTGCATGCAAGATAATCCACATATAAGGACATTCATGTCTGTTAAGAATCAAAATTTAAACATCTTTACCATCATGGCATAAAATGTGTATGCCTCACAGTAGCATTCTTTGTTCAAACAGAAGGAATTTCTAAGGCTTAAATTTATTTTGACAGATTCAAGCACTTTAAGCCCATATATCAGTATAGTAATAATTAAAACCTTAGAATATAATTTTAGAAGAAATTAAAGAAACTTCGCTGGTGAAGAAAGAGTTTATTTATATTGTATCAGTTTTTTCAGCCACAAACGCACTCCTTTCTACTTTATAAACAATCTGAATCACCCAGAAATCCATTCCACTTCTACATTGCCAAGATTTAAAAACAAACGACCTTGATGCAGAACTTGATAGAAGACCCAAAAGGTAATTCCACACTACAAATGCACAAAGTTTCAATGTTCTCTTTCTAAATAACACACAGGTGCGTGATTATGCGTACACACACACACATAGTAAAAAGTCATCAATGGGGACACAACTCTAGTGCTCATGAGTATACAAAAGGGCACCCTGAAAAAGAAAAGAACTAAAAATCAAAGCCCAAAGTTTTGAACATCTATAAAATCAAAGACCCTGAAAGTCCAAAAGAAGGATGAACCAAAACTCACTCAAACAGAATTTTGAGAAAGCCCAATCAATGTCAATACTTTAACTCTGTGAAAGCTTATATCCATTTATATTGTCACAAATATTTACACTTGAAACTTCCGTCGGGGGTGAATACCCTTGGATTACTTGGAAACTAGTTCTTGTGGGTTTTACTAGCTAGAGGCAAGTCCAAAGGGCTCTTCTTTAGAAAGTTTCACTATGTTATCCAAAAAACAAATCATATCCTGCCTACATACAACTCTATCTACTTGAGAACGTGTGGACATTCATGTGTATTTGGGTAGCACCCACTTGGCTTTTCTTCAAATAACTTACCATAAAACAATTTGTTTTCATTCATTTTAATCGCCATGAAGGAGAACTGGTTCACAGACCCTAATTCAAAACTAGCAGCCTTTTTGGTTTTTTTCCTCAATAACTGTCAACCCAAATATTCTCTTCTTGGCAGAAATACATTCAACCAAATTCCACAGAACAATACGCCTAATTACGGCCAAATATTTCATTTCTTTGACGATGATGATAACAACATAAGAAATAAATAAATAAATAACAATTCTACAAAGTGATTAGGTACATCCTTATATAGAAGATCTTCTCGATCTACTTCAGCTCCTGATATAGATCTCACTGTTCTTAGCCACAAGCCTATTTACTTCTTCAACCATTTCAATACCTTATCGCTTTTTGCCTCCCATTCTACACCCTAGAAGTGCTTCAGCACCAACCCAAATCTTCAAACCCATTGTCAACAAGTCAAATCACAACCCACTATAAAACAACCCCCAAGTTGCTAACACAAGCTTGACAATTGAATTCTCCAACATAACCATCATATCATAAATGCAAATATCTTAATAACGTGATCCAACATTAAATTCCACACGGCATTGCTTCAAAGTACCAAAAAAAACTAATTACCCACAAACTGACCTGATGGTATCCAGGCAATAAGCCATAAACAGTTTGAAACACGTTATCACAATTCTCGACGGGCAACATCGGCACAAGCTGAGCCCACCTTCACAAAAACAAAAGCACTTCCAATTAAGCACTTTTTCAATAAGTAAAAACTAAACTAAACTAAAAGCATTCTATAACAATCAAACAAAAAGTGAAAAAAAATAAATAAATAAAAAATATCAGAGACTCACTGAGTGAAAGAGCCACAAAGAAAAACACTGTTTCCCCCATGTCTCCAAACGAACCGCATTGGGATTAACACTGTGCCCGGAACTGCGGCTTCTTCCGGCACAGAATTCATGTTCGGCGAAAACATTTACCCCTGAATTTTTCAACAATTTACGAAGAAATGCCCCTCCAAGAAATCAACTTTCTTCTTCTTCTTCTTGCTTCTTCTTCTTTAGTTTTTAACACACAGCTCGCTTTATCTATTTACCATAACAAAACCCCCAAAAAAAAAAAAATCAAAGCAAATTCGCTGCAATTCAGTACAATCCAGCACAAAACACAATAACCAAACCCTAAAAAAGTTCAAAATTTTTCAAAAGAATGAAAAACCCCAATCACTGCTTGCCAATTATCAACTACTACTACCACTACAACTCGTAGTTAACAGAACGCAAAGCTCGGAAATGAAATTGTACGAACAAACAAACAAACAAAAAAATCCTTAACCCTAATTAAAAAAAAAAATTTGGGGCAAAAATCACAAACTCACCGTTTAGATTTTAGAGCACCCCAAAACGACTTCGAATTTTAAAAAAAAATTAAAATTAAAATTCTATTTCAGGAATTGGATTCGAACAAGCAGAGAGCGAAAGAAGTTAACGACAAAAAGATCGAAACCCTAAATGAGAAAAAAAAAATTTCCCAAAAAAATTAATAATTATAATAAAAATTAAGGAAGAAGAACAAAAAAAGAAAGTGGGTGTGAAAATCGAGAGGGAGCGATACGATCGAATCTGATTTGGAACCCTAAAAGACGAAACTTTGAAAGAGATGTTTAGAGAAATATAAAAATAGAATAAAATTAATTATTAAAATTAAAATTTTAACCCAAAGTGAAATAAAATAAATAAAATAAAAAAGGAGGTCTACTCTATCTAACTGTCTAAAGCTAAGCTAAGAAATTCTAAAACTTGTTTTTTTTATTTAGGGAAAAATTTACTCTCTTTTTTTTTCTTTTTTTACAGTGAGAAATGAATTATGAGCGGTAAATAAAAGAGAAAAATTGTTGTGTGTCTCATGAGACGTTGATGGAGTTTTTATGGTTATATTATGTCTAAAGTTTCAACACGTGCGGCCTGCTAAGTGGGGCTAACCAGAAATAAGATATTATTATTTAGTTTTTTTATATTTATATAAATAATCCAATGAAAAATATTAGATAATAATAAGTTAATTAATAATTGGAAATCATTGGGTTTTTTTTTTTTTTTTCTAGGGAGAAATCAATGGGTTTTATTGCCCCATGTTTCAATAAGTTTTTTTCTTTTTTCTTTCCTCTTTTAAGTAAATGGTATAGATATAAAAACAAAAAATTATAATAGTTTTCACAACAATTTTTTTATCAATAGGATTGAATTTTAACAAACCGCGACTATTTTATAATAATTTTGTTATTATCATTAAATTAAGATACCAATCAATTTTTTGTGTAAATGAGGTTCGAATAATTCTGATTCACGACACCTAAGCTAACAAATTTTTACTTCTCCTCTAATTTTTTTTATTGATCATTTACAACTTACTGTATTAACAGTTATGAAATTTTTTTATGTCTCTAGAGATTGTGTCTTCTCTTACTTTCCAAACACACTAACTAATATTCATGATCCAAATTGGTTGTTTTAAGTATTTAATATATAGACCATGTTTTTATAAAACATCAAGGATTATAATATTTTTGTAATAATGACATGTTAACATGATTTTGCAATACTATGGTTTTTGTGGTTTTAGATCATCATGCCGAACTTAAATGCATTCTTGTATTTTCCTTGCATAGGGTTAATTACTTAATTGTAACTTCTTCTTCTTCTTTTTTAGGAAAGAAATAACAAAGAAGTAACATATAATTTAAAATAACAAAGACTTTCTTTTTTAGGAAAAAAATAACAAAGACGTGGTTGTTGCTTTCTGTGATAGATATAGTTCGTCAATCCGAATCACCTTAATTCTTTTTTCTTTTTTTTATACTTATATCTCTACATTACTTTAATACAGTATTTTTTTTTTTTCATTTCTATTTTAAAAAACTAATGGTAGTGATTACAAACACTTAAAATATTATTGTAGGATTTTTTTTTTAGTTAATATCTTTTGGGAGTTTTCCTTTTCTTTTTTTGATAGGTAATAAGAATATTATTAAAACAAACTAAAAAAATAGAAGAAAGCCAATACAAGGTGTTCATGATGGTGAACACAAGGAAAAGCAACAAACGAACAAATAGCAACAAACGAACAAGAAAAAACTTAAAGAGCAATACTAAGAGAAGAAATAAACTCTAAGATAGTGGAACAATCTGATATGCCCCAACACCTAGACCAATCAAATAAAGTCTTCTGGCATAAAGCTTGTAATTGAACCAAGGATTTCTCGATATCCTCAAAAGAGCGCCGATTTCTTTCCGTCCAAATAATCCACATCAAACAGCCAAGAACCATATTCCATATGTCTGAATTAAATTTTCCTAGCCAAAAACTCCAATAATACACCAAGCTTTCCACAGAGCCTGGCATGACCCATTGTGTCCCAAAGATCTGAAACATATAAACCCATAGAGAGTGAGCTACCAGACAATGGAGGAGAAGATGATCCACAATTTCCTCATTCTGATGGCACATACAACACCTATTAACCAAATGCGCCCCTTAAGCATAAGATTATCCAATGTAAGGATCTGCCCATGAATCGCTGTCCACACAAAAAATGCCACCCTCTTAGGGATCTTAGCTTTCCAAACACCCTTCCACGGAAAATTGGAGGCAGCTGCACCCCTAATGGTATTGTAATAGGATTGGGTATCAAACTTGCCATTCCCTTTGAGACACTAATGAGAAGTGTCATTCCCACCACCCTTAGGGATCCGAGATTGAATGAACTCAAGGAAAGAGAAGGCAGCCCCTAATTCCCTTTCACGAAAATCCCTATGAAATCTCACATTCCATATTCTATCGCTACCACCCTCCTGGTAGCATAAAACATCAGAAATGCAAGCTTCCTTGTCATTAGAACACACATACAATTGAGTATAGAGCCTTTTAAGCGAGTTATCTCCAACCCACTTATCATGCCAAAAAAAGAATACGTGAGCCATCCCCCACCACTAATGAAGTGCACGACTTGGCTTTGAATCCTATTGTTTGACGCAAAGTATATATGTAGATGTAATTTTCGTTGTCCATGTCAAACTTTGTATGAAGAAAATCACCAAATCTTTATATTATATGGTGGTCTAGTGAACAATTTGAGGATTATGGGGACAACGAATTTGAGATTGTCGGATCTAATTATATTTCATCAGTTGTCTAAAAATACCATTGACATTTTAATTCAACCCCCACAAGCCACTAACTTACACTCAATTGACATTTTAATTCAACCCCCACAAGCCACTAACTTACACTCAATTCAACTCTTCCACATATCTCTTATTTTAGAAATAAAGAAACTTTGCTTTTCAAAAAAAATAGAAATAAAGAAACTTTGCGGTACAATTTCTCTTCTGTACGGGACTTTGAAGTACAATTAGTACAATGAGAGAAACGAATGAACAAAAAAAGATCATTACTTTCCTTGTTTAGCTTAATAATCAATAATCAATACTGATCAAGAACCAAAACAATAATAATAACTAGCCTCGTTACACGCGCTTCGCACGTTTGATGAGATTTTTTTTTAATTTTTTGAGTTTAATGAAATTTTTCAATTTAAATTTATCTATAGTTAGTGAGATTAAACAGAAAAGGATTTGGAAACTAAAATTTAGATTTTGAAATGGAGTAAACTACTGGATTTAGTGTGTGCTAGTTTGTAAAAAAAAAATATATATTAAATGTGCATGAAACATTCCTTAATTTAAATAGAGAGTGTGCTAATTTTTAGAAAAAAAAATTTATCTGATTTTTTTTTATAATTTTGTTGAATTACAATTTTAACCTTATTTTTTATTTTTTAAGAATAAAAATTATCTAATTAGATTATGGGTATTTTTGACATTTTTTAAGTCATAACTAACTTTATGAATCCTCTTAATATATAGAGATAAGATTTATATATATTTACTTGCTTTTATAACTAAATATGTTGACGAGCTTTACTCAAAAATGAATATATATATGTTGACGAGCATCTATTTGGGATTTCTTCTTCTTTTTCTTCTCTTTTTTGTTTTTTATTTTTGGTTTGCTAAGACGATATTTAGGATTCCAAGAATATAAATAGATAAGAAAAAATGATGTATTTTTCTTTTAGAGGGAGTTTCAATTTATAGCGTCCGCTTTTATTGATATCTCTTTATTATTAAACTAAGATACCAATTGATTTACCACCAGCGGGTGTGGTACAACTGGTAGGTGACTGCTGAGGCTTCACCACATTTCAGGTTCGAGTTCTCACGAGAACTGTAGTTGCAATTTCTGGATGTCCCAGAAACCAATAGAGTCTGGGGTGTGTGTGGGTTCGGAGTTTCTGAGCTCCAGTTCGAGCTAGTGGTACCCATGGGCTTACCCAACTGTACCATGGGGCGTGGGACAATAACTGCCACACGCGAGTCCCCTTTTTTTTTCTCAAAAAAAAAAGATACCAATTGATTTTTTAGTGTCGGCAATGATCAAACTCTAT
>CM064913.1:9526330-9576330 GCA_032727855.1 Quercus ilex subsp. ballota
GAAGCAACTTCATGTGGTTGGAGCATGGGATCATAGATGTGAGGGATTTCACAATTCACTCCAATACCAATGAGCTCGGTTTGGATCAAATGCTATAAAAGATTTTTGGCCCCTCATCCTTCACCAATTGGTCGTTGGATGGATTGGTAAGGCACACGGTCCAACAAATGGTATCAGAGCCAATGTCATAAGTTCGAGTCGTTGAAGCTGCATTGTGGGGAAGGGATTGTGAGGGATTTCACAACCCGCTCCAATACCAATGGGCTTGGTCTGCGATCGAATGCTATAAAAGATTTGTGCCCTCTCATCCTTCACCAATTGGTCGTTGGATGGATAGGTAAGGCACACGGTCTGATAATAGAAGAGTTGAAAAAACCAATTTTATGACTTTTGGAAGTCGGGGAGTAATTAATGACCACATAAGAAACCAATTAATTTGATCTGGGTACATCTAGCAATGAGCCTCAAATAGAGTTAGAGCTCCAACATTGCCCCAAAAAGGAAATTAAGGGCAGTACAGAATGAGAATTTTTTCAGGAAGTCAAAGATTAAAAAAAGAAAAGAAAAAAATGATCTCTAACTATTTTCAAACAAATCAATCTGAAGGAATCTCCTCTAATCCACTAGCAACTTTTTTTTTTTTTTTTTGGTAATATTTTATTTTTCAAATCCATTCCCTTAAGGCCTACTTCAACTCATTCATTCATGAATTCTTATATTCTTCCAATTACATTTTGTAAAACTCTTCCTCTCCACATTTTAACCCTTATTCTCCCCCTCTTCTTTTGGACCCAAGCAATATTCTTCCAACAGTTCTTTCTCTTCCATTTTATTTCTCATATAAATTTTTTTATGGAAAATGTTTGGCTCCAAAAATGTTAATTTGGAGCTATTTTGCTCTAACTTATTATATGACGGTTAAAGAGACCATTTGTGTGTAATTTTTTGTTAGATGCTCTTTTAATATATTATGTGGCTTGTTTAAATAACACACATAGAAAGTCTTATAAATAGTCACATAATAAGTTAAAAAAGGTATCTCCAAACAAGTTTGGAACTAAACTTTTCCCATTTTTCATTACTCCTTTTACTCTCATCCCAACCATTTATATATAATAAACTCCATTTCTTTAACATTTTAAATATTTTGGTAGTTCTTTTTTTAATTGTTTCTAATATTTTATTGATCTAATTGTAGCATCACATTTTCAAAAAAATTTCTTTTTATTCATCTCATTATGATATGATAACATAATAGATAGTAACTGTTGGAAATCTTTGATATAAATTTGATAAATCCAAAAACTAAAAAAATTGATTCAAGAATAGTATTTTCAATTTGACTCTATCAAAACTCACAACATTATGTTTTACTCACCAAAACTACAAAAAGAGAAAGAGATCATTTTTATATTATAATCTGTTCCTCGTTCTTTTAACTACATCAACACCAAAACATACAAATATAATTAGCCTTCACTTTCTTAATTTTTCCAAATTCATATTCTAATAGTTGAAATTGGTAAATTAACTAAAAAAAATATAATAAATAAGGCACAGAAAAAAAATGGCATATTTTCCATCTCAAAAATTTTAGCCTTTTGTATCCAAGAAAAAAAAAATCATTAATAATGATTAATTCAAAATCTTCCATTTCATAAAATTAATTCCACAAAGAGAGAGTAGGCTTAGAGGAACGGAAGTCAGAGCATTTGTCCAACCTATATTGTGGTAGTGTTGAGGTCCTTGAGGTACTGGTGGTCCTAGATAAGTCGATACCTTCAATATGGAAACACTGCATACGGGTAAGTTGGCTATTTATATTTTTTGGGCCTCTTTGGACCAATTTAACTTTTGTGAGGGAGTTACTTACAAGTCTCCAAAGTATAGACTACATACTTTTACTATAAACCCCATTAAAAAAAAAAAAAAAAAGTCTTAGGGGCTGGGAAGGCTGTGGCATCACTTGGTCTCTAGATTAGATTCAAATCATTGATCCTAAATTGTTGTCAACATTTTTTATATCGATGATCCAACTATTAGTAAAATACATGCTAAAATTTGGATAAAGTTTGGTAACGAACTTGGTTGTAGTCAATGGCAATAACTTACTCAATATATATATATATATATATATATATATATTATTGGATATGAATTTTGACAAATTCACTATTTAATAACATTTACTTTTTGTTATATCTTCCATGTATGCAAAATTTTCAGAAAATCAAAAGTCAATTGTTATATCATCAATCAAATGTTTAAGTTTTAGGTTTTTGTAATATAAAATTATGCTTAAAAAATAAGTTTATATATCAAATTGTAAATAACATATTATTGATATGAAATTTGACATATTTGTTAAGAACATAAAGAATATGCAATTCGATAATTAGATTTTCAAAAAATATAGCGATGTTAATTTTTTTATTGGGAGTGTTAGATTTTGGCTACAACCAAGTTTGTAGCCTAATGTTGTCCCTAATATATATATATATATATATATATATTTTAGAATGCATTTATAAAACAAGGTCATGTAAATTTTTATTTTTTAGAATGTATTTATAAAACAGAGTCAACAAAAAATATATATTTTTGTTCACTTATTATATATAATATAAGATAATGAAATAATATTAACAAACTTCAACATAACATTTTGTCTTTAATTACATTAAATGGCTTAATATATAAATATATTTGTTATATTAGTTAATTTAGAATTTCAAGTGACTCACTATTATTATGAAGGTTGTGATAATATATATATATATATATATATAATTTGTAATTAATTTGTGCATAACATGAACATGAACTGATGAACACCCTACCAATTTAAATATGAAACAAAGAAAGAAATTCCGCTTAAATTTATTGCACTAAGCCTCAAACTACATCAAGCTGCTGCCTGCTAGTAGGTGTAACCCCACAAAGCCGGCATCCATGGTGAAGGTGAACTTCATGTCATACAACATGAGAGTTATTATCTCTCTTGACTAGCACAGAGAGCTCTAGCTTGGCCACACTTATCCTATAAAATGGTTGAATGGCCAGCATTTCTACTGCAAGCCAGTTTCGACTTTCGATAGAGCAATACACTGTGATTGAGAAATGGCCTTAAAATTAGTTCTCTTTGTTTCCGTAATGGTTGCTGCATTGGCACTTCCAATAGCTAAAGCCCAGTTATCCATCAACCCCTCGACTGGAATTGGCGTTGTACTGCAGGTCCAGCCGTCTTTTGTGCCTTGCAGTTTAGGTGCGAATGTTACTGCCAACCCAGGTTTCCCAAGTAAGTTTGCTCAGAATTTGTTACAGTTAGTCCAATGCACCATGACTACACACTTTAGTCTCAGCTAATAAGGTACTTCAATCTCACCATTGTTTTGTTATGTTTACTTCTAGATGCTCAAGTACAACTGCAGTGTGGAGCTGGAAATGTGGTTGCTAGTAATACAACCAATGGCAGTGGAATATTTTCATTATCCGTGGATTTTGCACGAGTTATTATCTCAGCAACAGTACGCTTGAGTGATTGCAATCTAGTGGTTGTAACACCCCTCTCCACCTGCAACGCCACGCTTCCTGCTGTGGGAGTCTTGCAATCGGCCATACAGTTCGTTCGAACCGATGTTTCGATCGGCCGTGTTGTTTTCATTTATAGGCCAGTTGGGTTCCGTTACATTTCCTCAACTTGAGGAATAGGAGAGTATTTACATGAATAAGGTCAATTGAACCAATGATATAGTATTTTCCTTTCCAACTCTTTAATAATGTTATGAAGATTGTCATCCAATCAGTAAACTCCTTTCCTAATTAAGGAGTACTCCTGTTGCTATATATAATTAATAAAGCCTTTAATTTCCCTCAAATGAATATGGACTTAGTTGTGGATTTCGTTTGACTTGTATATGATAATCTAGGCTATGTTAATTGGCAAAAAGCCTTTTAATTTGATGGTGTTCGTTTTGGTATTATTGTACGTAGGAAGTAAAAGTTTAAATTTAAAACTTATTTTAACCGGAAAGAATTATAGCGTTTAGAATATTTGGTAAACTACAGTGTTAAGTGTTGGAATATTTTTATAAAAATCATAATATTTTATATTTATTATTATTTTTTACTATTTGCTATGAGTTGGCTGCATAGTAAACGTTAGTGGCTAACGTTTTTCTATTATTCAATCTTAATTCATTGCTTGAAACCATCATCTTTAATTGGTTGAGTTTGTACAGTTTTTATGTTACCGTTGGCATTGATATATTATGATTCAATATAATTACTATTTACTATCCATTTTAAAGATAATTATAACAACAATATAGTAAATTTAAAACCCAAATAAACTTTATCTTTATTGTATGTTTCTTCAGCCAATATGAATATGCAGCCAACATGTCCGATTTTAGATGAGAAAATCAATTTTCTTATGTGCACCATTTTCATGTAAAAAAGAAAACTACCTACATTTTTGCAGAATCAAAATCTAATTTCATGAAAATAAGATATCCTTCGATACACTATATTTTTGGGTAAAAGAAAAGTACTATTGAGAGATTCCTATTCTACAAGCGGCGTAGGCTTGTAAGGATAATCAGTAAGGTGGATGAGTTGTAGTATCCCGAGGGCGACACCCACAATGTTATTAGTCTATTACACTGGAAATAGGAATGGTAACGGGTTGGGTTCGGGCTGGGTTTGTTTATACCCGAACCCACCCCGCGGGCTTGTACCCATTACTTGAACATGGCCCGTTTAATAAACGATTTTTTATTTTATTTTATAATATTTTTTCAAGCCCCAAACCTGCCCTATCTAGCTAGGTCATTCTTGGGCCAAATTCACGGCCCAATAAAAAAAAAAGATCAAATTGAAGCCTATACCATGGCCCAAGCCAAAAAAATTCATATTTTTTCATATTCAAATCTGAGCAGCAGGCACGATTTTCCAATGGAGGAGTCACTGATTAGTAAAAGCTTGAACAAATAATCGCTAAAAAAAAAAAAAAAAAATCCAAAAAATTGTGAAGAAAATTAATGCATGTGTTGAAAATAGAAAGTTTAAGCGGTGTTTGGAGAGAAGGAAAATGTGAGAGAAAATGATGGCCTTACTATGCGTTGCTCATGATTGAGGGTTTGGAATTTTTTTTTGGATTGAAATGGAAAAAGTTAATAAAAAAATTTAAATTTTGTGGGGACTTTTTAGGAAAAGGAAAGAGTGTGAGAGAAAAGAATGGTGAAGGGCTGGCGGTGAGATCGAGTGATGGCCGGCAATGACAGAGCTAGAGGGTGAGTGAGACTGAGTGAGAGTGGGAGAGGAGAGTGAGGGAAATGGGATGGGGCTGCTGAGTGAAATGAGAGGGTGACAGTAGGGTTTATAAGTTTATATATATGATTTTTTGGTAATTTTAGTTTTAATCGGGTCGGGGTCGAGTTCGGGTTAGAGATTAGGGCGGGTTTCACTAAAACCTGGACTCGCTTCAGGTTTTATTTTAAAAATTCAAGCCCGACCCTATTGTTTCACGGGTCGGGTAAAACCTGCCCCCTTAGGGTCGGGTCAGGCGGGATACCCACGGGTCGGGTACTTTTTGCCATACCTAATCGGAAACCCCATAGACGATGTGTATTGTCTGAAGATAGTGACATGGTTCATGCCTTAACTCTACCATTGTTTTGTTATGTTTACTCTAAGATGCTCTAATACAACTGCAATCTAGAGCTGGAAATGTGGCTGCTAGTCCAACAACCAATAGCGCCAGAATATTTTCAATTCCCTTGAATCCTCTACAAGTTCTTCTCCAAACACTATTGAGTAATTGCAATCTAGTGGTTAACACTCCCTTCTCCAGCTGTAACGCCAATCTTCCTTCTGTGGAAAGCTTGGCCTTGCCCTTACAGTACGTCAGAAACACTGTTCTTGGGAGAGATTTTCTAATTGGTACTCGACCAAGTGAAGGAGGATTGCAAGTTTCCTCGCTGAACCCTGACTTTTCTAAGATTTTGATTGGGAAAGCAATGCTGTCAGGATCCATGTTATTAAGAAAGACAACCTCTAGGAACATTGACTTGGGTAGCCTATAAGATTTGGGAGGTTTGTAGCAAGCAAAGTCTAGTAAATAAATGAGGACTTCTCTTTTCTATACAAGATATAGGACAACTAGTCTTGCAACTATTGCCATCACAAAATGGTGTAGGGTGTTCTAGATAATTAGATCATGGAGGCTTGGAATGATGAGTCTTAGGGTCATTGTTGCCATGGATGGAGGTTTTGATTTGTTTTTGGTCTTGACAGAATTGAATTAATTTAAGTTTGTTTGGCATGCATTGCATTGCATTGATTGGCATATGGGTTTTATGGTTGAGGAGGTATGGGGTATGAATATTGGAGATAGAGCATGACACATGAGGAGAAAGAAAAAGGCCTGAGGAAAATTGAAAGAGAGGAATATGTATAGGGCATTGAACATCCTTTTGGTGCTTGTTTTAGGAATCAAGTTGTGCATGCAATGGTCTATTTCTTTCCTAATGAGGTTTCTTTGCTAAATGATGGTGGCCAAATTATCTTAACAAACACTCATCCCGATTCCATTTTTGTGCAAATGTGTGACAATTATTAGTGATCACACATAATCTATGAGTTGAGTTTATATATCTTTATGGTTTTGTAAATATGCGGGCACAAGTATATATATGCATATGGGCTGAATTTGGAATCATGTTGCAATGAAATGGTCTCCTAATTTAATTACTTTCATCAGGGCTTGGAGCGAGTACTTCCAAAAATTTTCAAAGGCCTGAGCCAAATTAAGGCCTAAAAGGTAGGGATTGGTTTAGTTTGGGCCATTTTCAATCTAAACTAACCTCGTTTGATTAAAAAATTGCCAATCCAACCAATCAATTATCGTGAAAATAACCGGACCAAACCAACCCAAAGGGGATTGGTTTGAGTTAATCGAGCTAGGCTTTTTTGTCCTAGCCATTGGGTCATTTATCTCTTATATTGAAATTAAAATTCCTATGATTTCTAATAAAAAAAAAAAAAAAATTAAACTTCCTATAATTTTTTTTTAAACAAAAAAATTCTCAGGTGTGTCAAACTAGTAATAAGTAACAAGTTTTCATCCAAATTTCTAATTCATCAAACTTGCAAAATAGGAATTACAAGTACTTACTTTTTCTTCCTCTATCATCATCCATGAACTTTTTGTATGTCATTCATGGAAGGCAATTGCCAACCCTACAGAACGTCCATGGGAACCCGTATGTCCACATCCATGAGAACCTTATGTTACATCATTCTTCTTTGATCTAGCCTAATATGTAATATTATTTTTGTAAAGTTGTGATTTCCAACAAACTTGTGTTGGCTTTAATTTTGTGCCAAATTTGATTGTAATTTCTTCAATCATTTTCCCTGTATGTAGGTGGGTTTATTTGTAAGGGATGAGTGTGAGAGATTGGTGAAGAATAAAGCTTCAAAAGATGAATTAGTACAATTCGCGACTAGTTTGGGAGTAGCTCGCAAGAAGCAACCCGTGAAAAGGTCGCGTGTGAAGCATATGACTGGAAGCTGAAGAGTCTTGCTAGGCTGTTAAGTACGCGAGTGTTTCGCAAAGAGGGCCATCCCGTGAAGTTCCTGAGAAACATTCTGTTTGGTAAAACGTTAAGTTGCTTTAACCAATTCCTTACCCACACAATAAATACCCTCATTACCCACAGATTGTAATGAGTGATTTTTAGAGAGAAAACCCTAGCAAATACACTTGAGAGTTTGAGATTGTTATATCCACAATCATCTACACATTTTCTTATGGTTTTCCTCTACTCCTACCTCTCCATCTCTAGATCCTTGAGAGGTTGTTAGCCCAAACACTTACCACACTCATTCTAAGTGTTAAGTGAGATTTTGGTGTTGTTAGGAAGTATTGGAAGGAGCCATTTGGTGGTGGATGCAATCGGGCTGAATTGCGGTATCCGAAAAGCTAAAGTAGACAAGACTCCGAGAAGTCTGTTGGTAGTAGGAGCTTGAAAGGCTCCAAGTACATGGGGTAGACTAGGCTTGGAGGGTCTTTTATTATTCGTGTGCTCACCTTTATTCTCTAGGAAGTTCGCGGAGAGGGTTTTCGCTGAGTTCTTCGGTTTCCTCTTCGGTAACACGTCTTGGTGTTATCTTGTGTTTGCATCTCTCTTCCCTGCTCTTTAAGCTTTCTTTTTATTGTTGAATATGGCTTAGGGTAGTGTTATCGGTTCATTGCACTTATTTACGCTTGTTCCGCACTTAGTTTAAGTTAGAGTAAAAGCAATCTAGCCGTATTTTTTATTTGGAGGTCTGAATAAGCTCTTGTGTTTTAGCATAAATTTGAGCTTTCAATTTTGTTGGGTATTTTTTTAAAGATAATTTGGATTGGCTTTTGTGGGCTTGCCTTGTGTGATAAATACTGTGTAGACTCTAAGAACACACATTTTGTTCATACTCCAACTATGAAAGGCACTTTAATAATCTTGCCATATTGCCTTACACCATCATCAATTAGCTTTAATATCACTAGTTGGGGGGAGAAGACTTTGAGAATACTGTAATTGAAACCTTAATATAACATATAGGATACTACTTAACCCAAAACTTATTATCTCCCCAAAAAATTTCACATAAATTATGAAATTCCCAGATTGTGTGGATTGGATTGAATGAGTTTGTGTTGCTTGAGCATATGCAATATTGATCAAAGAAATAAAAAACTTTGACTAAATAAATGTAATTTGAGAGTCTTAATGATCGCAATCTAGATTCATATGTGGCTATAAATTTTTGAAGTATTAATGGTCAAAGTCACTTCTACCTATAATTCTTTTGCTGGGGTCCAAAGTAATAAAGTATTATGTATGTAATTTAACAATGTAATAAATAAATTGGTTTGGATAATGAAATATTCATTATTATATAAGTTGTGAAATTGAGTGTGAATTTGAATGTGTTTGTATATAGGCCGTAATAAATAATATACATATAAAGACGGATTGAGAATTAGGGTAAAAATTATAAATGTGTTTACTTTGTTAAATATTAAATAATACTCTTAACTAATCAAGATTACATGTGTTTCCTCGGATTATATCTGTTTTACTTGTTAAATATTGCTTCTTGCCTATTCCATAAGGCATTTGACAATAGCCCATTATGAACCCATAGCAGCATGTAAGTGGTTTTACTTATTTACTCTATGAGTTACTTTTTATATTTTTTTAATTTTGTCGAATTCAAAATGAACATGTCCACACTATCATTGATCTCTGTATGCACTAGTATTTTGTAGCCAATGCAAATCTGACTGTGTACATACTTGACAACAAATGTCCACAGCAAGAAGCAACTTCACGTGGCTAGAGCATGGGATCATAGAAGAGTTGAAAAAACCAGTTTTATGACTTTTGGAAGTGGTGGAGTTATCAATGACCACGTAAGAAATCAATTAATTTGATCTCGGTACATCTAGCAGTGAGCCTCAAATAGAGTTAGAGCTCCAATATTGCCCCAAAAAGGAAATTAAGGGTAGTTCAGAACGAGAATTTTTTCAGGGAGTCAAAGATTAAAAAAAGAAAAGAAAAAAAGATCACAAAATATTTTCAAAGAAACCGATCTGAAGGAATCTCCTCTAATCCACTCGCAACTCTTTTTTTTTTTTTAAATCCATTCCCTTAAGGCCTTCTTCAACTCATTCATTCATGACTTCTTATATTCTTCCAATTACATTTTGTACAACTCTTCCTCTCTGAATTTTCACTCTTATTCTCCCCCTCTTCTTTTGGGCCCAAGCAATATTCTTCCAACAGTTCTTTCTCTTCCATCTTATTTCTCATATAAATTTTTTATGGAAAACGTTTGGCTCCAAACATGTTAATTTGGAGCTATTTTGCTCTAACTTATTATATGACGGTTAAAGAGACCATTCATGTGTAGTTTTTTGTCATATGCTCGTTTAATATATTATGTGGCTTGTTTAAATAATACACATAGATAGTCTTATAAATAGTCACATAATAAGTTAAAAAAGGTATCTCCAAACAAGTTTAGAACTAAACTTTTCCCATTTTTCATTACTCCTTTTACTCTCATCCCAACCATTTATATATAATAAACTCCATTTCTTTAACAATTTAAATATTTTGGTAGTTCTTTTTTTAATTGTTTCTAATATTTTACTATTGATCTAATTGTAGCATCACATGTTCAAAATTTTTTTCATTCATCTCACTATGATATGATAACATAATAGGTAGTAACTATTGGAAATCTTTGATATAAATTTGATAAAATCCAAAAACTAAAAAAATTGATTCAAGAATAGTATTTTCAATTTGACTCTATCAAAACTCACAACATTATGTTTTACTCACCAAAACTACTGTGGGTACCCGAGGACCGAGGAGGAAGTTGAAGGGTCGAAGTACTGGGTTGAGGCCCGAATAGGAATAGGAAAGGTAGCGGTGTTAACTTGGGCATAACACCGAACATGGGCCCAAGGAGCGATGACGCCCGAGGAAGGAGATGGATCTGCTGAAGTACCATCCAGAGCTCTACGGAATGAACTGTAAACTAATGGAAATGACGGTCAGTGGCAGACAAGAAGTAACCGGTTTGGAGCTGCTTGTCCCATCCGCATTAAATGGTGTACACCAGCTTTATCAGCCACATTGAATGAGGAAGTGACTTGAACAGTGTTGGCTATAGCTATTCCAGCTATCGCTGCCACCTACTTTAGACACAATAGGTGACAGGTGTTGAAGAGGGGTGAATGTCCAGTAGAGATGGACGGAGAGGATGTAATGGGAAGGGGCTATAAAAGGAGGGGGGGGGATGATCTTTTGGCTGGCCATGATTTAGGAGCCTCAATGAAAAATTATTGGTGTACCTAATCCTAAGGATAAAGGGGATTTCTTCCAAATAGAAAATTCTCATGAAGAATCCATGCTTGTTGTGCTATTCCATCTCTTATAAATTCTATTGGTTTGGACCAAGTTTAACAAACTCAGTTCATTTCGAGTGGGCTGCTGTACAAACGCATTTTGGGTCCTTACAATTTGCGCCGTCTGTGGGAAACAGCAAGTGCTTGTCGATTTTCCTTGAGTACTGATGGCTAATGAAAGCCAGTGTAGGGAAGAGTCAGTTGGTTCCCATGGGGAGAACCCTTTTGTTAACTTGGAATGTAGGAGGGATAGGCAGCATGCCCTCAGTGCTATAGTGGGGCCGCATCACACTAAATGTGTTGAACATAATCGTCCCAAGCCTAACAATCGAGCCTCACCTAAACAAGATATGTTGGCATTGCAACAAGAGGTTGATCGATTGCGTAGGAAGCTAAGATGGAGGGAGCATGACAGGAGGAGCCCGTCCTCCCCATCGAGTGAGGACTCAAGGGAAAGTTGGGACCAATCATATCGACGCAGGTCCAGAACCCTGCCCAGCGAGACCTTCTCAGCCTCCTCACATGGGGACAGACTAGAGAAGAGCAACAACAGACGCGAAAGGGGGCCCTCTTATCACGCTAGGGGGAATTATGCCATGAGTAAAGCCCTGCGACAGATTGCTAAATCCCCTTTTGTTAGGAGGATTAACAAGGCTAAGCTCCCTCACCATTTTTCTCAGCCAACGTTCACCATATACAACGGAAGGACGGACCCCGTGGAGCATGTCAGCCACTTCAATCAGAAGATGGCCGTCCACGCCGGCAATGAGGCTCTTATGTGCAAGGTTTTGCCTTCCAGCCTCGGGCCTGTCACCATGTGATGGTTTGACGCGTTGGATGAGGGGTCGATAAAGTCCTTTGAAGAACTGACTCGGGCATTCGGCGCTAGGTTTATAACCTGCAGTAGGGTCCCCAGGCCATTGGATGCTCTCCTATCTATGGCCATGAGAAAGGGGGAAACCTTCAAAACCTACTCAGACCGGTATTGGGAAATGTACAATGAAGTGGATGGAGACTTCAAAGACGTGGCAATAAGGACCTTCAAAGTCGGCCTCCCAACTGAGCATGACTTGAGGAAGTCATTGACGATGAAGTCTGCCTCGAACATGCACCAGCTTATGGATCGCATAGAAAAGTACAAAAGGTTAGAAGACGACCAAATGCAGGGAAAAGGGAAAGCCAAAGCGCTTCCCCAAAAAAAGGATCCTCGGAGAGGTGGGTACCATAATGACCGACCTTGAAGGGACTTCCTGAATCACACAACGTCCGAAGGAGGACGCATGGTCAACTCACTATTCAAGGAGCCGGTGCATCAGATACTAGAAAAGATAAAAAATGAGTCGTTTTTCAAATGGCCCAATAGGATGGGCGGGGATCCGTCCAAGAGAAACCAAAGGCTTTATTGCAACTATCATAAGGATAAGAGGCACACGATGAAAGATTGCAGGAAATTGCGGGATCACCTCTATCAGTTGGCCAGGGTTGGGAGACTCGGGCACTTCCTGTATCAGCCTACGGAACAAATCGGACGTTCAGGAGTGGGGATACACGGAAATGGCCATCCTCAGCTAGCCTTAGGTACTATTAGCATGATCCTGGTTGGCGCAGTAGGTAACGTCAGGCTAAATCCCCGAGTCATGTCTATAGTGGGGGGTTCTCACCTGGAGGACGGAAGTCGGACTCATAAAAGACCAAAAGTGACAGTCACAGACCTGAGCTTTTTCGAGGAAGTTAAGCGGGGAACCCACCAACCACACGAGGACGCTCTGGTGGTTACTGTAAGAATTGGGGGCTATGATGTTAAAAGGGTACTGGTTGACCAGGGAAGCTAGGTCGAGGTGATGTATCCAGATTTATATTGAGGACTGGGATTGAATCTCGAAGACCTAGATGTGTGTGACACTCCGCTGATGGGCTTCGACGGCAAAATGGTAGTCCCCCGAGGTATGATTAGGCTCCCCGTACAAGTTGACGAAGTGGAAGTCCAGGTGAATTTCATAGTGATAGAGGCATTCTCCCCGTACACCACTATCCTCGGCAGACCCTGGTTGCACGCCATGGGAGCTGTTCCCTCAACCCTGCATCTTAAGATCAAATATCCTACTCGCAGGGGGAGTGGGGGAACTAGTAGGCGATCAAGTCATGGCCTGGTAGTGCTTGGTGTCAGAGGTTACTCGACAGTTGTCAGGTCCAGCCATGGTCGGTAAGGATGCAACTCAATAGCAATTAAAGTGGACCGTCGACAAGCAGCTGACCGGTATATCAAAAGAATCATCTGAGGAGTTGGAAAAAATAATGATAGGATCAGACCAGAAGTAGTATTTTCAAGTGGGATTGCAGTTGCTCCCTAGGGAGAAAGAAGAGTTGGTAAAATTTTTGAAGGCAAATGTAGACGTCTTCACTTGGAATGTGGGTGACATCCCGTGAATTAACCCCGAGCTAGCATGCCATCACTTAAATGTGAGCCCCAAAGCGGTGCCACGCAAACAGCCTCCCTGACAATCATCCAACGTTCATGCTGAAGTGGTCAGGGCGGAAGTAAATAAGTTGAAACAGGCCGGGGCTATCAAGGAAATCTTCTATCCCGAATGGTTGGCCAACATTATGGTGGTAAAGAAGAAGAGCAGGAAGTGGTGAGTACGCGTAGACTTCACAGACCTTAACAAAGCTTGCCCGAGAGACCCTTTTCCCATTCCCAGAATTGATCAACTGGCAGACGCAATAGTGGGGCATCTGCGGATGAGTTTCCTGGATACATTCCAAGGCTACCATCAGATTCGACTATCACTAGCCGATTAGGAGAAAACAGCCTTCCGTTCCCCCAATGGTAACTTTCATTATCGTGTGATGCCCTTCGGCCTTAAGAACGCCGATTCAACTTATCAGAGAATGGTGACTTGGATGCTTGGAAAACAATTGGGGTGCAACATGGAGGCATATATTGATGATATGGTGGTTAAGAGCAAACAGGCAGAGGAGCATCTGGCCGATTTGGCAGAAACCTTTTCAGTACTCTGGGAGCATAAGTTACTTCTCAATGCATCCAAATGCTCTTTCAGGATTAGCTCGGGCAAATTCCTGGGGTATATGATTACTTATCGCGAAATAGAAGTCAACCCAGAGCAGGTCATGGCCATAAATAGTATGCACCCTCCTTGGAATCCTAAGGAAGTGCAAAACCTGACCAAGGTGATGGCAGCCTTGAGCAGGTTCATTTCTCGGTCCGCGGATAGATGTCGTCCTTTCTTCCAACTTTGCATGAATGGAAAGATTTCCAGTGGACTGAGGAGTGTGCTCTGGCATTTGAGGACCTGAAGATATACTTGTCCAATCCCCCGATCCTATCTCAACCCGGTAAAGAGGAAGTACTCTATGCATACCTAGCGGTTAGCAAGCACTCCGTTAGCTTCGTCCTTGTTAGGAATGAGGATGGAGCCCAGAAGCCCGTTTACTACATTAGTAAGTCTTTGCAAGAAGTGGATGAAAGTTCAAAAAGGGTATGAAACACCTTTGAACGTTTAGACCCCAAATTACACAAATACCAATTCAAGCTTTATATCAAACAATTAATGTGCGGAATATGATAACAAGCTTATAACAGAATTGATAGAACGATCTAAGCCAAATATAAACACATCCACAGCAGTAAATATAAGGCAAAGATAAAGGGAAGAGCGATGCAAACACACGGACAACACACGATGTGTTATCGAAGAGGAAACCGAAGTCCTCGGCGTAAAACCTCTCCGCCGCCCTCCAAGCGGTGATACAATCCACTAAAGAATATAGTTGGGATACATGAACAGCAGAAGACCCTCCAAGCCTAATCTACCCAAGTACCTAAGCCCTCCAAACTTCTTGCTCCAACGAGGTTACGCCGAACCTATTTCTTCTCTAGCTTCCCGGATTTCGTTACTTGACCATAGCATCAACCAATGTATATTGGTTCCTTCCCAAACTGCTTCCCTAAGCACCAAATGGACCTTCTCACGGACGTGGGTGTGGTGAGATAAGGATTTGGTAAAAGACCTCTCAAGGGTATGACAATGGAGAGGAAGAGAGTAGAGGAATTTGAAGAGTCTCTAAGGTAAAGATTGGGGATGAGGCAATCTTGTTTATCTCTAGGGTTTCTCTCACAAAATTCTCTCTGGAAGCTCTCTCAATTTAGTGGGTATAAGGGTGTATATATAGTAGGGTGAGAAGGGAATGCAAAACGTCAGTTTTTGCCAAACAGGGTTTACTCGCGGCTTGACCTCGCGGCTTGTCCAAGTCGCGAGTTCCAGTCGCGACGTAACGGCCTGGACAGCCTGGAACTTTTGTCCTGTAGCGTGACAGCTGGCGCGACCCTTCAGCTTCCCAGTGTGCCTCTCACGTGCCTGCCTTTCGCGGCTTGCCAGTCGCGATCCACCCGCGAGCTCTAGCCGCGAGACTCTGTTTTCTTGCACACTCTTGAGCTTTTCTTCACATCTTCTCACACACTACCCTTACAATTTTCCCACCTAAATACAGGGTTACTATGTGCTAAATTACAAGCAAATTGGTCACGGAATAAAGCCAATTAGATGGTTGATTAAATTCAACCTTACAATCTCCCCCTTTGGCTATTCCGTGACAAAACCCTACAACAGACTCTAGACTTAAACGTGAGTTGGGAACAGTTGGAAAACTCACTCACACCTAACTCTAGATTCTGTAAAGCTCTTGAACATATGAATAAGAAACTCCTGAAACACAATAACATAACAATATCATTGTATGCAGAAAACTTAATAAGCATATGGAGCAAAATAGGCATGATCAAGCAAAAATGAACATAAGCACAAAAGCAATATTTCATGGCAAGATTAGCAGCAGTAGTCACTTAAGCAAAAGTGATTACTATGTTCATTCACACAGGAAATGAACATCCGGACATGCAAAGCTGATAAACTCAATTAACGAGAATCATTTTGCAAGTCCAACACTCAACCAATGCATACAAACACATATGCATCTAGGAACAATCCTACAAA
This sequence comes from Quercus ilex subsp. ballota, assembly GCA_032727855.1. NCBI lineage: Eukaryota > Viridiplantae > Streptophyta > Magnoliopsida > Fagales > Fagaceae > Quercus > Quercus ilex. The sequence goes on from CM064913.1 coordinate 9,542,312, forward strand.
GGCACAAGAGTGTTGTACTTAAGATAATGCAAGGCATTAACAAGTACCAAAACACAAAAGCATAAAGGCTGCATAAGCAAAGTTTTGCAAATACATGGCACAAACCATAAAAGCCTACAAGTTTGCAAAAGTGCTAGAAACCAACCCTCAAAGCTTACAAAAGCAACAATGGGTACAGGATAGCAACTTAAAGTACAGAAGCTGAAAACATCAAACTATATATATATGCTGAAATAAACAACTACTACCAAGAATTCACATATTAAGAGTTTTAAAACAGACTTAAACCAGAGTATTAAACCAAAAGAAACACATAAACATATATTTAAAAACTCCCCCTCAAACTAGGCACTCCCCCTCAAGAGCTGCCTCAAAAATTCTCCCCCTTTTTGACCGGAATGGCCAAGGGGTCAGTGATCCTGGCTAGTATGAATGCTGTCAAACTTGGCAGAGAGAACATCAAGCTGGTCCTGCATTGCTGTCATCCTCTCAGTCTGTTGATTCTGAACATCTCGGATTGTATCAAGTCTCTCCAGGATGATTTGAAAGGCATTAGGAAGTACAGGTGATGAGGTGGAAGGTCTGCTCCTCTTGACTCTTACTCTAGGTGTGGAAACTGGTCCTGCACCTTCTGCTTCAGTCTCCATAGGATCACCTTCTTCATGTACACCCTCTTCTTCTTCACCTGGAAGACGACTCTGCATCCGTATGAGAGTAAATTTGTTGATAGCTGATAAAGGAGGCAACGGACTGATATCTTGGGGAATTGTAACGCCCTTTTCTTTGAAGATTCTCATGAGAAGATTTGGAAACACCAGCTTGGGCCTCGAGGTGGTTTTAGTTTCTTCCATGATAGTAGCAAAAATGTGGGAACTGATGTCAATAGGGGTATTTTCCTTAAGCTCCATAAGAAAGATAGCTCTGGCATTTGTCAATGTAGTCATCTTCCTTATAGGGTACAGATTGTACATCATTATCGTTGTTAAACACCTTATGTCTTTAGGAAAGTCAAAAGTGTTGAGACACCTCTTTTCTAAAACCCCACCAATCTTTCTCTGGACAGCTTCTAGGGAGACCATTCTGTCCTTGTAGTTTGTGAATTCATACTCATCTAACCCCTCCAACCCTAAAACCTTATCAATGTCATGAGCATCTAGGGTAAACTCCTTTCTCCTTACCCAACAGTTCAACTCCTCCTCCTTTATCACAACATTGGCATAGAATTCTTTGATTAGTGGTTCACACACTAAAGGTAAGTCACCCAGAAGTTTTTCCCAGCCTTTGCCTTCAAAGCATTTTGGAATGAATGTATCCCTCAAGTCATGTAAATCCACAAATCTCTCCTGGATAATGGTTCCTTTTACAAAGGAATCTCTGTATCTCTCAAAATGCTTGACTGACCTAAACAGGTTGTTGTCCATTTTCAATCTTTTATCAGCCTTCTTTGCAGGAGTCTTCTTTTTAGAGGATGTGGAAGCCATCTGTAAACACTCAGAAAAGGCCACAACAAGACATAGCACAGAATAGAGAAATGCACACACATTAGTAACAAATGAGTTACATAGTGATAAAACAGACATAGACTAAGCATGGTTGATAAACAAGCATTGAATATAACAAGTTCACCAAGTTTACACTGAAGAGTGCAACCAAATTCAGAGCAAGACCCATCTGGACTGAATAGAGCAAAGAAACATAAATGTATCAACATTTACAAGAGCATGATAGCCATAATCTCCAAAAACAACAACACCATCAATCAGATAAATATAGGACTACAATACAAAATTGTAGAAACACCTCATACCCATATGCCCAAAACTCAACAGAAAAATCTCAATGCTCAGACAAAGGAAAAGTGACCTGAAATAAGCAACTAATCCTAAACAATCAATGCATTAAGAGCAAGGAACAGCTCACACACCCAAACATAACAAAAAGGTAAACCCATGTTCGAAAAAAAAACAAAAAAAAAAACAACCTAACAACACAGCATTCAGATTCACAAGAACAGCAGTGAAATTAGGATGAATGAGGTGAGGTTTTGAAAACCCATACTTTTTTCGTGATGTTTGATGAAGATATGATGCAGAAATTTGAAGCTTTTTCAAGAGAACACGGAGTGTTGAGAGAGAGATTTTGAGAAGAAGATGAACAGACACTGAACTTCGAGGGAAAAACTGGAAAACAATTTTAAAAACTGTCTTCAAAACGCAAAACACGTGTTTTTCGCGACTGGATCAAGTCGCCAGATTGAGCCGCGAAACACTGTGAGGAGAAAAACTTGAGAATTTCTCTAAGTGTTTTTCGCGACTGGATGGTCTACCCGCGAGATAGTCGCGATATGAGCCGCGAAATTCCCTGAGTACCCCTCGCGACTGGACCTTCCACCCGCGAACCAATTGCCACACTGACCCGCGAAAAGTGTAAAACTCAAATTTTGGAAAATTTTTCTAAGTCTTTTTCGCGACAAGGGTACTGACTCGCCAGTTAGCCGCGAAAAATCTCTGAGTGAGCTCGCGACTAGAATATGCGACTGGGCCAACCCGCGACTTAGTCGCCAAAACAGGGCAACACTGATTTTGAACTTTTTGACATTTTGCAAAAACAAAGTACTTTCCAAAAACAAAACAAAACTCTCAAAAATCTTTTTGTGTTTGACCAACAAAGATTGAGCATGTGAAAACACATTTAATCAAGTACAATCACACAAATGAATATGGCATTCATTGAACATAGACTTGTGTGTTGTGTGTGGATATCAAAAATGAGATAGTCCTTAGTCCAATGTGAAGCTTCAATGATCAATTCAATCAAGGCATACACAACTAGCACTAGATAATGTGACCTATCTCAATTATAGAAACATGCATATATGACCTCCCACAAGAACTTGATAACAATTCTCTGAAGCTTTTCATTTGGCTCCATATTCAACATATCATTTGCATCTTTTGAGCAAAGAAAATGTCATTGTGAGATTGATGCCAGAAATTTTTGATATTTCAATTGATGAATTGGCCTTTGGCCTTTTTGAGCATCACACATTTTATTTTGGTCGCTTTCCCTTTTTCCTAGTCAAATACTAGTGTGTGCGACAGGCTTTTGCAGCTCTATATCTCTTTTCATTTGGAGATTTACATTTAGAGAGCTCTTTTAAAGCATAAAAATAAAAAGTGGGAAGATATATAGGCATGAGTCTATGCATGTCTCAAGATCAACAAAACCATTCACTAATCATTCATGACAAGGTTGAAGATCTATTTACAACAATCACATAGATTTCAAAATTTCTTCCACAATGATATGAGTGCATGAGAGACAAGCTAAGCTCGTTAAATGCACACAGCCATAAGTACAAATGTACAAGGCAAAACATGCTTTGAGACAAAAACTCAACAAAGTGGACAAACTTTTTGGATTTTCAACTTTTTATGAGTTTTTGGATTTTTGACACAAAAACAGTAGAAGAAAGGTAAAAAGAACATTTTAAACACAAGACATACTACAAATTAAACAAATGCTCAAAAACACAAAGAAAATAACCAATCTTATCCACAAAGCATAGGAAGAATTAATGCATGGACATGTTACAATGCTTATGCATGAGAACCCTTTGTCACCCACACGTCGTGTACGTTTGGGGTGATATCCTTGATGGATCGGGTACGAGAGTTAGGACTTTCAAACCTCCTATTGAAGCTCTCCAAGCAAGTGGTGAAGGCGCCAATCATTTTCATCACGTCCGTCATTCCGGGATCACGGTTTTGGCTCCTTGATCGCTCACCACCCCAAGACCTCAAGTCCTTTCTTCTTCCTCGAGACCGAGGTACACTCGCATTGTTGTCTGCTCTTAGCTTTTGACAGTTGGGTCTAGTGTGTCCTTGCAGTCCGCAATAATGACAAACATAGTTTATTCTAGGACCCTGCTGCTGTCTTGGGAGAGATCTTCCTCTAGCTCCAAGTCTGACTTCAGATTGATTTCAGGGCTTGTTAAACACCTGTTGATTAGCCACATTCTTTTTCTTCTCAGCCTCAACTATCTCTGGAGTAGGCTTATCGACAGCCGTCTCTTTGGTTTTCACAAACTTTACTTCCTTGGTGACTTTGGCTGATGAGCTGCCCCCTCCGGTATATCCCAACCCGGACTTGTCTGAGGCGTGTTTTTGGGATGAAATAATATCATCTAGCTTCCTGGAGGAGATCCTATCTACCTTGGCATGAGCTTGTACTACCTCTTGCTCAAGGAATCTCACTTTAGTGTAAGCTTCTGATAGCTCACCATTAAGTGTCTCAATTTCACATTTAGCTTCCTTATATCGTGCCAGGAGACTTTTGTAATCTTTCTCAGCTCTCTTCATCTTCTTGATGGCTGCATTAGCCACCTTAGCATATTCACCGGTCTTCTCAAGGAGTGAGTTGTAAGTCTCTTGCAATCCCACTGTTTCTCCAACTTCCTCATCTTCAGACTCCTCGACTACTCCCATGGACTCCAAATCAGAATGTTCCCCAAGCTCCTTTACAAGTGTACCCAACTCATCCAAGGTCTCCACATGTGCAATGGTCATGAAGGCGGAGTAATTTCCCTCTCCGTCGCAGCTTTCTTCAGAGTCAGAATTTGATGAATCATCATCACTCAAAGTTGTGGCATAGACCTTTCCTTTTGTCTTCAAATAATTTGGACATTCCTTTTTGAAGTGTCCATGTCCATTACACTCGAAACACACAATGTCTGAGGAAGATTGAGACTCCTTCCCTTCTTTACTCGTAAACTCTTTCCTATCACCTCTTGAAGATGAAAATTTCCTATCGTTGAATGGTTTCCCACTGTTCTTCATCTTCAGGAATTTTCGAAAGTTTTTCGCCAGATATGCTACTTCCTTCTCCACTCCATCTTCTTCCGAACGGTCATGGAATGCTACTCTCTCATCAATTGTTTTAAGAGCAAGTGATTTGCTCTTCTTCTGAGAAGGCAGGGACAATTCATATGTCTGCAGAGAACCAACCAGCTCTTGAACCTTGATGTTGTCAAGATCTTTGCTCTCTTCAATGGCTGTAACTTTGGGCCGGAAACTTTCTGGTAGTGACCGGAGAATTTTCCTTACAATCTTCGAGTCCTCCGTCTTTTCCCCCAAGTTAAATTTTCCAACAACCACTTCGTTCAACTTGCTGTAGAACGAATCAAACGACTCTTCATCACTCATCTTTAACTCCTCAAAGCGAGTGGTCAACATTTGAAGTTTTGTGTCCTTCACTTTCTTAGTTCCCTCATAGGTTGTCTCCAGAATTTCCTATGCTTCCTTAGCAATGGAGATGTGAGAAATCCGGTGGAATTCTTCTGGAGAGACACTGCAGAAAATAGCATTCAATGCCTTGCTATTTGCATTTGCCGCTGCAAGAGCAGCCTTATCCCAATTGGCCTTAGGAGCCTCCGGTTTGGTCCAACCTGTCTCAACTGCATCCCACACAGTCTCATCCATAGAACACAAAAACGCCCTCATTCGGACTTTCCAAAATGCATAATTATTACCATAAAAAAATGGTGGAACATTGAGAGATTGAGACCTATCCATCTCAACAAGGGGTCAAAGATCACACTCAGGTATTAAAACCACAACAAGTGTACCCGCTCTGATACCAATTGAAAGTTCAAAAAGGGTATGAAACACCTTTGAACGTTTAGACCCCAAATTACACAAATACCAATTCAAGCTTTATATCAAACAATTAATGTGCGGAATATGATAACAAGCTTATAACAGAATTGATAGAACGATCTAAGCCAAATATAAACACATCCACAGCAGTAAATATAAGGCAAAGATAAAGGGAAGAGCGATGCAAACACACGGACAACACACGATGTGTTATCGAAGAGGAAACCGAAGTCCTCGGCGTAAAACCTCTCCGCCGCCCTCCAAGCGGTGATACAATCCACTAAAGAATATAGTTGGGATACATGAACAGCAGAAGACCCTCCAAGCCTAATCTACCCAAGTACCTAAGCCCTCCAAGCTTCTTGCTCCAACGAGGTTACGCCGAACCTATTTCTTCTCTAACTTCCCGGATTCCGCTACTTGACCATAGCATCAACCAATGTATATTGGTTCCTTCCCAAACTGCTTCCCTAAGCACCAAATGGACCTTCTCACGGACGTGGGTGTGGTGAGATAAGGATTTGGTAAAAGACCTCTCAAGGGTATGACAATGGAGAGGAAGAGAGTAGAGGAATTTGAAGAGTCTCTAAGGTAAAGATTGGGGATGAGGCAATCTTGTTTATCTCTAGGGTTTCTCTCACAAAATTCTCTCTGGAAGCTCTCTCAATTTAGTGGGTATAAGGGTGTATATATAGTAGGGTGAGAAGGGAATGCAAAACGTCAGTTTTTGCCAAACAGGGTTTACTCGCGGCTTGACCTCGCGGCTTGTCCAAGTCGCGAGTTCCAGTCGCGACGTAACGGCCTGGAACTTTTGTCCTGTAGCGTGACAGCTGGCGCGACCCTTCAGCTTCCCAGTGTGCCTCTCACGTGCCTGCCTTTCGCGGCTTGCCAGTCGCGATCCACCCGCGAGCTCTAGCCGCGAGACTCTGTTTTCTTGCACACTCTTGAGCTTTTCTTCACATCTTCTCACACACTACTCTTACAATTTTCCCACCTAAATACGGGGTTACTATGTGCTAAATTACGAGCAAATTGGTCACGGAATAAAGCCAATTAGATGGTTGATTAAATTCAACCTTACAGTGGGGATGCGCTATCTCCCCCTGGAAAAAGCTGTGCACGTGACCAAAAAACTTCCTCATTATTTCCAAGCCCACACGATGGTAGTGCTCACTCAATTGCCCTTGCAGGCTCTGCTGAGGAAATTCGATTACACCGGCAGAATTGCCAAATGGGAAACTAAGCTGGGAACCTATGTTGTCAAGTAAATGCCCCAGACCGCCATAAAGGGGCCGGTCTTGGCAGACTTCATAGTGGAGTTTGCTGAGGGCGTCCCTGAGGAAGAGAGCGTGGCCACTAGCTTAATGGTTTCATCGGCCGCCATCGCCCTCGCATGGAAGGTTTACACGGACGGAGCTTCCAACTGAAAAGGAGCAGGGGCGGGAATTGTGCTGCTCACACCCGAGAAAATAGAAAAGTTTTTGCGACTAGGATTCCCAGCCACCAACAACGAGGCCAAATACAAAGCCTTGCTGGTTGGAATAAACATGGTCAGGCTGCTTGGAGGAAGGACAGTTGAGTTGTATTCAGATTCTAGGCTGATTGTGGGCCAAGTCAATGGTGATTTCGAGGCTCAAGATGAAAGAATGCAGAAATACCTTGCCAAGGTGCAGAGCACACAAACTTACTTCAAGAACTTCACGTTGGAACAAATCCCGAGAGGGCAGAACTCTCAGGCCGACTCCCTAGCCATGCTATCCACTTCTCTGGAATCAGACCTTCCTCGGGTTGTTCTTGTCGAGGAGATCAGCACCTCAAGTCTTATGAAGATACCTTTGACAGGAGTGTGTAGCCTCCAGGTGGGTTCGAGTTGGATGGACTCCATAGTGACCTTTTTGAAAGGAGGATCTTTGCCCGAAGACAAGATTGAAGTAGAGAAAGTACGCAGGGCTACCCCTCGTTATTGGCTGTTTGAGGAGCAGAAATTGTACAAGCGCTCTTACTCAGGCCCATATCTGCTATGCGTCCACCTAGAGGCCGTGGAACCCCTACTCGAAGAATTGTATGAAGGCATTTGCGGGAGCCATACCGGAGGGAGATACCTAGCGCACAGGGCTCTTATGTAGGGTTACTGGTGGCCCAACATGTGGCAAACTTCCTAGGATTACGTCAAAAGGTGTGATAAATGTCAGAGGTTCGCCCCGAACATCCACCAGCCAGGGGGAATTTTGAATCCCCTATCTAGCCTTTGGCCCTTCACTCAGTGGGGTCTAGACATTGTAGGACCATTTCCTCGGGACACTGGGAACTAAAGATGGCTTCTCGTCGGCACTGACTACTTCACTAAGTGGATAAAGCCGAACCCCTCGCCGGCATCAGAAACATTGATGCTAAGAAGTTTGTCTGGAAGAATATCGTCACTAGATTTTGGGTACCGCACACCTTAATTTTGGATAACTGTCTCCAGTTTGATAGCAAGTCTTTTAGAAGATATTGCGGAGAGTTGGGAATCAGGAATGGATACTCCACACCGGCAGACCCTTAGGGAAATGGGCAAGTTGAGGCCACCAACAAAGTCATAGTGGTGGGGCTGAAAAAGAGGCTGGATGGTGCAAAAGGAAAATGGGTGGACGAGCTGCCCCACGTGCGATAGACATACTGCACCATGCCTCGAAGGTCAACTGGGAAACCCCATTCTCAATGACGTTTGGCTCAGAAGCAGTAATTCCTCTTGAGGCCAGATTTCCAACTCTGAGAATGGACTGATTCAACGCTGAAGAAAATCACCAGTTACTTCTGGATAGTCTAGATTTAGCCGAAGAAAGACAAGAGGTGGCAACGGTGAAAATGGCACACTACCAGCAAAGACTAAAGCAGTAATATGATAAGGGGATTAAATCTAGGCCCTTGACCCCGGGAGACTTGGTTCTGAGGAAGATGGTAGGGACGGCTCGGCTCCCTGCCTGGGGCAAACTGGGTCCCAATTAGGAAGGGCCGTATAGAATCACTTCTGTGGCAGGAATTGGGGCCTACCATTTGAAGGACCTAGATGGAAATGTAGTCCCTCACCCGTGGAATGTAAATAATCTGCGGCGTTATTACTACTAATGGATTTTGTAACTGTTGTGTCTTGTTATACCTCATACTAAGTGTTAAACAGAACATAGGACTTGCCTGGCCCCTCGGCCAAAAGCCTAGGGTAAATTAACATGGCACAAATTCTCTAAATGTTAAACAGAATCTAGGACTTGCTTGGCTCTTCGGCCACAAGCCTAGGGTAAATTAACATGGCAAAAATTCTTTAAGTGTTAAACAAAACCTAGGACTTGCCTGGCTCCTCGGCAATAAGCCTAGAGTAAATTAACATGGCACAAATTCTCTAAATGTTAAACAGAATCTAGGACTTGCTTGGCTCTTTAGCCACAAGCCTAGGGTAAATTAACATGGCAAAAATTCTTTAAGTGTTAAACAGAACCTAGGACTTGCCTGGCTCCTCAGCCACAAGCCTAGGGTAAATTAACATGGTGCAAATCTTCTAAGTGTTAAGCAAAATCTAGGACTTGCCTGGCTCCTTGGCCACAAGCCTAGGGTAAATTAACATGAAAAAATTCTCTAAGTTTTAAACAGAACCTAGGACTTGCCTGGCTCCTCGGCCATAGGCCTAGGGTAAATTAACATGGCAAAAAATTTCTAAGTGTCAAATAGAACCTAGAACTTGCCTGGCCCCTTAGCCATAAGCCTAGGGTAAATTAACATGGCACAAAATTCTCTAAGTGTTAAACAGAACCTAGGACTTGCCTGGCTCCTCGGCCACAAGCCTAGGGTAAATTAAGATGGCAAAAATTCTCTAAATATTAAAAAGAACCTAAGCCTTGCCTGGCTCCTCGGCCACAAGCCTAGGGTAAATTAACATGGCGCAAATTCTCTAAGTGTTAAACATAACCTAGGACTTGCTTGGCTCCTCGACCACAAGCCTAGGGTAAATTAACATGACAAAAATTCTCTAAATGTTAAACAGAACCTAAGACTTGCCTGGCTCCTCGGCCACAAGCCTAGGGTAAATTAACATGGCAAAAAATCTCTAAGTGTCAAACAGAACCTAGAACTTGCCTGGCCCCTCAGCCACAAGCCTAGGGTAAATTAACATGGCGCAAAATTCTCTAAGTGTTAAACAGAACCTAGGACTTGCCTGGCTCCTCGGCCACAAGCCTAGGGTAAATTAACATGGCAAAAATTCTCTAAATATTAAAAAGAACCTAAGCCTTGCCTGGCTCCTCGGCCACAAGCCTAGGGTAAATTAACATGGCGCAAATTCTCTAAGTGTTAAACATAACCTAGGACTTGCTTGGCTCCTCGACCACAAGCCTAGGGTAAATTAACATGGCACAAATTCTCTAAATGTTAAACAGAACCTAGGACTTGCCTAGCTCCTCAGCCACAAGCCTAGGGTAAATTAACATGGCAAAAAATCTCTAAGTGTCAAACAGATCCTGGAACTTGCCTGGCCCCTCAGCCACAAGCCTAGGGTAAATTAACATGGCGCAAAATTCTCTAAGTGTTAAACAGAACCTAGGACTTGCCTGGCTCCTCGGCCACAAGCCTAGGGTAAATTAAGATGGCAAAAATTCTCTAAATATTAAAAAGAATCAAAGCCTTGCCTGGCTCTTCTGCCACAAGCCTAGGGCAAATTAACATGGCGTAAATTCTCTAAGTGTTAAACATAACCTAGGACTTGCTTGGCCCCTCAGCCAAAAGCCTAGGGTAAATTAACATGGCAAAAATTCTTTAAGTGTTAAACAAAACCTAGGACTTGTCTGGCTCCTCGGCAACAAGCATAGGGTAAATTAACATGGCACAAATTCTCTAAATGTTAAACATAATCTAGGACTTGCTTGGCTCTTTGGCCACAAGCCTAGGGTAAATTAACATGGCAAAAATTCTTTAAGTGTTAAACAGAACCTAGGACTTGCCTGGCTCCTCAGCCACAAGCCTAGCGTGAATTAACATGGCGCAAATCTTCTAAGTGTTAAGCAAAATCTTGGACTTGCCTGGCTCCTTGGCCACAAGCCTAGGGTAAATTAACATGGAAAAAATCCTCTAAGTGTTAAACTGAACCTAGGACTTGCCTGGCTCCTCGGCCACAAGCCTAGGGTAAATTAGCATGGCAAAAAATCTCTAAGTGTTAAACAGAACCTAGAACTTGCCTGGCCCCTTAGCCACAAGCCTAGGGTAAATTAACATGGCGCAAAATTCTCTAAGTGTTAAACAGAACCTAGGACTTGCCTGGCTCCTCGGCCACAAGCCTAGGGTAAATTAAGATGGCAAAAGTTCTCTAAATATTAAAAAGAACCTAAGCCTTGCCTGGCTCCTCGGCCACAAGCCTAGGGTAAATTAACATGGCGCAAATTCTCTAAGTGTTAAACATAACCTAGGACTTGCTTGGCTCCTCGACCACAAGCCTAGGGTAAATTAACATGGCAAAATTTCTCTAAATGTTAAACAGAACCTAGGACTTGCCTGGCTCCTTGGCCACAAGCCTAGGGTAAATTATTATGGCGCAAATTTTCTAAGTGTTAAGTAGAACCTAGGACTTTCTTAGCTCCTCGGCCACAAGTCTAGGGTAAATTAACATGCGAAAAAATATTCCAAGTGTTAAAGCATTAGAAGGGATCAAGTAGCAAAGACCGGAAGCACTTGCTTTGGACTTCGAAAAAGGAATACTAGTTAGCTTAGTGACATGCGAATTCAATTCCAAATGGTTGTGGCTGGGTTAACAGAAATAAAAAGAAGAAGCAACAAGGAATTTAAGCGTTCGGGGTACTCGAGAATGTCTATAAGCACGAAAAGACAGAAACCCTTAAACTTTGAATCATTCATTATGAAAATCTTGTAACCAAAAAAAAAAAAAAAAAAAAAAAAAGAAAAAAGAAAAGAGAAAAAAAAAGGGAGGCTGTTCCATCACAAAAACTCACCAAGGAACTCCTACATAAAGGACTGAACTAAGCACTGGGCTCTTCTTCTTTGGTATCCTTCTCCTTCGTATCTTTCTGCTCATTTTTCTCTTTCTTCTTCTTTAAGGGCACCCCCCAGGAACCCCTTCTTCAGCCTCCACGTCCACAATAGTTTCTTGAGGGGGGGAGCCCTTGGACGAAGTACGGGAAGGAGGTGGATCCTAGGGCTTGGTAGAAGTAGGAGGAGTAGAACTCGGTTCCGTTTGAGACTGAGGAGCTATAGGTGTTAGGTGGCATTCATGGCCTTTCCCCACACCTTTCGGTTGAAGGCATGGGTGACGTCAAGAAGCTGGGCAGTAAGGCTCTCAGCAATCTTGTTCATGCCCGCATCGTAGGCTGCTTGCTCGGCTTAGGCCTTTTAAGCCTCCTTGGCCTCCAGCTGTTGGTTAGCTTGCTTTAGCTCCACTACGATGAGAGCCAGCGTGCTCTCAGCCTTCTTCTGGGCCTCGAAGGCTTGCCTCTCGTAGCCTTTCAAAGAGGATTCAGCGTTGCGGTAGGCTTTTTCCACTTCAGACAGCTGAGTAAAGGTTTCCTTCAGCTTCCTCTCTGCCTCAGCTCGAGCCTTCTCGGCATTCTCGTGGGCCTTCTCGGCCTTCCTAGCCATATCTAAGGAATGGTCAACCCACTTCTTTGTCATAAAGGAAGCCTGAATAGCTTGCAAAGAGGAGAACAAAAGAAACCAAGTCACCCTTGTATAAATCTTAGATAGAACCACTTGATATATGAAGAAGTTGGCCAAGGTACCTTGGCGAGGTCCTGCTTCAGGGATAGGAAGACCTTTCTTTTCCTGAAGGACTTTAGCTCTTCCATGTCCTCTGGAAGGCACAGTGCCCTCTCCAAGCACTTTGCTACCAGGCCTGAGCTACCCTTCGAGGGATCTTTTAAGGTTGCATCATCAAGCACGGAAGTGCCCGAGCAAAGGGTGAAAGCAGGCCTCCAAGCAGAGGCCTTCCTGGCGTGGTCCTCGCCACTTTCCCTTGAGGGGGCGATGTGTTCATGCCTCTTCCTTTGATGCCTTCTGCCCGCGCGGGCCTCTTTAACTGGGGGCTTAGATATCTCCCCTTCCTCAGCCACTTCTGTCGCCTTTCCTCACTTCCGCTTCTTTTCTGCTGCCTCGGTTAGGGACGTGCGTGTTGTGGCGAGGGTTGGTGGGCGGGGTGGTACTGTCACCGTCAAGGAAGTGCCTCCGGCATGGGCCGATAGCAGCGCAAGAAGGTTAGGGGTCCTTTCTTCGAAACCCATAGTTGCCGATGAAGGGGCTTATGAGGTGTTTGGAGCGTCCGGCCGGTGAAAAACTTTAAAGTCTTTTTCTATCACCTTGTGGACAAAGTTGGATGTGAAGCCCTCGGCCTCCTTGTCGGATGGTAGCAGAGGTTCCTGGGAGTACAAGAGTCGAGCAGCTAGATGCGCTGGGATCTATGCATCTTGGGTCCCCTTGGGAGGGTGTGTTGTCAATAAAAAGCCTGGGACAACGACGTCTATCAGAGCCAAGCACAGATCACGGGCCTTGATGACATTTTTTGGACTCTGAAAGCACTTGGTTGAGGGTTTATAGCCAAGGATGATGTGCACTGCCCTGAGCTGCCTTTCTCGGTGCAGGAATATCTCCGACCTGAGGATTCTGTTCAAGTCGTGGAAATTCACCAACTGTTTGGTCGGGGCTGTGTGGTACTCGTCTGCCAAAGGAAACCATGAGTATCGTTAGCAAAGGAGTGGAGGAGAAAGAAACAATTACAAAAATAAACTACTCAAAGTCCTAATGATGACCCCGGTCCTCGGGAGTGCTACCTGGTTCCCCTTCTTAGGTGGGGCAGTGCCTCCCATCGTGCCTCCCATCGTGCCATCCTCCTGAAACAATAAGGTAATCTTCGTCCATGCCTTTCCTTGAGTCAGGCAGGCATGAGATTAACCTAACCGCGGGGACCCTACATTTGATGTAGTATTTTGTCTTTTCCCCTTTTTGGCTGTTATAGACCCAGTTCATGTCATGCCAAGTGAGGTGAGTACCCATCCTACGGTTTATGGCATCTATGCACCTGAGGATCCTAAAAATGTTAGGAGAACATCGGGTCGGGGTAAACCTATAATTTATGAGGTAGTCCCTAGTTACTAGTCCCATAGGTAGTTCCATCCTGCCTTCAATGAAGGCGATCATGGGAAAAACTATAGATTTAGGGGGTCGGTTCAAAACTAACCATTCACCCTCCTCGCAATGCCTAATTTCCACATTACTAGGGATCCTAAACTAAGCCCTAAAATTTGTCCTAGCCTCCTTGGTGTCTACTAACCTAGCATATCTACCCATGTTTTGTTCTAAGTACAAAGTGTGAAACTTATAAAAGAGCAAAACACAATGAAAACCAACATACCTACTGCAGAAAGCAAAGAGCACTCCTCGAGAGTGTTTTTCTTTTCGTCAAAGCTTAAGTTGCCAAGATATCAAAAATGAGCCTTGGCCAACTGTGGATCCTCCTTTTATAGGAGTAAAAAATGGGTGGTAAAATTCTCGCCCATAAATGAGAAGAAATAGGAACCGTACGATTCCCATCAGACAGTAGAACGTGGGGAGACAAGTAGCCACCTGATGCCATAAATGAGGGTTCGTGAAGTTCGAAGCGCCAGTGGCGTGCGAATGACAGATGAAGGGACGCAGATACGTGTGAACGCATATGGCACGTACATGTTCCACTTACAAAACTAAAACTTAACTGTTGTCTTGTAGACAAATAGTGAAAGTTTTAGGGGGCTATTGTGGGTACCCGAGGACCAAGGAGGAAGTTAAAGGGTCGAAGTACTAGGCCAAGGCCTGAAGAGGAATAGGAAAGGTAGCGGCGTTAACTTGGGCACAACACCGAACATGGGCCCAAGGAGCGATGACGCCCGAGGAAGGAGATGGATTTACTGAAGTACCATCTGGAGCTTTGCAAAATGAACTGCAAACTAATGGAAATGAAGGATTGTGGCAGACAAGGAGCAGCCGGTTTGGAGCTGCCTGTCCCATCCGCATTAAATGGTATACACTAGCTTTATCAGCCATATTGAATGAGGAAGTGACCTGAATAGTGTTGGTTACAGCTATTCCAGCTACCGCCACCACCTACTTCAAACACAACAGGTGACAGGTGTTGAAGAGGGGTAAATGTCCAATAGAGAACGACGGAGAGGATGTAATGGGAAGGGGCTATAAAAGGTGGGGGGGATGATCTTTTGGCTGGCCATGATTGAGGAGCCTCAATGAAAAATTACTGGTGTACCTAATCCTAAGGACAAAGGGGATTTCTTCCAAATAGACAATTCTCGTGAAGAATCCATGCTTGTTGTGCTATTCCATCTCCTATAAATTCTATTGGCTTGGACCAAGTTTAACAAACTCAGTTCATTATTTCGAGTGGGCTGTGTGCAAATGCATTTTGGGTCCTTACAACTACAAAAAGAGAAAGTGATCATTTTTATATTATAATCTATTCCTTGTTCTTTTAACTAAATTAGCACCAAAACATACAAATATAATTAGCCTTCACTTTCTTAATTTTTCCAAATTCATATTCTAATAGTTGAAATTGGTAAATTAACTAAAAAATAATAATAAATAAAGCATAGAAAAAAATGGCATATTTTCCAACTTAAAAATTTAAGCCTTTTGTATTCTAGAAAAAAAAAAAAAATCAATAATAATGATTAATTCAAAATCTTTCTTTTCATAAAATTAATTCCACAAAGAGAGAGCAGGCTTAGAGGAATGAAAGTTAGAGCTTTTTTCCAACCCATATTGATGGTAGTGTTGAGGTCCTTGAGGTACTGGTGGTCCTAGATGAGTCGATTCCTTCAATATGGAAACACTACATATGGGCAAGTTGGCTATTTATATTTTTTGGGCCTCTTTGGACCAATTTAGCTTTTGAGAGGGAGTTACTTACAAGTCTCCAATGTATAGACTACATACTTTTACTATAAACCCCATTTAAAAAAAAAAAAAAAAAAAATTCTTAGGGGTTGGGAAGGCCATGGCATCACTTGGTCTCTAGATTAGATTCAAATCTTTGATCCTAAATTGTTGTCAACAATTTTTATATCGATGATCCAACTATTAATGAAATACACACTAAAATTTGGATAAAGTTTGGTAACAAACTTGGTTATAGTCAATGGCAATAACTTACTCAATATATATGTATATATATTATTGGATATGAATTTTGACAAATTCACTATTTAGTAACATTTACTTTTTTTTATATCTTCCATGTATGCAAAATTTCCAGAAAATCAAAAATCGATTGTTATATCATCAATCAAATGTTTAAGTTTTAAGTTTTTGTAATATAAAATTATGCTTAAAAAATAAGTTTATATATCAAATTGTAAATAACAAATTATTGATATGAAATTTGACATGCTTGTTAAGAACATAAAGAATAAGCAATTCGATAATTAGATTTTCAAAAAATATAGCAATGTTAATTTTTTTAGTGGGAGTTGTAGAATTTGGCTACAAACAAGTTTGTAGCCTAATGTTGTCCCTAATATATATTTTAGAATGCATTTATAAAACAAAGTCATGTAAATTTTTATTTTTTCAAATGTATTTATTAAACAAAGTCATGTAAATTTTCTCAAATTGTAACTAGAAAAAAACGTTATGTACTTTTTTTTCCTACTAAAATTAAACTAAAATGAAAATGAAAATGAAAATTTTAATTAAAATGAAGCAGATATTACTTTATTGTTATTATTTTCTTATTTTTACATTTTAATAAATTAGTGGGTAATACAATGTAAAGCCCTCGATATATGGGGGCAAATATAATTAGTCGATTTTATTGAGATATTAACGCACTTCTTCTACCCATTCATTGGGGTGGATCTCGAGGTTATGGCTCTTGCGATCAAATATTTTATATTCTAGATAGACATAAATTTTATTACTAGAAAATATCAATTTTAATATAAAAACTTATGAAATAGACATAAATTTGTTAATTGAATCTTAGATAGGATTTTTTGATAAATTTTTTAATAAATATGGCAAAAGATTTTAATGAAATTTGTTGGGAAATTTAGACCCCGGTTGATAGAATTAACAAGTTTTAAACTCAAGTTGTTAATTAGATTTATTATCAATAAAACTTGTTAAAACAAACAAACATCAATATCATGTCAAAATAATATGCAGCGGAAAAGTAAATAAGACAAAATATGATGACCCAGGAAAACCAATGAAACCGACTAGTTTCACAGTCTAAAACCTGGGGGGAAACCTTCCCAAAAAGCAATTCACTATAGTAAAGAGCAATTCCAGATCTAGTACAAAATCTTTGTCCCTAGATTCTACAATCTCCGTAGATGAACTCACAGCAGAAACCTTCTACCGCTTCAGAACCTCTGAACTCTTCAATATATGAATGCCACCCTTTGATGCACGAATCCCAGTACGTGACTAACTAGTTGCGCGGATCCCAGTACGCGACTTCAATCCCCAACTAGAAGAAGATGTTGGCTGCAAAGTTCTTCACTTCATCAAGAATGAAGATCAGGAAGCACTTGGTTACTAAACTCTAAGACGCAAAGACGCAGTAGCTCCCTTTAGAGAGAATAAGGCATCGGTTACCTTTTGCTTATGTTCTCCTTGTATTCTCTTATTTTCTTTATGTGACGGCCTCTAAAATAAGCCTTATATAGGTTTAGGATTGTGAGAAAAGAAACCCTACACAAATACAAAAGTCTGGCCCAAAAATCAGATCTGAAAATCTGAATTCCCCTAACCTCGATAGATACCTCGATCAATCGGGAGGTGTCGAGTTTTAAACCTCGATAGAGAGCAGGTGTCAAGGAGGTGTTGAGAAGCTGTCGAGGGGACATGAGCTTTCTCGATCGATCCATCAGCTGTCGAGAAGGTGTCGAGATTGCGATAAGAAAACACCTTAAGAGCTCGATAGATAGCCAACTGTCGAGAAGGTGTCGAGCTATCTATCCACAGGTGTCGAGCTATCTGTCCAGCTTTAAAAAACACATTTTCTTTACTTGTTTCTTGGTTCAATCTTCATGGCTTTAATACTAGACTTGAACAACATGTTCCTTGAAGTATTAAACACATCCTAGATCTACCCAAATACAAGTAAAGTGCGTTTTGTCAAAAGATTAGCCAACTAAATAAAATATGTCCTTAACAAAATTCTCACATGTCAACAAAAAATATTTATTTTTGTTCACTTATTATATATAATATAAGATAATTTAATAATATTAACAAACTTCCACATAACATATTTATTATATTAGTTAATTTAGAATTTCAAGTGACTCACTATTATTATGAAGGTTGTGATAATATATCTATATATATATAGATATATAATTTGTAATTAATTTGTGCATAACATGAACATGAACTGATGAACACGCTACCAATTTAAATATGAAACAAAGAAAGAAATTCCGCTTAAATTTATTGCACTAAGCCTCAAACTACATCAAGCTGCTGCCTGCTAGTAGGTGTAACCCCACAAAGCCGGCAACCATGGTGAAGGTGACCTTCATGTCATACAACATGAGAGTTATTATCTCTCTTGACTTGCACAGAGAGCTCTAGCTTCGTGATTTATGTCAGAAAAATCGGCTGCAACTTGGCCACACTTATCCTATAAAATGGTTGAATGGCCAGCATTTCTACTGCAAGCCAGTTTCGACTTTCGATAGAGCAATACACTGTGATTGAGAAATGGCCTTGAAATTAGTTCTCTTTGTTTCCGTAATGGTTGCTGCATTGGCACTTCCAATAGCTAAAGCCCAGTTATCCATCAACCCCTCGACTGGCCTTGGCGTTGTGCTGCAGGTCCAGCCGTCTTTTGTGCCTTGCAGTTTAGGTGCGAATGTTACTGCCAACCCAGGTTTCCCAAGTAAGTTTGCTCAGAATTTGTTACAGTTAGTCCAATGCACCATGACTACACACTTTAGTCTCAGCTAATAAGGAACTTCAATCTCACCATTGTTTTGTTATGTTTACTTCTAGATGCTCAAGTACAACTGCAGTGTGGAGCTGGAAATGTGGTTGCTAGTAATACAACCAATGGCAGTGGAATATTTTCATTATCCGTGGATTTTGCACGAGTTATTATCTCAGCAACAGTACGCTTGAGTGATTGCAATCTAGTGGTTGTAACACCCCTCTCCACCTGCAACGCCACGCTTCCTGCTGTGGGAGTCTTGCAATCGGCCATACAGTTCGTTCGAACCGATGTTTCGATCGGCCGTGTTGTTTTCATTTATAGGCCAGTTGGGTTCCGTTACATTTCCTCAACTTGAGGAATAGAAGAGTATTTACATGAATAAGGTCAATTGAACCAATGATATAGTATTTTCCTTTCCAACTCATTAATAATGTTATGAAGATTGTCATCCAATCTGTAAACTCCTTTCCTAATTAAGGAGTACTCCTGTTGCTATATATAATTAATAAAGCCTTTATTGTCCTTCAAATGAATATGGACTTAGTTGTGGATTTCGTTTGACTTGTATATGATAATCAAGGCTATGTTAATTGGCAAAAAGCCTTTTTGATGGTGTTCGTTTTGGTATTATTGTACGTAGGAAGTAAAAGTTTAATGTTAAAACTTATTTTAACCGGAAAGAATTATAGCGTTTAGAATATTTGGTAAACTACAGTGTTAAGTGTTGGAATATTTTTATAAAAATCATAATATTTTATATTTATTATTATTTTTAACTATTTGTTATGAGTTGGCTGCATAGTAAACGTTAGTGGCTAACGTTTTTCTATTATTCAATCTTAATTCATTACTTGAAACCATCATCTTTAATTGGTTGAGTTTGTACAGTTTTTATGTTACCGTTGGCATTGATATATTATGATTCAATATAATTACTATTTACTATCCATTTTAAAGATAATTATAACAACAATAAAGTAAATTTAAAACCCAAATAAACTTGATCTTTAGTGTATGTTTCTTCAGCCAATATGAATATGCAGCCAACATGTCCGATTTTAGATGAGAAAATCAATTTTCTTATTTCCACCATTTTCATGTAAAAAAGAAAACCACCTACATTTTTGCTGAATCAAAATGTAATTTCATGAAAATAAGATATCCTTCAATACACTATATTTTTGGGTAAAAGAAAAGTACAACTGAGAGATTCCTATTCTACAAGCGGCGTAGCCTTGTAAGGATAATTAGCAAGGTGGCCGAGTTGTTGTATCCTGAGGGTGGCACGCATAGTGTAATTAGGCCACATCTTGTGGCATATTATGGCAAACCCATATCTAAGTTGCTCTCTGAATGGCAAAACCAATGGTCCTAGTGCAGCAATATTTGCTTTCAATGCAGCTCCAGCCACATGCAGTATACCCTTTGATATTGATACCCCAACCTTGTTCTCAGAGTCCACATCCTGATAGATACAAGCATGGGATACATCATCTTGTGCTTTGTTTGTTCGAACAAGGTGTTGTAGCTCATACTTTGCCTTGCTCTTGTCTTCTTTATGGCTAGATAGTAATATAGCTGCACCTTCAATTCGAAAGAGGCAATTGGTTAACAACATGGGTGGGTTTTTTTTCCAGTGTACCAATTCAAGTGTAGGCTCTCTGTGCTGACAATTAGAGCCAAAGAGTTACAGTGCACTCTCAACAAGTCTTTAGCTAGCCCCACAGATATGATTCCAGCACTACATCCCATGCCAGAGAGATGGAAGCTCATGACATTGCTTCTCATTCTGAACTTATTAACTATCATAGAGTTGAGAGATGATGTAGGACAAAACATACTAGCGTTAGAGATTACAATGTCAATAGCTTTGGGGTTGATACTATTTTTCTTAAACAAGTCTGAGACCAAAGAAAAGATAACTGTCACAACCTCTTCCACGGCAAGTGGGAGAGATTTTCTAATTGGTACTCGAGCAAGTGAAGGAGGAATGCAAGTTTCCTCACTGAACCCTGATTTTTCTAAGATTTTGATCTGGAAACCAATGCTGGCAGGATCTAGGTTATTAAGAAAGACAGCCTCTAGGAACATTGACTTGGGTAGCCTATAAGAGTTGGGAGGTTTGTAGCAAGCAAAGTCTAGTAAATAAATGGGGACTTTTCTTTTGTATTTAAGATATAGGACAACTAGTCCAACAACTACTACCATCAAAAAATGGTGTAGGGTGTTCCAGATAATGAGATTAGGGAGGCTAGAAATGATGAGTCTTAGGGTCATTGTTGCCATGGATGGAGGTTTAGATTTGTTTGTGGTCTTGACAGAATTGAATTAATTTAAGTTTGTTTGGCATGCATTGCATTGATTGGCATATGGGTTTTAAGGTTGAGGAGGTATGGGGTATGAATTTTGGAGAGAGAGCATGATACATGAGGAGAAAGAAAAAAGCCTGAGGAAAATTGAAAGAGAGGAATACATATAGGGCATTGAACATCCTTTGGGTGCTTGTTTTAGAAATCAAGTTGTGCACGCAATGGTCAATTTCTTTCCTAATGCGGTTTCTTAGCTAAATGATGACGACCAAATTATCTTAACAAACACTCATCCCAATTCTATTTTTGTGCAAATGTGTGACAATTATTAGTGATCACACATAATCTATGAGTTGAGTTTATATATCTTTATGGTTTTGTAAATATGTGGGCATTAGTATATATATGCTTATGGGCTGAATTTGGAATCATGTTGTAACGAAATATGTCTCCTAATTTAATTACTTTCATCAGGGCCTGGAGCGAACCCTTCCAGAAATTCTCAAAGGCCTGAGCCAAATTAAGGCCTAAAAAGTAGGGATTGGTTTAATTTGGGGCATTTTCAATCTAAACCAACATCGTTTGATTCAAAAATTGCCAATCCCAACCAATCAATTATCATGAAAATAACCGGACCAAACTAACCCATAGGTGATTGGTTTGAGTTAATTGAGCTAGGCTTTTTTGTCCCAGCCATTGGGTCATTTATCTCTTATATTGAAATTAAACTTCCTATGTTTTCAAAAAAAAAAAAAAAAAAAAAAAATTCAAACTTCCTATTATTTTTAAAAAAAAAAAAAATTCTCAAGTTCGTCAAAACAAATAATAAGTAACAAGTTTTCATCCAAATTTGTAATACATCAAACTAGCAAAATAGGAATTACAAGTACTTACTTTTTCTTCCTCTATCATCATCCATGAACTTTTTGTATGTCATTCATGGAAGGCAATTGCCAACCCTACAGAATGTCCATGGGAACCTGTGTGTCCACATCCATGGGAACCTTATGTTACATCACTCTTCTTTGATCTAGCATAATATGTAATATTATTTTGTTGGGCATTTTTTTAAAGATAATTTGGATGGGCTTTTGTGGGCTTGCCTTGTGTGATAAATACTGTGTAGACTCTAAGAACACGCATCTTGTTCCTACTCCAACTATGAAAGGCACTTTAATAATCTTGCCATATTGCCTTACACCATCATTAATTAGTTCTAATATCACTAGTTGGGGAGAGAAGACTTTGAGAATACTCTAGTTGAAACCTTAATATAACATATAGGATACTACATAACCCAAAAATTATTATCTCCCCAAAAAATTTCACATAAATTATGAAATTCTCAGATTGTGTGGATTTGATTGAATGAGTTTGTGTTGAGTGAGCATATGCAATATTGATCAAAGAAGAAAAAAAAAACTTTGACTAAATTAATGTAATTTGAGAATCTTAAATGATCGCGATCTAGATTCATATGCGGCTAAAATATTAAAAGTATTAATGCTCAAAGTCACTTCTAGCTGTAATTCTCTTGCTGGGATCCAAAGTAGTAAAGTATTATGTATGTAATTCAACAAAGTAATATATAAATTATTTTGGATAATGAAATATTCATTATTATATATGTTGTGAAATTAAGTGTGAATTTGAATATGTTTGTGTATGGATCGTAATAAATAATATACATATAAAGATGGATTGAGAATTAGGGTATAAATTATAAATGTGTTTACTTTGTTAAATATTAAATAATACTCTCAGGGTCATGCTAACAAGTGCCCTTAGGGCATTAGTTAACAATCTATTTTAAGAAAGTTTTGACACCACTTTTGTGGGAAATGAAAAAAATTGTCAAAATATTATTATTTTTTTCCATAAAAACTTTCTTTAAATGGATTATTAACCAATGCTCTAAGGGTATTCGTTAGCATTTCTCATACTCTTGACTAATAAAGATTAGATGTGTTTCCTCGGATTGTATTTGGTTTACTTGTTAAATATTGCTCCTTGCCTATTCCATAAGGCCATTGACAACGACCCATTTTGAATCCATAACAGCATGTAAGCAGTTTTACTTATTTACTCTGTGAGTTACTTTTTATATTTTTTTAAGTTCGTCAAATTCAAAATGAACATGTCCACACTAGCATTGATCTCTTCATGCAGTAATATTTCGTAGCCAATGCAAATCTGTGAATGTCTGCAAGCATATTCCACAACGAATGTTTGCAACAAGAAGCAACTTCATGTGGCTAGAGCATGAGATCATAGAAAAGAGTTGAAAAAACTAGTTTTATGACTTTTGGAAGTGGTGGAGTTATCAATGACCACGTAAGAAACCAATTAATTTGATCTGGGTACATCTAGCAATGAGCCTCAAATAGAGTTAGAGCTCCAAAATTGCCCCAAAAAGGCAATTAAGGGCAGTACAGAACGAGAATTTTTTCAAGGAGTCAAAGATTAAAAAAAGAAAGAAAAAAAGATCACTAAATTTTTTCAAACAAACCGTTCTGAAGGAATCTCCTCTAATCCACTAGCAACAATTTTTTGTTGTTGTTGTTATATTTGATTTTTCGAATCCATTCCCTTAAGGCCTTCTTCAATTCTTTCATTCATGACTTCTTATATTCTTCCAATTACATTTTGTACAACTCTTCCTCTCCTCATTTTCACTCTTATTCTCCCCCTCTTCTTTTGGATCCAAGCAATATTCTTCCAACAGTTCTTCCTCTTCCATCTTATTTTTCATATAAATTTTTCATGGAAAACGTTTGGCTCCAAACATGTTAATTTGAAGTTATTTTGCTTTAACTTATTATATGACGGTTAAAGAGACCATTCATCTGTAGTTTTTGTCACATGCTCTTTTAATATATTCTGTGGCTTATTTAAATAATACATATAAATAGTCTTATAAATTGTCACATAATAAGTTGAAAAAGGTATCTCCAAACAAGTTTGGAACTAAACTTTTCCCACTTTTTATTACTCCTTTTACTCTTATCTCACCCATTTATATATCATAAACCCCATTTCTTTAACATTTTAAATATTTTGGTAGTTTTTTTAATTGTTTCTAATATTTTATTAGTGATCTAATTATTGCATCACATTTTTTATAAATTTTCTTTTTATTCATCTCATTATGATATGATAACATAATAGATAGTAACAGTTGGAAATCGTCGATATAAATTTGATAAAATCCAAAAACTAAAAAAATTGATTCAAGAATAGTATTTTCAATTTGACTCTATCAAAACTCACAACATTATGTTTTACTCACCAAAACTACAAAAAGAGAAAGAGATCATTTTTACATTATAATCTATTCCTCGTTCTTTTAACTACATCAGCACCAAAACATACAAATATAATTAGCCTTCATTTCTTAATTTTTCCAAATTCGTATTCTAATAGTCGAAATTTCTAAATTAACTAAAAAAATAATAAATAAAGCACAGAAAAAATGGCATATTTTCCAACTCAAAAATTTAAGCCTTTTGTATTCAAGAAAAATAATAAAAATCATTAATAATGATAAATTCAAAATCTTCCTTTTCATAAAATTAATTCCACAAAGAGAGAGCAGGCTTAGAGGAACGGAAGTCAGAGCTTTTTTCAAACCCATATTGATGGTAGTGTTGAGGTCCTTGAGGTACTGGTGGTCCTAGATGAGTCGATACCTTCAATACAGAAACACTACATATGGGCAAGTTGGCTATTTATATTTTTGGGGACACTTTGGACCTATTTAAATTTTGAGAGGGAGTTACTTACAAGTCTCCAAAGTATAGATTACATACTTTTACTATAAACCCCATTCAAAAAAAAAAAAAAAAAAAAAAAAGAATCTTAGGGGCTGGCAAGGCCATGGCATCACTTGGTCTCTCACTTGGTCTCTAGATTAGATTCAAATCTTTGATTCTAAATTGTTGTCAACATTTTTTATATAGATGATCCAACTATTAATAAAATACATGCTAAAATTTGGATAAAGTTTGGTAACAAACTTGGTTGATGTAAATGGCAATAACTTACTCAATATTTATTTTTTAATATTGAATATGAATTTTGACAAATTCACTATTTAATAACATTTATTTTTTGTTATATCTTCCATGTATGCAAAATTTTCAGAAAATCAAAAATCGATTGTTATATCATCAATCAAATATTTAATTTTTAAGTTTTTGTAATATAAAATTATGCCTAAAAATAAGTTTATAGATCAAATAGTAAATAACATATTATTGATATGAAATTTGACATGCTTGTTAAGAACATAAAGAATAAGCAATTTGATAGTTAGATTTTCAAAAAATATAGTAATGTTAAGTTTTTTTAGTGGGAGTTGTAGATTTTGGCTACAACCAAATTTGTAGCCTACCGTTGTCCCTAATATTTGTTTTTTAAGAATGCATTTATAAAACAAAGTCATGTAAATTTTTATTTTTTAGAATGTATTTATAAAACAAAGTCATATAAATTTTCTCAAATTGTAACTAGAAAAAAACGTTATGTAATTTTTTTTCCTACTAAAACTGAAATTAAAATTTTTAATTATAATGGAACGAATATTACTTTATTGTTATTATTTTCTTATTTTTAAATTTTAATAAATTAGTGGGTAATTCATTGTAAAGCCCCCGATATACGGAGGCAAATATAATTAGTCGATTTTATTGAGATATTAACGCACTTCTTCTACCCGTTCATTGGGGTGGATCCCGAGGTTACGACTCTTGCAATCAAATATTTAATATTCTAGATAGTTCGTTTTTATTTGAAAATATTTTTTAATTATAAATGTTTACAAGAAAATATCAATTTTAATATAAAAACTTATGAAATAGAGATAAATTTGTTAATTGAATCTCAGATAGGATTTTTTGATAAATTTTTACTCACAACATAAAAAATATAGCACAAGATTTTAATGAAAATCTCACACGTGAACAAAAAATATATATTTTTATTCACTTATTATATATAATATAAGATAATGAAATAATATTAACAAACTTCCACATAACATTTTGTCTTTAATTACATTAAATGGCTCAATATATTAATATATTTGTTATATTAGTTAATTTAGAATTTCAAGTGACTCACTATTATTATGAAGGTTGTGATAATATATATATATATATATATATATATAAAATTTGTAATTAATTTGTGCATAACATGAACATGAACTGATGAAAACGCTACCAATTTAAATATGAAACAAAGAAAGAAATTCCGCTTAAATTAATGCACTAAGCCTCAAACTACATCAAGCTGCTGCCTGCTAGTAGGTGTAACCCCACAAAGCCGGCATCCATGGTGAAGGTGAACTTCATGTCATACAACATGAGAGTTATTATCTCTCTTGACTTGCACAGAGAGCTCTAGCTTCATGATTTATGTCAGAAAAATCGGCTGCAACTTGGCCACACTTATCCTATAAAATGGTTGAATGGCCAACATTTCTACTGCAAGCCAGTTTCGACTTTCGATAGAGCAATACACTGTGATTGAGAAATGGCCTTGAAATTAGTTCTCTTTGTTTCCGTAATGGTTGCTGCATTGGCACTTCCAATAGCTAAAGCCCAGGTATCCATCAACCCCTCGACTGGCCTTGGCGTTGTGCTGCAGGTCCAGCCGTCTTTTGTGCCTTGCAGTTTAGGTGCGAATGTTACTGCCAACCCAGGTTTCCCAAGTAAGTTTGCTCAGAATTTGTTACAGTTAGTCCAATGCACCATGACTACACACTTTAGTCTCAGCTAATAAGGTACTTCAATCTCACCATTGTTTTGTTATGTTTACTTCTAGATGCTCAAGTACAACTGCAGTGTGGAGCTGGAAATGTGGTTGCTAGTAATACAACCAATGGCAGTGGAATATTTTCATTATCCGTGGATTTTGCACGAGTTTTTATCTCAGCAACAATACGCTTGAGTGATTGCAATCTAGTGGTTGTAACACCCCTCTCCACCTGCAACGCCACGCTTCCTGCTGTGGGAGTCTTGCAATCGGCCATACAGTTCGTTCGAACTGATGTTTCGATCGGCCGTGTTGTTTTCATTTATAGGCCAGTTGGGTTCCGTTACATTTCCTCAACTTGAGGAATAGAAGAGTATTTACATGAATAAGGTCAATTGAACCAATGATATAGTATTTTCCTTTCCAACTCTTTAATAATGTTATGAAGATTGTCATCCAATCTGTAAACTCCTTTCCTAGTTAAGGAGTACTCCTGTTGCTATATATAATTAATAAAGCCTTTAATGTCCTTCAAATGAATATGGACTTAGTTGTGGATTTCGTTTGACTTGTATATGATAATCAAGGCTATGTTAATTGGCAAAAAGCCTTTTTGATGGTGTTCGTTTTGGTATTATTGTACGTAGGAAGTAAAAGTTTAATGTTAAAACTTATTTTAACCGGAAAGAATTATAGCTTTTAGAAATTTTTTTTTTTTTGAGAAACTAGTGTTTAGAATATTTGGTAAACTACAGTGTTAAGTGTTGGAATATTTTTATAAAAATCATAGTATTTTATGTTTATTATTATTTTTAACTATTTGTTATGAGTTGGCTGCATAGTAAACGTTAGTGGCTAACGTTTTTCTATTATTCAATCTTAATTCATTGCTTGAAACCATCATCTTTAATTGGTTGAGTTTGTACAGTTTTTATGTTACCGTTGGCATTGATATATTATAATTCAATATAATTACTATTTACTATCCATTTTAAAGATAATTATAAGAACAATATAGTAAATTTAAAACCCAAATAAACTTGATCTTTAGTGTATGTTTCTTCAGCCAATATGAATATGCTGCCAACATGTTCGATTTTAGATGAGAAAATCAATTTTCTTATATGCACCATTTTCATGTAAAAAAGAAAACTACCTACATTTTTGCTGAATCAAAATCTAATTTCATGAAAATAAGATATCCTTCGATACACTATATTTTTGGGTAAAAGAAATGTACTATTGAGAGATTCCTATTCTACAAGCGGCGTAGGCTTGTAAGGATAATCAGTAAGGTGGCTGAGTTGTAGTATCCCGAGAGCGACACGCACAATGTTATTAGTCTACTACACTGGAAATAGGAATGGTAAGGGGTCGGGTTCGGGCCGGGTTTGTTTAGTATCCATTACTTGAACCCGACCCGTTTAATAAACGAGTTTTTTTAATTTTTTTTTTCAGGCCCCAAACCTGCCCTGTCTAGCCAGGTCAGATTTGGGCCGAATCTGGGGCCCAATAAAAAAAAAAGATTGAATTGAAGCCTATACCGTGGCCCAAGCAGAAAAAAATTCATATTTTCTCATATTCAAATCTCAGCGGCAAGCACGATTTTCCATTGGAGGAGTCATTGATTAGTAAAATCTTGATGAAATAATGGCTAAAAAAAGAAAAAAATATATCCAAAAAATAGAGAAGAAAATTAATGCATGCATTGAAAATAGAAAGTATAAGCAGTGTTTGGAGAGAAGGAAAATGTGAGAGAAAATGGTGGACTTACTATTCGTTGCTCATGATTGAGGGTTTGGAATTTTTTTTTGGATCGAAATGGAAAAAGTTAATAAAAAAATTGAAAATTTGTGGGGGCTTTTTCAGAAAAGGAAAGAGTGTGAGAGAAAAGAATGGTGGAGGGCCAGTGGTGAGATCGAGTGATGGCCGACAGTGACAGAGCTTGAGGGTGAGTGAGACTGAGTAAGTGTGGGAGAGGAGAGTGAGGGAAATGGGATGGGGCTGCTAAGTGAAATGAGAGGGTGAGGGTAGGGTTTCTAAGTTTATATATATGGTTTTTTGGTAATTTTAGTTTTAATCGGGTTGGGGTCGGGTCTGGGTCCGAGTCCAGGGCGGGTTTCACTAAAACCTGGACTCGCTTTGGGTTTTATTTTAAAAAGTCAAACTCGACCCTATTGTTTCCCCGGTCGGGTAAAACCCACCCCTTTAGGGTCGGGTTGGGCCGGATACCCACGAGTCGGGTACTTTTTACCACACCTAACCGGAAACCCCATAGACGATGTGTGTCGTCTGAAGACAGTGACTTGGTCCAACTCTACCATTTTTTTGTTATGTTTACTTCTAGATGCTCTAGTACAAGTGCAATGTGGAGCTGGAAATGTGGCTGCTAGTGCAACAACTAATAGTGCCAGAATATTTTCAATTCCCTTGAATCCTCCACAAGTTCTTCTCCAAACACTATTGAGTAATTGCAATCTAGTGGTTAACACTCCCCTCTCCAGCTGTAATGCCAATCTTCCTTCTGTGGAAAGCTTGGCCTCGCCCTTACAGTACGTCGGAAACACTGTTCTTGGGAGAGATTTTCTAATTGGTACTTGACCAAGTGAAGGAGGAAAGCAATTTTCCTTACTGAACCCTAATTTATCTGAGATTTTGATCGGGAAAGCAATGCTGTCTGGATCTATGTTATTAAGAAAGATAGCCTCTAGGAACATTGACTTGGGTAGCCTATAAGATTTGGGAGGTTTGTAGCAAGCAAAATCTAGTAAATAAATGAGGACTTCTCTTTTGTATACAAGATATAAGACAACTAGTCCTGCAACTACTACCATCAGAAAATGGTGTAGGGTGTTCTAGATAATTAGATCATGGAGGCTAGGAATGATGAGTCTTAGAGTCATTGTTGCCATGGATGGAGGTTTAGATTTGTTTTTGGTCTTGACAGAATTGAATTACTTTAAGTTTGTTTGGCATGCATTGCATTGCATTGATTGGCATATGGGTTTTATGGTTGAGGAGGCATGGGGTATGAATATTGGAGATAGAGCATGACACATGAGGAGAAAGAAAAAGGCCTGAGGAAAATTGAAAGAGAGGAATATGTATGAGGCATTGAACATCCTTTTGGTGCTTGTTTCAGGAATCAAGTTATGCACGCAATGGTCTATTTCTTTCCCAATGCGGTTTCTTTGCTAAATGATGGTGGCCAAATTATCTTAACAAACACTCATCCCATTTCCATTTTTTTGCAAATGTGTGACAATTATTATTGATCACACATATTCTATGAGTTGAGTTTATATATCTTTATGGTTTTGTAAATATGTGGGCACAAGTATATATATGCATATGGGCTGAATTTGGAATCATGTTGCAATGAAATGGTCTCCTAATTTAATTACTTTCATTAGGGCTTAGAGCGAGTACTTCGAAAAATTCTCAAAGGCTTGAGCTAAATTAAGACCTAAAAGGTAGGGGTTGGTTTAGTTGGGCCATTTTCAATCTAAACCAACCTCGTTTGATTAAAAAATTGCCAATCCAACTAATCAATTATCATGAAAATAACCGGACTAGACCAACCCATAGGTGATTGGTTTGAATTAATTGAGCTAGGCTTTTTTATCCTAGCCATAAACTTCCTATGTATTCTAAAAAAAAAAAAAAAATTAAACTTCCTATAATTAAAAAATAAAATTCTTAGGTGCATTAAACTAGTAATAAGTAACAAGTTTTCGTCCAAATTTCTAATTCATCAAACTTGCAAAATAGGAATTACAAGTACTTACTTTTTCTTCCTCTATCATCATCCATGAACTTTTTGTATGTCATTCATGGAAGGCAATTGCCAACCCTACAAAACGTCCATGGGAACCCGTATGTCCATATCCATGGGAACCTTATGTTACGTCATTCTTCTTTGATCTAGCCTAACATGTAATATTATTTTTGTGAAGTTGTGATTTCCAACAAATTTGTGTTGGCTTTAATTCTGTGCCAAATTTGATTGTAATTTCTTCAATCATTTTCCCCGTATGTAGGTGGGTTTATTTGTAAGGGATGTGTGTGAAAGATTGGTGAAGAATCAAGTCTAAAAAGATGAATTGACTAGTTCGCAAGTAGCTCGCACGAAGCAACCTGTGAGAAGGCCACGTGTGAAGCACATGACTAGAAGTTGAAGAGTCATGCCAGACTGTCAATTTTACGAGTATTTCATGATGAGGGCCATCCCGCAAAGTTCTCGAGAAACACTCTGTTTGGCAAACATTAAGTTGCTTTACCAAATTCTTTACCCACACAATAAATACCCTCATTACCCACGGATTGTAATGAGTGATTTTTAGAGAGAAAACCCTAGCAAATACACTAGAGAGTTTGAGATTGTTATACCCACAATCATCTACACATTTTATTGTGGTTTTCCTCAACTCCTACCTCTCCACCTCTAGATCCTTGAGAGGTTGTTAGCCCAAACACTTAACACACCATTCTGAGTGTTAAGTGAGATTTTAGTGTTGCTAGGATGTATTGGAAGGAGCCATTTGGTGGTGGATGCAATCGGGCTAAATCGTGGTATTCGTAAAGCTAAAGAAGACAAGACTCCGAGAAGTCCATTGGTAGCAGGAGCTTGAAAGGCTCCAAGTACATGGGGTAGACTAGGCTTGGAGGGTCTTTTGTTATTCATGTACTCAACTTTATTCTCTAGTGGATCAATTTCGACTAGGAAGGTCGCGGAGAGGTTTTTCGCTAAGTTCTTCGGTTTCCTCTTCCATAACAAGTCTTGGTGTTATCTTGTGTTTTCATCTCTCTTCCCTTCTCTTTAAGCATTCTTTTTATTGTTAAATATGGCTTATGGTACTGTTATCGGTTCATTGTACTTATTTACTCTTGTTCCGCACTGAGTTTAAGTTAGAGTAAAAGCAATCTAGCCGTATTTTTTATTTGGGGGTCTGAATAAGCTCTTGTGTTTTAGCATAAATCTAAGCTTTCAATTTTGTCGGGTATTTTTTTAAAGATAATTTGGATGGGCTTTTGTGGGCTAGCCTTGTGTGATAAATACTGTGTAGGCTCTAAGAACACGCATCTTGTTCCTACTCCAACTATGAAAGGCACTGATGAGAATGCAAAATGTCATATTTTTCTCCCTTAATATTTAGTCTTTTATATTTATTTGGTGCCTAAATGTACTCATTATTCTTATATTTTGATTTAGGATGCAAATGGAGGCATTAAGTGCAAAACGTAGTTAATTGGGTGATTCAAGACAACTTTGACATCACTTTGTAGTTTGGGCATAACTCTCTCATCCAAGCTCCGATTGAGATGATTCAAGATTCTCTGGAACTCCAAGACAAAGCTCTACAACTTTCATTTTTTGAGTTTTGAGAGATACGGGCTGCATCATGGTCTAAATCGGGCTTGAATTTGATGCACCTGCATTGCTGACGTTCTGGAATGTTCTTTTGCTTGAAATTCTAATATGCAGGTTTGATGCAGTTTATTTTTGGAAGCTTCCAAATCTGGTGCACAAATTTCCAATTGAAAAACACCACTTTCCTAGTTATATTAGGATTTTGTTTTATTTTTAATATTTTTCATTAATTAGTCAGATTTGGATATTATTATTGAGAATATTTTTAGGAGATTTTGTAGGCTTGGGAAAGGGGGAATTAACGTGTAAAAGGGGGAGGAGAAATCAAAATTGGACACACACGCCTCTCTCTCCCTTCTTCTCTGATTTTCTCCTTCAAGTTTTCAGTCATGGCCCTGCGTGGCTAAAACTTTTATACTTGGTCGAAGGAAATTGAAGTCTCGGAATCAATAAAACCGTGAGATCTAATTTGTTTTTATTGTTCAATTTATGCTTTGAATATCGGATGTTCTTCTGTGCCTATTTTCATGATTGTCTCGTTTAATTACTAGGAGGCCTACCAGTTTATTATTCATTTCAATCTACTGCTAGGTTAGATATCAAATCCGTAATTGTTTGATCTCTCTAATTTGTGTAGTAACCAAGATTTAATGATTTGCTGCGTCAGAAATTATAAGATCTTAGGAAGAATGCTTGAATAAATTTGTGTTGTTTAGCTTCATCGATCTCTCTAGTTCTTAAGGCTGCTACTAAATTAAACATTTAGTGCTTATCTTGGGTTGTTTAGTAGTTAGGGTTAATTAGATCGCTTGTTTTCAAATTAACTTCGACTAAGGAGAGATAGGAAAATAGTTCCAACGGTGAATATTCAAAGTTTGAATTGATATATACTTACATCAATGATTAGTTGTAAAATTCCGATGGTGGATGTTGACTTGGACCAAGGTTTGTTCTCTTGATTTATTTTGATACTTTAATTCGAACTGTTCCTTAGTTGTTTTTTTTTTAAATTGTTTTCATTATTCTCAACCCCCCCCCCCCCCGCCCCCTCCTTGTTCACGTAGCATAAAACTAGGCTAGATACTCTCTGTGGAAATGATTCTTACTCGCACTACTACATATATTTTTAGGAGTATAGGTTTTATTTTGGTTGTCTGCGATAGCACACCAAATTTTGGCGCTGTTGCCGGGGAGTGATTCTTGTTGATTTTTTTGTGCTTCTTGTGAACCTTATTTCATTGTTGAAATTAAAAAAAAAAAAAAAAATCGTTAGTTTTCGATTGTTATGGTTTTGGCAGAATTCTGATTTTGGTAGAACTAGGCCTTGATAGTATAGTTTTCTGAAGGTAAATGACATTCTAAGCATGATTGGTTAATCCTTTGGATTACTAGCCCCACCCTCTTGAGGCCAAATTCCACTGTTTTCTAGGGTTTTTAGGCGTTTTTTGTGTTTTAGAGTAGAATTTTGATTTATTTTCATTACTCTAGATTTTTCCTAATTTGTTTTTTATGGTTTATTAGAGTTTCCTTGATTGTTTATGACTGTAGCTCGATCTTCTAATCAAGGTGATTTGCAGTACGATCCAGAAGTAGAGAGAACTTTGCGCAGGTTAAGGAAGGAAGCTAGGAAAAATTCTGAAGAGCACGATCTAGCTCTTGATTCCTTGTTTGCTAGTGATTTTGATTTAGAAGAGGACAAAGTCATGGCTGAAAATCAAACTTTGAAAGTGCTTGCTGCCCCTGATTTGAATCAACAACCCTTATGCATAACATTCTCTACTTTAGATGCTACTACTACTTTTGAATTAAAATCTGGACTAATACATCTCTTGCCCACTTTTCATGGCCTTGCAGGTGAAGATCCTCACAAGCATCTAAAGGAGTTGCATGTGGTATGCACGAGTATGAAACCCATGGGGGTGACTGAAGATCAAATTAAATTAAGAGCCTTTAAGTTTTCTTTGAAG
>CM064913.1:9581330-9623830 GCA_032727855.1 Quercus ilex subsp. ballota
GTCTGACAATAGAAAAGTTGAAAAAACCAGTTTTATGACTTTTGGAAGTCGGGGAGGTATCAATGACCACGTAAGAAACCAATTAATTTGATCTGGGTACATCTAGCAATGAGCCTCAAATAGAGTTAGAGCTCCAATATTGCCCCAAAAAGGAAATTAAGGGCAGTACAGAACGAGAATTTTTTCAGGAAGTCAAAGATTAAAAAAAGAAAAGAAAAAAAAGATCACTAAATATTTTCACACAAATCGACCTGAAGGAATCTCCCCTAATCCACTAGTAACTTTTTTTTTGGTAATATATTATTTTTCAAATCCATTCCCTTAAGGCCTACTTCAACTCATTCATTCATGACTTCTTATATTCTTCCAATTACATTTTTAAAACTCTTCCTCTCCACATTTTCACTCTTATTCTCCCCCTCTTCTTTTGGACCCAAGCAATATTCTTCCAACAGTTCTTTCTCTTCCATTTTATTTTTCATAAAAAAATTTTTATGGAAAATTTTTGGCTCCAAAAATGTTAATTTGGAGCTATTTTGCTCTAACTTATTATATGACGGTTAAAGAGACCATTCGTGTGTAGTTTTTTGTCAGATGCTCTTTTAATATATTATGTGGCTTGTTTAAATAATACACATAGAAAGTCTTATAAATAGTCACATAATAAGTTAAAAAATGTATCTCCAAACAAGTTTGGAACTAAACTTTTCCCATTTTTCATTACTCCTTTTACTCTTATCCAAACCATTTATATATAATAAACTCCATTTCTTTAACATTTGAAATATTTTGGTAGTTCTTTTTTTAATTGTTTCTAATATTTTATTATTGATCTAATTGTAGCATCACATTTTCAAAAAAATTTCTTTTTATTCATCTCATTATGATATGATAACATAATAGATAGTAACTGTTGGAAATCTTCGATATAAATTTGATAAATCTAAAAACAAAAAAAATTGATTCAAGAATAGTATTTTCAATTTGACTCTATCAAAACTCACAACATTATGTTTTACTCACCAAAACTACAAAAAGAGAAAGAGATCATTTTTATATTATAATCTGTTCCTCGTTCTTTTAACTACATCAACACCGAAACATACAAATATAATTAGCCTTCACTTTCTTAATTTTTCCAAATTCATATTCTAATAGTTGAAATTGGTAAATTAACTAAAAAAAATATAATAAATAAGGCATAGAAAAAAATGGCATATTTTCCAACTCAAAAATTTCAGCCTTTTGTATCCAAGAAAAAAAAAATCATTAATAATGATTAATTCAAAATCTTCCTTTTCATAAAATTAATTCCACAAAGAGAGAGCAGGCTTAGAGTAACGGAAGTCAGAGCATTTGTCCAACCCATATTGATGGTAGTGTTGAGGTCCTTGAGGTACTGGCGGTCCTAGATGAGTCGATACCTTCAATATGGAAACACTGCATATGGGCAAGTTGGCTATTTATATTTTTTGGGCCTCTTTGGACCAATTTAACTTTTGAGAGGGAGCTACTTACAAGTCTCCAAAGTATAGATTACATACTTTTACTATAAACCCCATTCAAAAAAAAAAAAAAAAAAAAATTTAGGGGCTGGGAAGGCCATGGCATCACTTGGTCTCTAGATTAGATTCAAATTTTTGATCCTAAATTGTTGTCAACATTTTTTATATCGATGATCCAACTATTAATAAAATACATGCTAAAATTTGGATAAAGTTTGGTAACAAACTTGGTTGTAGTCAATGGCAATAACTTACTCAATATATATATATATATATATATATATTTATTGGATATGAATTTTGACAAATTCACTATTTAATAACATTTACTTTTTGTTATATCTTCCATGTATGCAAAATTTCCAGAAAATCAAAAATCAATTGTTATATCATCAATCAAATGTTTAAGTTTTAAGTTATTGTAATATAAAATTATGCTTAAAAAATAAGTTTATATATCAAATTGTAAATAAGATATTATTGATATGAAATTTGACATACTTGTTAAGAACATAAAGAATAAGCAATTCGATAATTAGATTTTCAAAAAATATAGCGATGTTAATGTTTTAGTGGGAGTTGTAGATCTTGGCCACAACCAAGTTTGTAGCCTAACGTTGTCCCATATATATATATATATATATATTAGAATGCATTTATAAAATACAGTCATGTAAATTTTTATTTTTTAGAATGTATTTATAAAACAAAGTCATGTAAATTTTCTCAAATTGTAACTAGAAAAAAACGTTATGTACTTTTTTTTCCTACTAAAATTAAGCTAAAATTACAATTAAAATCAAAATTAAAATTTTAATTAAAATGAAGCAGATATTACTTTATTGTTATTTTCTTATTTTTACATTTTAATAAATTAGTGGGTAATACAATGTAAAGCCCTCAATATACGGGGGCAAATATAATTAGTTGATTTTATTGAGATATTAACGCACTTCTTCTACCCATTCATTGGGGTGGACCTCGAGGTTATGGCTCTTGCGATCAAATATTTTATATTCTAGATAGCTCGTTTTTATTTGAAAATATTTTTTAATTATAAATGTTTATTAGAAAATATCAATTTTAATATAAAAATTTATGAAATAGACAAAAATTTGTTAATTGAATCTCAAATAGAATTTTTTGATAAATTTAGCAAGAAAATTTTAATGAAATTCTCACACGTCAACAAAAAATATATATTTTTGTTCACTTATTATATATAATTTATAAGATAATGAAATAATATTAACAAACTTCCATATAACATTTTGTCTTTAATTACATTAAATGGCTCAATATATAAATATATTTGTTATATTAGTTAATTTAGAATTTCAAGTGACTCACTATTATTATGAAGGTTGTGATAATATATATATATATATATATATAATTTGTAATTAATTTGTGCATAACATGAACATGAACTGATGAACACGCAACCAATTTAAATATGAAACAAAGAAAGAAATTCCGCTTAAATTTATTGCACTAAGCCTCAAACTACATCAAGCTGCTGCCTGCTAGTAGGTGCAACCCCACAAAGCCGGCATCCATGGTGAAGGTGAACTTCATGTCATACAACATGAGAGTTATTATCTCTCTTGACTTGCACAGAGAGCTCTAGCTTCATGATTTATGTCAGAAAAATCGGCTGCAACTTGGCCACACTTATCCTATAAAATGGTTGAATGGCCAACATTTCTACTGCAAGCCAGTTTCGACTTTCGATAGAGCAATACACTGTGATTGAGAAATGGCCTTGAAATTAGTTCTCTTTGTTTCCGTAATGGTTGCTGCATTGGCACTTCCAATAGCTAAAGCCCAGGTATCCATCAACCCCTCGACTGGCCTTGGCGTTGTGCTGCAGGTCCAGCCGTCTTTTGTGCCTTGCAGTTTAGGTGCGAATGTTACTGCCAACCCAGGTTTCCCAAGTAAGTTTGCTCAGAATTTGTTACAGTTAGTCCAATGCACCATGACTACACACTTTAGTCTCAGCTAATAAGTTACTTCAATCTCACCATTGTTTTGTTATGTTTACTTCTAGATGCTCAAGTACAACTGCAGTGTGGAGCTGGAAATGTGGTTGCTAGTAATACAACCAATGGCAGTGGAATATTTTCATTATCCGTGGATTTTGCACGAGTTTTTATCTCAGCAACAGTACGCTTGAGTGATTGCAATCTAGTGGTTGTAACACCCCTCTCCACCTGCAACGCCACGCTTCCTGCTGTGGGAGTCTTGCAATCGGCCATACAGTTCGTTCGAACCGATGTTTCGATCGGCCGTGTTGTTTTCATTTATAGGCCAGTTGGGTTCCGTTACATTTCCTCAACTTGAGGAATAGAAGAGTATTTACATGAATAAGGTCAATTGAACCAATGATATAGTATTTTCCCTTCCAACTCTTTAATAATGTTATGAAGATTGTCATCCAATCTGTAAACTCCTTTCCTAGTTAAGGAGTACTCCTGTTGCTATATATAATTAATAAAGCCCTTAATGTCCTTCAAATGAATATGGACTTAGTTGTGGATTTTGTTTGACTTGTATATGATAATCAAGGCTACGTTAATTGGCAAAAAGCCTTTTTGATGGTGTTCGTTTTGGTATTATTGTACGTAGGAAGAAAAAGTTTAATTTTAAAACTTATTTTAACCGGAAAGAATTATAGCGTTTAGAATATTTGGTAAACTACAGTGTTAAGTGTTGGAATATTTTTATAAAAATCATAATATTTTATATTTATTATTATTTTTCACTATTTGTTATGAGTTGGCTGCATAGTAAACGTTACTGGCTAACGTTTTTCTATTATTCAATCTTAATTCATTGCTTGAAACCATCATCTTTAATTGGTTGAGTTTGTACAGTTTTTATGTTACCGTTGGCATTGATATATTATGATTCAATATAATTACTATTTACTATCCATTTTAAAGATAATTATAACAACAATAAAGTAAATTTAAAACCCAAATAAACTTGATCTTTAGTGTATGTTTCTTCAGCCAACATGAATATGCAGCCAACATGTCCGATTTTAGATGAGAAAATCAATTTTCTTATTTCCACCATTTTCATGTAAAAAAGAAAACCACCTACATTTTTGCTGAATCTAAATCTAATTTCATGAAAAGAAGATATCCTTCGATACACTATATTTTTGGGTAAAAGAAAAGTACAATTGAGAGATTCCTATTCTACAAGTGGCGTAGGCTTGTAAGGATAATTAGCAAGGTGGCTGAGTTGTTGTATCCTGAGGGTGGCACGCATAGTGTAATTAGTCTACTACACCGGAAATAGGAATGGCAATGGATCAGATTTGGGCCAGGTTTCTTTATTCCCGAACCCGCCCCGTGGGCTTGTAGCCGTTACTTTAACCCGGCCCGTTTAATAGACCAGTTTATTTATTTATTTATTTATTTAACTTTTAGGCCCCAAACCCACCCTATCTAGCCAGGTTAGATTTGGGCCGAATCCGCGGCCCAATAAAAAAAAAAAGATTGAATTGAAGCCTATACCGTGGCCCAAGCAAAAAAAAAATTTTTATATTTTCTCATATTCAAATTTGAGCAGTAAGCACCATTTTCCGATGGTGGAGTCACTTATTAGCAAAAACTTGAACAAATAATCTTCAAAAAAAGAAAAAAAAATCCAAAAAGTAGAGAAGAAAATTAATGCATGTGCTGAAAATAGAAAGTACAAGTGGTGTTTGGAGAGAAGGAAAATGTGAGAGAAAATGATGGACTTACTATTCGTTGCTCATGATTGAGGGTTTGGAATTTTTTTTTGGGATTAAATGGAAAATTTTAATACAAAAATTGAATGAGATTAGGGAGGCTAGAAATGATGAGTCTTAGGGTCATTGTTGCCATGGATGGAGGTTTAGATTTGTTTGTGGGCTTGACAGAATTGAATTAATTTAAGTTTGTTTGGCATGCATTGCATTGATTGGCATATTGGTTTTAAGGTTGAGGAGGTATGGGGTATGAATATTGGAGAGAGGGCATGATACGAGAAAGAAAAAGGCCTGAGGAAAATTGAAAGAGAGGAATATGTATAGGGCATTGAACATCCTTTTGGTGCTTGTTTCAGGAATCAAGTTGTGCATGCAATGGTCTATTTCTTTCCTAATGCGGTTTCTTGGCTAAATGATGGTGGCCAAATTATCTTAAAAAACACTCATCCCAATTCCATTTTTGTGCAAATGTGTGTCAATTATTAGTGATCACACATAATCTATGAGTTGAGTTTATATATCTTTGTGGTTTTGTAAATATGTGGGCACAAGTATATATATGCTTATGGGCTGAATTTGAAATCATGTTGTAATGAAATGGTCTCCTAATTTAATTACTTTCATCAGGGCCTAGAGTGGGTACTTCCAAAAATTCTCAAAGGCCTGAGCCAAATTAAGGCCAAAAAGGTAAGGGTTGGTTTAGTTTGAGGCATTTTCAATCTAAACCAACCTTGTTTGATTAGAAAATTGCCAATCCCAACCAATCAATTATCATGAAAATAACCGGACCAAACCAACCCATAGGTGATTGGTTTGAGTTAATTTAGCTAGGCTTTTTTGTCCTAGCCATTGAGTTATTTATCTCTTATATTGAAATTAAACTTCCTATGTTTTTCCCAAAAAAAAAAAAAAATCCTATAATTTAAAAAAAAAAATTCTCTGGTGCGTCTAATTAATAATATGTAACAAGTTTTCATCCAAATTTCTAATTCATCATACTAGCAAAATAGGAATTACAAGTACTTACTTTTTCTTCCTCTATCATCATCCACGAACTTTTTGTATGTCATTCATGGAAGGCAATTGCCAACCCTACAGAACGTCCATGGGAACCCGTATGTCCACATCCATGGGAACCTTATGTTACATCATTCTTCTTTGATCTCGCCAAATATGTAATATTATTTTTGTAAAGTTGTGATTTCCAACAAACTTGTGTTGGCTTTAATTCTGTGCCAAATTTGATTGTAATTTCTTCAATCATTTTCCCTGTATGTAGGTGGGTTTATTTGTAAGGGATGTGTGTAAAAGATTGGTGAAGAATCAAGTTTCAAAAGATGAATTGACAAGTTCGCGAGTAGCTCACAAGAAGCAACCCGTGAAAAGGTCACGTGTGAAGCACATGACTGGAAGCTGAAGAGTCATGCCAGACTGTCAAGTTCAAGAGTGTTTCGCGATGAGGGCCATCCCACTAAGTTCCCGAGAAAAATTTTGTTTGGAAAAACGTTAAGTTGCTTTACCAAATTCTTTGCCCACACAATAAATAACCTCATTACCCCCGGATTGTAATGAGTGATTTTTTGAGAGAAAACCCTAGCAAATACACTTGAGAGTTAGAGATTGTTATACCCACAATCATTTACATATTTTCTTGTGGTTTTCTTCAACCCCTACCTCTCCATCTCTAGATCCTTGAGAGGCTGTTAGCCCAAACACTTACCACACCCATTCTGAGTGTTAAGTGTTGGGCTTTGTGGAGCCTTTTTTTATGTTTGATCCGGTTGACAACCTGACCCAACCCGAATAATGTTGCATGATTTTTAATAGGAGATTTTCTGAGGCTTAGTCCATGGAGCAGAGGATATAAAAGCCATTTTTGTGATTAGGGTTTCTACTGGACGTTGTCGTGTTTTAGAGAGAGAGAAAAACACTGTAGCCGCACTTTGTATTTTTTTCTTGATAATTGTGAAATCCTTGCAACTCCATGGACGTAGGCAAATTGCTGAACCACGTAAATACATTCTTGTGCATGTGATTGTTTTTCTCTTCTTTGATGTCTGTTTTCTCTATTTTTTTTTTTTGTTTTTTTTTTTTGTTTCTCACAGGTTGGAATTTCAGTTGAATTCCCAACATTAAGTGAGATTTTGGTCTTGCTAGGAAGTATTGGAAGGAGCCATTTAGTGGTGGATGCAATCGGGTTGAATTTCGGGATCTGGAAAGCTAAAAAAGACAAGACCCCGAGAAGTCCGTTGGTAGCAAGAGCTTGAAAGGCTCCAAGCACATGGGGTAGACTAGGCTTGGAGGGTCTTTTGTTATTCGTGTGCTCAACTTTATTCTCTAGTGGAACGATTTCGACTAGGAAGGTCGCAGAGAGGTTTTTCCCCGAGTTCTTTGGTTTCATTTTCGATAACATGTCTTGGTGTTATCTTGTGTTTGTATCTCTCTTTCCTACTCATTAAGCTTTCTTTTTATTGTTGAATATGGCTTAGGGTAGTGTTATTGGTTCATTGCACTTATTTACTCTTGTTTCGCACTTAGTTTAAGTTAGAGTAAAAGCAATCTTCCCTTATTTTTTATTTGGGGGTCTGAACAAGCTCTTGTGTTTTAGCATAAATCTGAGCTTTCAATTTTGTTGGGTATTTTTTTAAAGATAATTTGGGTGGGCTTTTGTGGGCTTGCCTTGTGTGATAAATACTGTGTAGACTCTAAGAACACGCATCTTGTTCCTATTCCAACTATGAAAGGCACTTTAATAATCTTGCCATATTGCCTCACACCATCATTAATTAGTTTTAATATCCCTAGCTTGGGGGAGAAGACTTTGAGAATGCTCTAATTGAAACCTTAACATAACATATAGGATACTATTTAACCCAAAACTTATTATCTCCCCAAAAAATTTCACATAAATTATGAAATTTTCAGATTGTGTGGATTGGATTGAATGAGTTTGTGTTGCGTGAGCATATGCAATATTGATCAAAGAAATAAAAAACTTTGACTAAATTAATGTAATTTGAGTCTTAAATGATCGCGATCTAGATTTATATGTGGCTATAAATTTTTGAAGTATTAATGGTCAAAGTCACTTCTACCTGTAATTCTGTTGCTGGGGTCCAAAGTAATAAAGAATTATGTGTGTAATTCAACCAAGTAAAAAAATAAATTGGTTTGGATAATGAAATATTCATTATTATATAAGTTGTGAAATTGAGTGTAAATTTGAAAGTGTTTGTATATAGACTGTAATAAATAATATACATATAAAGATGGATTGAGAATTAGGGTAAAAATTATAAATGTGTTTACTTTGTTAAATATTAAATAATACTCTTAACTAATCAAGATTACATGTGTTTCCTTGGATTATATTTGTTTTACTTGTTAAATATTGCTCCTTGCCTATTCCATAAGGCCCTTGACAACAGCCCATTATGAACCCATAGCAGCATGTAAGCATTTTTACTTATTTACTTTGTGAGTTACTTTTATATTTTTTTAAGTTTGTCAAATTAAAAATTAACATGTCCACACTAGCATTGATCTCTTTATGCAGTAGTATTTTGTAGCCAATGCAAATCTGTGACTGTGTGCATATTCCACAATGAATGTCCGCAGCAAGAAGCAACTTCATGTGGCAAGTGCATGGGATCATAGAAGAGTTGAAAAAACCAGTTTTACGACTTTTGGAAGTGGTGGAGTTATCAATGACCACATAAGAAACAAATTAATTTGATTTGGGTACATCTAGCAATGAGCCTCAAATAGAGTTAGAGCTCCAATATTGCCCCCAAAAGGCAATTAAGGGCAGTACAGAACGAGAATTTTTTCAGGGAGTCAAAGATTAAAAAAGGAAAAGAAAAAAAGATCACTAAATAATTTCAAACAAACCAATCTGAAGGAATCTCCTCTAATCGACTAGCAACTATTTTTGTTGTTGTTGTTGTTGTAATATTTGATTTTTCAAATCCATTCCCTTAAGGCCTTCTTCAATTCTTTCATTCATGACTTTTTATATTCTTCCAATTACATTTCGTACAACTCTTCCTCTCCACATTTCACTCTTATTCTCCCCCTCTTCTTTTGGACCCAAGCAATATTCTTCCAACAGTTCTTTCTCTTCCATCTTATTTTTAATATAAATTATTTTATGGAAAATGTTTGGCTCCATACATGTTAATTTGGAGCTATTTTGCTCTAACTTATTATATGACGGTTAAAGATACCATTCATGTGTAGTTTTTTGTCATATGCTCTTTTAATATATTATGTGGCTTGTTTAAATAATGCACATAGATTATTTTCTTATAAATAGCCACATAAGAAGTTAAAAAAGGCATCTCCAGACAAGTTTGGAACTAAGCTTTTCCCATTATTCATTACTCCTTTTACTCTCATCCCAACCATTTATATATAATAAACTCCATTTCTTTAACATTTTAAATATTTTGGTAGTTTTTTTTTTTAATTGTTTCTAATATTTTATTATTGATCTAATTGTAGCATCACATTTTCAAAAAAATTTCTTTTTGTTCATCTCATTATGATATGATAACATAATAGATAGTTATTGTTGGAAATCTTCGATA
This sequence comes from Quercus ilex subsp. ballota, assembly GCA_032727855.1. Lineage (NCBI taxonomy): Eukaryota > Viridiplantae > Streptophyta > Magnoliopsida > Fagales > Fagaceae > Quercus > Quercus ilex. The sequence goes on from CM064913.1 coordinate 9,591,170, forward strand.
TAAATTTGATAAAATCCAAAAACTAAAAAAATTGATTCAAGAATAGTATTTTCAATTTGACTCTATCAAAACTCACAACATTATGTTTTACTCCCCAAAACTACAAAAAGAGAAAGAGATCATTTTTATATTATAATCTATTCCTCGTTCTTTTAACTACATCAACACCAAAACATACAAATATAATTAGCCTTCACTTTCTTAATTTTTCCAAATTCATATTCTAATAGTTGAAATTGGTAAATTAACTAAAAATAATAATAAATAAAGCATAGAAAAAAATGGCATGTTTTCCAACTCAAAAATTTAAGTGTTTAGTATTCAAGAAAAAAAAAAATCATTAATAATGATTAATTCAAAATCTTCCTTTTCATAAAATTAATTCCACAAAGAGAGAGCAGGCTTAGAGGAATGGAAGTCAGAGCTTTTGTCCAACCCATATTGATGGTAGTGTTGAGATCCTTGAGGTATTGGTGGTCCTAGATGAGTCGATACCTTCAATATAGAAACACTACATATGGGCAAGTTGGCTATTTATATTTTTTGGGCCCCTTTGGACCAATTTAACTTTTGTGAGGGAGTTACTTACAAGTCTCCAAAGTAAAGACTACATACTTTTACAATAAACCCCATTCAAAAAGAAAGAAAAAAAGAGAGAATCTTAGGGCCTGGGAAGGCCATGGCATCACTTGGTCTCTAGACTAGATTCAAATCTTTGATCCTAAATTGTTGTCAACATTTTTTATATCGATGATCCAACTATTAATAAATTACATGCTAAAATTTGGATAAAGTTTGGTAACAAACTTGGTTGTAGTCAATGGCAATAACATACACAATATTTATTTTTTTACATTGAATATGAATTTTGACAAATTCACTATTTAATAACATTTACTTTTTGTTATATCTTCCATGTATGAAAATTTTCCAAAAAATAAAAAATCAATTGTTATATCATCAATCAAATGTTTAAGTTTTAAGTTTTTGTAATATAAAATTCTGCTTAAAAAATAAGTTTATAGATCAAATAGTAAATAACATATAATTGATATGAAAATTGACATGTTAAGAACATAAAGAATAAGCAATTCGATAATTAGATTTTCAAAAAATATAGCAATGTTAATTTTTTTAATGGGAGTTTTAGATTTTGGCCACAACCAAGTTTGTAGCCTAACGTTGTCCCTAATATATATATATATATATATATTAAGAATGCATTTGTAAAACAAAGTCATGTAAATTTTTATTTTTTAGAATTTATTTATAAGACAAAGTCATGTAAATTTTCTCAAATTGTAAGTAGAAAAAAACGTTATGTACTTTTTTTTCCTACTAAAACTAAAATTAAAACCAAAATTAAAATTAAAATTAAAATTTTAATTATAATGAAATGGATATTACTTTATTGTTATTATTTTCTTATTTTTACATTTTAATAAATTAGTGGGTAATACAATGTAAAGCCCTCGATATATTGGGGCAAATATAATTAGTCGATTTTATTGAGATATTAACGCACTTCTTCTACCCATTCATTGGGGTGGATCCCGAGGTTATGGCTCTTGTAATCAAATATTTTATATTCTAGATAGTTCGTTTTTATTTGAAAATATTTTTAATTATAAATGTTTACTAGAAAATATCAATTTTGTTAGGACATATGTGTTTCACATACTAAGAACATATGTCTTACTTATTTATGTAAATTGGCTAATCCTTTGACAAAACGCACTCTACTTGTAATTGGGTAGATCTAGGTGTTTTTAATACTTTAAGAAACAATGTTTCAAGGTCAAGTATTGAAGTCATCAAGTCTGTCCAAGAAAAAGCAAGCTGAAGTGCAATTTCATTAAATCTCGACACCTCTCGATAGCTACCTCGACACCTGCTATCTGTCGAGAATTAAAAAGTCAGAATTCCAAATCTGATTTTCTTGGGATCCGTGAATATGTTTTTGGGACTTCTTTTCTTCTAACCCTAAACATATAAAAGGATTATTTTAAGAGAATATAAAAACTTATGAAATAGACATAAATTTGTTAATTGAATCTCAAATAGGATTTTTTGATAAATTTTTACTCACAACATAAAAAATATAGCATAAGATTTTAATGAAATTCTCACACGTCAACAAAAAATATATTTTTATTCACTTATTATATATAATATAAGATAATGGTTGAATGGCCAGCATTTCTACTGCAAGCCAGTTTCGACTTTTGATAGAGCAATACACTGTGATTGAGAAATGGCCTTGAAATTAGTTCTCTTTGTTTCTGTAATGGTTGCTATATTGGCACTTCCAATAGCTAAAGCCCAGTTATCCATCAACCCCTTGATTGGCCATGGCGTTGTGCTTCAGGTCCAGCCACTACAACAAAATGTATTTTTAGAGATGAAAATTAGTGAGGAAATATTTTTCGTCGCTAAAAATATAGCTTTAGTGATGAAATATGAATTTCATCACTAAAAGTGAAAAAAATTATAACATTTAGCGACGAAAAATAAATTTCGTCGCTATTGGGATCTGAAAAATGGGCGCCAGTGGAGGGAAATTTTTGCACGAGTTTAATTAATCTATAGCGACGAAATATTTCGTCACTATAGGTATTGCTGTGGATAGTATTAGTGACGAAAATCCTTTCGTCGCTATAAGGAAGAATTAGCGACGAAAAATATTCATCACTAAAAATACTAATAGTTTTGCACTTTTATGTTTTTAGTGACGAAATCACAATTCGTCACTAAAAGTATGCTACAGCAACAAAATTTAAATTCCGTTGCTAAAAATCTTAACAAAATATGGTTTCTTTAGTGACGAAAATAAAATTCATTGCTAAAACTGTAACAAATTCTGGGCCTTTTGTGACGAAACAGAAATTTGTCACTAGAAGTGGGCAATAGCGACGATAAGATTTCGTCGCTAAAGACCACTTGACGAAATAGAAATATGTCACTAGAAGTGGGCAATAGCGACGAAATGTTTTCGTCGCTATTGCCCACTATAAATACTCCCAAACAAAAACACTAAACATTCACCCATACTCAGCAAAACAAAAAACCCACTGGAGTTTTTGGTCAAGAAAGAGAAACCCAAAGAAAAAAGAGAACCTGATACGCCAATGAACCGTCGCTGATAAGCGTTGCCACTTACGAATACGCCGACGAACCGTCGCCAATAAGCGTTGCCTTCTTCCTCATCGGCGACGCTTCGGCTTCCGCATCGACGACGCTTGACACTTCGGAGACGCATCGGCGACCTTTGGCTTCCGCATCGGCGACGCTTCAGCTTCCGCATCGGTGACGCTTGATGCTCAGAGACGCATCAGCGACTTTTCGATCTCTTCGCACTGGTGACGCTTCAAGCTTTTCTTCCTCGGGCGACACTTCGCCTTCCTCCGCATTGGCGACGCTTCAAGCTTCGATCTCTCCGCATCGGCGACACTTTGATTTCCTCCGCTTCGGCGACACTTTGCCTCCCCTTCGCGCCGGCGATGGTGAGATAGAAACTTTGAGATTTTTTTATTTTTTATTATCTTTTTATTCTGATAGATTTTAAATTTGGTCTGTCAACAATCAAATATGGTTTTTGTTTCTCCAAATTCATGGTGTAAATGTTACGTTTGTTGTTTTTTATTGTTACTGAGTGTATTACTAATATCCAAGCATGATAGCTAAGATGTAAAATTTTAGGCTGTTAGTTTCAATGAAATGGCTATTGGTTTCAATGAGATGGGTATTTGATCTCATTTTCTATTTGATTGGTTTTAGGCTGTTGGTTTCAATGAGATGGCTGTGATTTTTATGTAATTTTTTTTAATGGTTGAGAATTGAGTTTGCTTGATTTTTGGTTTTCTCCAGCTTTGTGTTATAATTTCCTACATGCTTTATAAATGAAATCATAATGGAGGCAAGGCTTGCTAAATTTTGAGTTGTGGGTGTGTTTGAATGTTAGTTTGTGGTGAATTAAGAAATGGGTTAGTGCCTTTTTGAGTTGGTTTTGTTGTTTTGGACTATGGATTAGCAGTAGTTGCTGTTTTTGTGATTTGTGCCTAGTTTTGTAATTTGAGAGTTTTTTTTTTTTTTTTTTTGGTCTATGGGTTAAGTTGGTCCTAGTTGATTGGTTTCTATGACTTCATTTATGTTTTGTTAATTTATAAATATATATATATATATATATATATATATTTTTTTTTAAACTTGGTTTAATTTGCAATTTCTGCTGAACCAGATCATGTGAAGTGTTTAATTTGGTTCCTTTTTGTGGTTTATGTATCTTCTTGTTGGGATTTTTATTTATTTTATTTTTTACATTATAATTTGGGAGTGTATTGTGAATATAATCGGTTAGTCTAAGATTTTGACTTGAAGCTAAATGCATTTGTTTTGCAATGTAGATCAACCTTTATAATTTAGTATATCTGATTCATATATTTATTGCAATGATGCCATTTCTTTTTCTTTAGTAATTATTGATGCTAGAAATTATAACAGGTTAGTTTAATGATAGAGGTTCATTGGTGGATTGCGCTGCATTAATATTTTTTTTCTTTTATCTCCAGCTCTCTCTCTTTTGTGGCTGAAGAAATTGTGAGGAACAAGGTGAAGAACACAAGTTAACTTTGGATTTTTTTTGAAAGTTATAAACTTAGCTTGAGCAAAGTAAGTAAATTCTAGTTAAAAACTTATAAAACTCTATACTTGTGATGTTGGAAATTGGATTTGTGGTGGGTTGTTGTATTGGAGCAAGCGGGTGGCTTGCATGGTGTTATAAGGTGGTTTAAATATATATTGGGAGTATTTTTCAATTCTTGCCAATGTGAATGAATATTGTTGATTAGATGTGATGAATAGTATTTTATTTGGTTTCAATACTTGTAAAACTCTATACTTGTGATGTTGGAAATTGGATTTGTGGTGGGTTGTTGTGTTGGAGTAAGCGGGTGGCTTGCATGGTATTATAAGGTGGTTTAAATATATATTGGGAGTGTTTTTCAATTCTTGCCAATGTGAATGAATGTTGTTGATTAGATGTGATGAATAGCATTTTATTTGGTTTCAATACTTGTAAGCATTATAGTTGTGATGTTTGTGATTGGTTTTGTGGTGGGTTGTAAACATTATGCATTCATGAATGTGATAGAACTTTATCTATGTAGCTTATAGACTTAGATGTTAGACTACATTATGCATGAGTTGTCCTTATTTTACTAAAGTAGTATTCATCTTATAATTGTAGTCAAACATAGATAAAAGTTGGATGACAATGGGTAAGACACCCGATGGCAGATTAAGTCATCCATATATTGAAGGGGTCAATGCATTTTGTACTTTATCTTTAAGTTAAAACACTTCATTTTTTATGTATCATTTGAAACTAATTGTATTATATTACACTTGAAAATTTATATTTCTTTTCTACAACTTATACATTAGGAGTTGTGATTTTAATTTATTGGTGCGGCTACTCTTGATTCATTGTTAGAAATGTTTCATATAACAAAAGACGCTAGCGTCTTTTGTGCCTTGCAGTTTAGGTGCGAATGTTACTGCCAACCCAGGTTTCCCAAGTAAGTTTGCTCAGAATTTGTTACAGTTAGTCCAATGCACCATGACTACACACATTAGTCTCAGCTAATAAGGTACTTCAATCTCACCATTGTTTTGTTATGTTTACTTCTAGATGCTCAAGTACAACTGCAGTGTGGAGCTGGAAATGTGGTTGCTTGTAATACAACCAATGGCAGTGGAATATTTTCATTATCCGTGGATTTTGCACGAGTTGTTATCTCAGCAACAGTACGCTTGAGTGATTGCAATCTAGTGGTTGTAACACCCCTCTCCACCTGCAACGCCACGCTTCCTGCTGTGGGAGTCTTGCAATCGGCCATACAGTTCGTTCGAACCAATGTTTTGATCGGCCTTGTTGTTCTCATTTATAGGCCAGTTGGGTTCCGTTACATTTCCTCAACTTGAGGAATAGAAGAGTATTTACATGAATAAGGTCAATTGAACCAATGATATAGTATTTTCCTTTCCAACTCTTTAATAATGTTATGAAGATTGTCATCCAATCTGTAAACTCTTTTCCTAATTAAGGAGTACTCCTGTTGCTATATATAATTAATAAAGCCTTTAATGTCCTTCAAATGAATATGGACTTAGTTGTGGATTTCGTTTGACTTGTATATGATAATCAAGGCTATGTTAATTGGCAAAAAGCCTTTTTGATGGTGTTCGTTTTGGTATTATTGTACGTAGGAAGTAAAAGTTTAATTTTAAAACTTATTTTAACCGGAAAGAATTATAGCGTTTAGAATATTTGGTAAACTACAGTGTTAAGTGTTGGAATATTTTTATGAAAATCATAATATTTTATATTTATTATTATTTTTAACTATTTGTTATGAGTTGGCTGCCTAGTAAACGTTAGTGGCTAACGTTTTTCTATTATTCAATCTTAATTCATTGCTTGAAACCATCATCTTTAATTGGTTGAGTTTGTACAGTTTTTATGTTGCCGTTGGCATTGATATATTATGGTTCAATATAATTACTATTTACTATCGATTTTAAAGATAATTATAACAACAATATATTAAATTTAAAACCCAAATAAACTTGATCTTCAGTGTATGTTTCTCCAGCCAATATGAATATGCAGCCAACATGTCGGATTTTAGATGAGAAAATCAATTTTCTTATGTGCACCATTTTCATGTAAAAAAGAAAACCACTAACATTTTTGCTGAATCAAAATCAAATTTCATGAAAATAAGATATCCATTGATACACTATATTTTTGGATAAAAGAAATGTACTATTGAGAGATTCCTATTTTACAAGCGGCGTAGGCTTGTAAGGATAATTAGTAAGGTGGTTGAGTTGTAGTATCCCGAGAGCGACACACACAATGTTATTAGTCTACTACACCGGAAATAGGAATGGTAATGGGTCGGGTTCGGGCCGGGTTTGTACCCATTACTTGAACCCGACCCTTTTAATAAACGAGTTTATTTATTTATTTATTTTATTTTTATTTATTTAATTATTTTTTCAGGCCCCAAACCCGCCCTGTCTAGCCAGGTAAGATTTGGGCAGAATCCGTGGCCCAATAAAAAAAAAAGATTAAATTGAACCCTATACCGTGGCCCAAGCAAAAAAAAATTCATAATTTCTCGTATTCAAATTTGAGCAGCAAGCACGATTTTCCAATGGAGGAGTCACTGATTAGTAAAATCTTGACAAAATAATCTCTAAAAAAAGAAAAAAAAATATATCCAAAAAATAGAGAAGAAAATGAATGCATGTGTTGAAAATAGAAAATATAAGCGGTGTTTGGAGATAAGGAAAATGTGAGAGAAAATGATGGACTTACTATTCGTTGCTCATGATTGAGGGTTTGGAAATATTTTTTTTTTTTTTGGGGATCAAAATGGAAAAAGTTAATAAAAAAATTGAAAATTTGTGGGGCTTTTTAAGAAAAGGAAAGAGTGTGAGAGAAAAGAATGGTGGAGGGCCGATGGTGAGATCGAGTGATGGCCGGCAGTGACAGAGCTTGGGGGTGAGTGAGACTGAGTGAGAGTGGGAGAGAAGAGTGAGGGAAATGGGATGGGGCTGCTGAGTGAAATGAGAGGGTGAGGGTAGGGTTTATAAGTTTATATATATGGCTTTTTGGTAATTTTAGTTTTAATTGGGTCGGGGTCGGGTTCGGGTTCAAGTCCAGGGCAGGTTTCACTAAAACTTGGACCCGATTCTGGTTTTATTTTAAAAAGTCAAACCCGACCCTATTGTTTCACAGGTCAGGTAAAACCCGCCCCCTTAGGGTCGGGTCGGGCCGGATACCCACGAGTCGGGTACTTGTTGTCATACCTAACCGAAAACCCCATAGAGGATGTGTATCGTCTAAAGACATTGACATGGTCCATGCCTCAACTCTACCATTTTTTTGTTATGTTTACTTCTAAATGCTCTAGTACAACCGCAATGTGGAGCTGGAAATGTGGCTGCTAGTGCAACAACCAATAGCGCCAGAATATTTTCAATTCCCTTGAATCCTCTACAAGTTCTTCTCCAAACACTTTCGAGTAATTGCAATCTAGTGGTTAACACTCCCCTCTCCAACTGTAACGCCAATCTTCCTTCTGTGGAAAGCTTGGCCTCGCCCTTACAGTACGTCGGAAACACTGTTCTTGGGAGAGATTTTCTAATTGGTACTCGACCAAGTGAAGGAGGAAAGCAATTTTCCTTACTAAACCTTAATTTTTCTAAGATTTTGATCGGGAAAGCAATGCTATCAGGATCCATGTTACTAAGAAAGACAACCTCTAGGAACATTGACTTGGGTAGCCTATAAGCTTTGGGAGGTTTGTAGCAAGCAAAGTCTAGTACATAAAAGAAGACTTCTCTTTTGTATACAAGATATAAGACAACTAGTCCTGCAACTACTACCATCATAAAATGGTACAGGGTGTTCAAGATAATTATATCATGGAGGCTTGGAATGATGAGTCTTAGGGTCATTGTTGCCATGGATGGAGGTTTAGATTTGTTTTTGGTCTAGACATAATTGAATTAATTTAAGTTTGTTTGGCATGCATTGCATTGCATTGATTGGCATATGTGTTTTATGGTTGAGGAGGCATGGAGTATGAATATTGGAGTTAGAGCATGACACATGAGGAGAAAGAAAAAGGCTTGAGGAAAATTGAAAGAGATGAATATGTATAGGGCATTGAACATCGTTTTGGTGCTTGTTTCAGGTACCAAGTTGTGCACACATTGGTCTATTTCTTTCCTAATGCGGTTTCTTTGCTAAATGATGGTGGCCAAATTATCTTAACAAACACTAATCCCAATTCCATTTTTATGCAAATATGTGAAAATTATTAGTGATCACACATATTCTATGAGTTGAGTTTATATATCTTTATGGTTTTGTAAATATGTGGGCACAAGTATATATATGCATATGGGCTAAATTTGGAATCATGTTGCAATGAAATGGTCTCCTAATTTAATTACTTTCATCAGGGCCTGGAGCGAGTACTTCCAAAAATTCTCAAAGGCTTGAGCCAAATTAGGGCCTAAAAGGTAGGGGTTGGTTTAGTTTGGGCCATTTTCAATCTAAACCAACCTCGTTTGATTAAAAAATTGCCAATCCAACTAATCAATTATAATGAAAATAACAAGACCAAACTAACCCAAAGGTGATTGGTTTGAATCAATTGAGCTAGGCTTTTTTGTCCTAGCCATTGGGGCATTTATCTCGTATATTGAAATTAAACTTCCTATGTTCTCCTCCCCCCCCCCCCCCCCCCCCCACCCAAAAAAAAAAAAAAAAATTTAAACTTCCTATAATTTTTTTTTTTTAAATAAAATTCTCAGGTGTGTCAAACTAGTAATAAGTAACAAGTTTTCGTCCAAATTTCTAATTCATCAAACTTGCAAAATAGGAATTACAAGTACTTACTTTTTCTTCCTCTATCATCATCCATGAACTTTTGTATGTCATTCATGGAAGGCAATTGCCAACCCTACAGAACGTCCATGGGAACTCGTATGTCTACATCCATGGGAACCTTATGTTACATCATTCTTCTTTGATCTAGGCTAATATGTAACTTTTTTTTTTGTGAAGTTGTGATTTCCAACAAACTTGTGTTGGCTTTAATTCTGTGCCAAATTTGATTGTAATTTCTTCAATCATTTTCCCTGTATATAGGTGGGTTTATTTGTAAGGGATGTGTGTGAAAGATTGGTGAAGAATCAAGTTTCAAAAGATGAATTGACTAGTTCACAAGTAGCTCACAAGAAGCAATCCGTGAAAAGGCCACGTGTGAAGCACATGATTGGAAGCTAAAGAGTCATGCCAGGCTGTCGATTTCGTGAGTATTTCGTGATGAGGGCCATCCCGCAAAGTTCCCGAGAAACATTATGTTTGGCAAAACGTTAAGTTGCTTTACCAAATTCTTTACCCACACAATAAATACCCTCATTACCCATAGATTGTAATGAGTGATTTTTAGAGAGAAAACCCTAGCAAATACACTAGAGAGTTTGAGATTGTTATACCTACAATCATCTACACATTTTCTTGTGGTTTTCCTCAACTCCTACCTCTCCATCTCTAGATCCTTGAGAGGTTGCTAGCCCAAACACTTACCCCACCATTCTGAGTGTTAAGTGAGATTTTGGTGTTGCTAGGATGTATTGGAAGGAGCCATTTGGTGGTGGATGCAATCGGGCTGAATTGTGGTATTCGTAAAGCTAAAGAAGACAAGACTCCGAGAAGTCTGTTGGTAGTAGGAGCTTGAAAGGCTCCAAGTACATGGGGTAGACTAGGCTTGGAGGGTCTTTTGTTATTCATGTGCTCAACTTTATTCTCTAGTGGATCGATTTCAACTAGGAAGGTTGCAGAGAGGTTTTTCGTTGAGTTCTTCGATTTCCTCTTCGATAACACGTCTTGGTGCTATCTTGTGTTTGCATCTCTCTTCCATTCTCTTTAAGCTTTCTTTTTATTGTTGAATATGGCTTAGGGTAGTGTTATCGGTTCATTGCACTTATTTACTCTTGTTCTGCATTTAGTTTAAGTTAGAGTAAAAACAATCTAGCCGTATTTTTTATTTGGGGGTTTGAACAAGCTCTTGCGTTTTAGCATAAATCTGAGCTTTCAATTTTGTTGGGTATTTTTTTAAAGATAATTTGGATGGGCTTTTGTGGACTTGCCTTGTGTGATAAATACTATGTAGACTTAAGAACACGCATCTTGTTCCTACTCCAACTGTGAAAGGCACTGATGAGAATGCAAAATGTAATATTTTTCTCCCTTAATGTTTAGTCTTTTATATTTATTTGGTGCCTAAATGTACTCATTATTCTTATATTTTGTTTTAGGATTGCAAATGGAGGCATTAAGTGCAAAACGTAGTTAATTGGGTGATTCTAGACAACTTTGACACCACTTCGTAATCTGGGCATAACTCTCTCATCTGAGCTCCGATTGAGATGATTCAAGATTCTGTGGAACTCCAAGTCAAAGTTCTACAACTTTCATGTTTTGAGTTTTGAGAGATACGGGCTGCATCAATGTCTAAATCGGGCTTGAATTTGATGCACCTGCACTGCTGACGTTCTTGAATGTTCTTTTGCTTGAAATTCTAATATGCAGGTCTGATGCAGTTAATTTTTGGAAGCTTCCAGATCTAGTGCACAAAATTTCCAGCTGAAAAAAACCACTTTCCTAGTTATATTAGGACTTTGTTTTATTTTTAATATTTTTCCTTAATTAGTCAGATTTGGATATTATTATTGAGAATATTTTTAGGAGACTTTGTAGGCTTGGGAAAGGGGGAATTAATGTGTAAAAGGGGGAGGAGAAATCAGAATTGGACACGCACGCCTCTCTCTCCCTTCTTCTCTGATTTTCTCCTTCAAGTTTTCTGTCATGCCCCGCATGGCTAAAACTTTTATGCTTGGTCGAAGGAAACTAAAGCCTCAGAATCAATAAAACTCTGAGATCTAATTTGTTTTTATTGTTCAATTTATGCTTTGAATATCGGATGTTCTTTTGTGCCTATTTTCATGATTGTCTCGTTTAATTACTAGGAGGCCTATTAGTTTATTATTCGTTTCAATCTACTGCTAGATTAGATATCATATCTGTAATTGTTTGATCTCTCTAATTTGTGAAGCAACCAAGATTTAATGATTTGGTGCGTCAGAAATTATTAGATCTTAGGACGAATACTCGACTAAATTAAATGCAATTGCTTGTGTTTGTGTTGTTTAGCTTCATCGATCTCTCTAGTTCTTAAGGCTGCTACTAAATTAAACCTTTAGTACTTGTCTTGGGTTGTTTAGTAGTTAGGGTTAATTAGATCGCTTGTTTTCTAATTAACTAGGACTAAGGAGAGAGAGGAAAATAGTTCCAATGGTGAATATTCAAAGTGTGAATTGATATATACTTACATCGATGATCAGTTGTAAAATGCCGATGGTGGATGTTGACTTAGACCAAGGTTTGTTCTCTTGATTTATTTCAATACTTTAATTTGAATTGTTCCTTAGTTGTTTTTCTTAAAATTGTTTTCATTATACTCAACCCCCCTCCCCTCCTTGTTCACGTAGCATAAAACTAGGCTAGATACTCTCTGTAGAAACGATTCTTACTCACACTACTACATATATTTTTAGGAGTATAGGTTTTATTTTGGTTGCCTGCGATAGCACACCAAATTTTGGCGCTGTTGCCGGGGAGTGATTCTAGTTGATTTTTTTGTGCTTCTTGTGAACCTTATTTCATTCTTGAAATTTTCAAAAAAAAAAAAATCGTTAGTTTTTGATAGTTATGGTTTTGGCAGAATTCTGATTTCGACAGAACTAGGCCTTGATAGTATAGTTTTCTGAAGGTAAACAACATTCTGAGCAAGACTAATTAATCCTTTGGATTACTAGCGCCCCCCCCCACCCCCCCCCCCCCCCCCGGCCTCCCCCCCACCCCCCCCGAGGCCAAATTCCACTATTTTCTAGGGTCTTTAGTCGTTTTTTTGTGTTTTAGCGTAGAATTTTGATCTATTTTCATTACTCTAGATTTTTCCTGATTTGTTTTTCATGGTTTATCAGAGTTTCCTTGATTGTTTATGACTGTAACTCGATCTTCTAATCAAGGTGATTTGCAGTACGATCCAGAAATAGAGAGAATTTTGCGCAGGTTAAGGAAGGAAGCTAGGAAAAATTCTGAAGAGCACGATCTAGCTCTTGATTCTGTTAGGATTGTGAGTATTAGTTAATTCATTGAATTGTTTGGACAGCTATGCTATTGTTGTATTAGAGTGAATTGGTGAGTGGCCCACTGTGTAAACAGTCAACACATACGGGTTGGGAGGGTCAATTGGTGAAGTTAGAATGGAAGAGTTAGTTAGAGAGTTAGTTACAGATTGTATAAAGGGGTGTAATTGGAAACACAATGTATCAATAAGAACTTTAATAACAATTTGTCCTATTCACCTTTCTTGAATCTTCCTCTCTTCTCTCTTCTCTCTCTCTAACTTCTAGAGGCCTAGCTGTCCTACAATTCAGCTACAACATCACACGTTCACACACAAAAGTCTAGCAATTGCTATACGTTCACACAGAGGCTCTAGCATTTGGTATCAGAGCCGGGCTTTCCTTGGCCATGGCTAAAACGCGCGCCACTGCTGCAACCAATGAAGCTTTGGCTTCTCTTCGACACACATCAGATCATAACGCCAAGGATATTCAAGAGATGCGAACCATTCAGGAAATCCATACTTGCACCTTGAATGAGATGAACTAGCAATTAGCTTCACTGCTACAGAGATTGGGGGCTTCTGATCAAGGAGGAGTTCCAAACAATGGGCTGAATCGTGGTTCAGGTTCTTCAGCAATCACTTTGTCTCGTTCAGTGAAGCTGGAATTTCCAAGATTTTTTGGTGAGTATCCAGCGAGTTGGGTTTACAAGGATAATCAGTACTTCAAGTACTTCAATACCCCCGTAGAGGAGAAATTGATGTTGGCTTCATTTCACATGGATGGGGAGGCGTTGATTTGGTTCCAAGACAGTGAGGAAACATGGGTTTTTTCTGATTGGGAATCTCTGGTACAAGCTTTACATGTAAGGTTTGGCTCCAATTCATATGATGATCCTATGGAGACACTTACAAGATTAAGACAGACATCTTCAGTAGCCATGTATAAAGCTCAGTTTGAAGTTTTATCCAATAGGATTAAAGGGTTGTCTTCATCCCATAAATTGAGCTGCTTCCTTAGTGGATTGAAGGATGAGATCAGACTTCCTATAAGAATGCTTAATCCTCAGTCTCTAAATGAAGCTTTTGGGTTATCCAAGATCCAAGAAGAATATCATCTGAGTTGCAAGAAGAATTCAAGATTGCAATTGGAGCAAGGTAAGCCTTCAATCTTGGGTCTGCCTAAAGTTCCTCCCTTATTAGATCCTTTGTCTAGACTACCTATTAAGAGAATATCCCCTGCCCAAATGGAGGAAAGGAAGAAGCAAGGGCTGTGTTATAATTGTGATGAGAAGTGGATCCCTAGGCATAGGTGTAAAAGTGCTAAGCTATTCCTTCTTGATTTTATTGATGAAGTACATGAACCAAATTCAGGTGTGCAAATTACTGAGTTGAAGGAGATTACTAGAAATTCTAAGTTTGGTATGTAGCATCAAGAAGATGCTGAGATCACCCTTTATGCTCTAAGTGGTACTCCCACCTCAGGCACTCTGAGGGTGATGGGTAGGATTAAACAAAAGTTTTTTGTAATCCTTATAGATTCGGGTAGCACACACAATTTCATTGATGCAACTCTAGTTTCACACTTACATATTCCAATGGATACCTCACAGATTTTGGAGGTTAAGGTAGCTAATGGAGAGGTGATAAGAACTTAGGGAGTGTGTAGAGAAGTTCCAGTGTGGTTGCAGGGGCATGATTTCTTAGTGCAATTGCATGTGTTGCAGATGGGAGGATGTGATTTGGTATTGGGTACACATTGGCTAGTTACATTAGGGGTTATTCAATGGGACTTTAAGCTGTTGACCATGAGTTTAACTTATGCTCAAAGGCAGGTGCTCTTACAGGGTTTGAGGAGTACAGAATCACAGCTACAAGAAGGCACTCAGTTCTTAAAGGACACAGTAAGGAAAGGGTTGGTTTTACACATCTCAGCTTAGTCAGAATTGACTTCTACAGAATGTTCAATTTAGTTGCCTATGCAAGTTTCTGATCTGCTAGTTGAATTTGAGTCTGTTTTTGCTACCGCTGTGGATCTGCCTCCCTTAAGAGGTCATAAGCATCAAATTAGATTGAAGGAAGGAGCTCAGGCAATCAATCAAAGACCTTACAGGTATCCATACTATCAAAAAAATGAAATTGAAAAGATTGTGAAAGAATTATTATCTGTTGGTTTCATTAGAAATAGTTGTAGTCCTTTTGCTTCTCCTGTTCTTTTGGTGAGGAAAGCTGACGGTTCATGAAGGATGTGTATAGATTATAGGGCTTTAAATCAAGAAACCATTAAGGATAAATATCCTATTCCTGTAATTGATGAATTGTTGGATGAGTTGTTTGGAGCTTGTGTATTTTCCAAATTGGACTTGAGGTCTGGATATCACCAGATTAGGATGAAGGAGCAAGATATTCCTAAAACTGTATTTCGTACACATGAAGGTCATTATGAGTTTTTGGTGATGCCTTTTGGCTTAACCAATGCTCCTTCCACCTTCCAGTCCTTGATGAACACTGTTTTTAGGCCATTCTTAAGGAAATTTGTTCTTGATTTCTTTGATGATATTCTTGTGTATAGTAACACCTTAGAGGATCATGTCTATCATCTTAGATTGGTATTGGAGGCTGATAAGTGTAATTTTTACATGATTTTTATTATCCTCTTATTTATTAAAATTGTTAGTTTTCCTTTATTTCTTTTGATTTGATTTGATTTTTTACTTATATTTATCTATTCATTTGTGCTTTGAAGGATTGAGAAGATTTCAGATTAATCCACATCTTGTGGATGTAAATTGGTTGACTTGAAGACCCAATTAAATTTAAGTCCAATTCGGATTAGGATTCCAGCCACACATCAGTTAGTATTTTTCACATAAATTTCGGCTCAGATGTCCAATCGAGATGGTTCAAGTTGGGTTGGAAAGTTAACTTAAAGGGCTACAACTTTGTAGTTTACCAAAAGTCCGAATTTTGATGTTAAATGGGCCAAAATCGTCGGTTAAGTGAAGCCTAAAAATCTGGGATTTTCTCCAAACGGGAATTTAACTTGTAATAGGATTCCTTGACCTATTTAAAGGCTCTTTAGGGTAAAAAGAAGGGAGGAAAAACCTGAGAGGAAAAGGGGGGCTGCCGCATAAAAGAATTTGCTTTTGGGAGTTTTTATGAAGAAGAGGATCTGAGGACAAAGGCGAGAGCTTCATGTTGATCAACCAATGCAGATGAAAGACATAAGTTTTATTTGTTTTTTTTTTCAATTTTATTATGAACTAAATTTTATTTTCTAGAGCAGTGATGTAGTCTAGCAATGAACACACAATTTATTGTCTGAGTTATTTTATTTTTAATATTTCCATGATTGAGTGTTTAATTCTTATTCTTAATGCTTACTATTTTTTACAAATTATAGTTTGATCAATTGAATTACAATGAGACCGAGAGGTGATTTGTTATTTTAGTTCTAGAATTAAACACCATTAGTTGAGCGAAAGTAGAGATGCTTTACCGCGACTAGTGTGATTTTTCAAAAAATTCAAAGTACGTAATGAGTCTCCAATTAATTAAATTCACATAGAGATATGGAATTGTTAGTTGAAGATATTTTTGATATTATTCGAGAGAAGATATTGAATACTTAAGGAATTTTTAATCATCAACTGGAGATTATTAGAATTTAATAATTAGGAATAATAAATTGTGTGGGATTTGTTAGGTGAAATCAACTGCTCTAGATCCATTCTTATCATATTTTTACACTTTTAGATTTTTACGCTTTGTTAATTTTTTTTATTCATAAATTTATTTTTATTAAATAGTTTAATTTAATTCAAATAGTAGAACGTTCCATCTATTTTCGATTTTCTAAATAGTACTTAATTTAGTGAATTTCGGTATTCAATAACATAGTTAATCCCCGTGGGTTCGACATTCGTTTTCTAAAAACACTTTACTACTTGTTACGATTCTGTGCGCTTGCAGATTATTTTACGCGAACAAGTTTTTGGCGCCGTTGCCGGGGATTAACTATTTGTTATTGATATTGATACTAGCTAGATATTTACTACTTTGGATTTTATTTTATTTATTTAAAAAAAAAATTAAATTAGGTGCATCTGAGTTTGTTTTCTTTCTTTTCAGGAATTAGAAGTGCATGCCCCGATCTAAACTATTAGAGCATACACTCTTTGATCCTGAAATTGAAAGAACCTTACGTCAGGTCAAGAAAGAAAAGAAGAAAGAGGCCAACACATCTCTATCTAAGATGGCCGATCAAGAGCAAAAGGCGTTAAGGGATTATGCTATGCCCTCAGTAAATGGAGCTACATCGAGCATAAGGAGGCCAGCCATACAAGCCAATAATTTTGAGATCAAGCCAGCCATCATTTAGATGATACAGCAGACTGTCCAGTTCGGGGGGCTGTCACAAGAGGATCCTAATGTCCATATTGCAAATTTCTTGGAAATTTGTGATACTTTTAAATATAATGGAGTGACAGATGATGCGATTCACCTAAGGCTTTTTCCCTTCTCACTTAGGGATAAAGCAAAAGTTTGGTTGAATTCTTTGCCACCTGGCATCATTACTACATGGGAGGAGTTGGCACAAAAATTCTTAGCAAAATATTTCCCTCCTGCAAAGACAGCAAAGCTAAGGAATGATATCACCACGTTCATCCAATTTGAGGGTGAATCATTATATGAATCATGGGAGAGGTACAAAGATTTATTGCGAAGGTGTCCTCATCATGACCTTCCAGCATGGCTTCAAGTGCAAACATTCTACAATGGTCTAGGAGCTACAAACAGGTCAATGGTTGATGCAGCAGCTGGTGGAGCTTTAATGAGTAAAACTCATGAGGCAGCCTATGAACTTCTAGAAGAATTGGCATCCAACAACTATCAATGGCCTACAGAAAGAGCAATGCCAAGAAAGGCAGCTGGAGTTTTAGAACTTGATTCTATTACCTCATTGGCAGCACAAATGGCAACTTTGTCTCAACAACTAGGTAAAATGAATGTTAATGCTATTCAAACTAATGTTGTTTGTGATCATTGTTCAGGAAATCATTCAAGTGTTGACTGTCAAGTGGGAAATCCTTTTGCCCAATCGAGTTATGGACAAGCAAATTACGTGTCAAATTTTCAACGTCAAAATAATCCATACTTGAACACGTACAATGCCGGATGGAGGAATCACCCCAACTTCTCATGGAGCAATAACCAAGGGTAGGCTAAACCACCTCAGCAATTTCCACAGCAAGAGAAGAAGCTGACACTTGAGGACATGTTCATGCAGTACATGCAGAAGACAGATGTGCGATCCAAAACCACTCAGCTTCAATCCGCAATCTTGAGGTGCAGATCGGTCAGCTCTCAAGCATGCTCACAGAGAGGACTGCAGGAACTTTGCCAAGTAACACTGTCACCAATCCGAAAGAACATGTAAAGGCAATATCATTGAGAAGTGGACGAACATATGAGGAGCCAAAAGTAACAAATGCCAAACAAGATGAAGCCGTGGATAGTAAGGAGTCAAAGATGAAGGAAGCCGAGTCAGAGATGAAAGAAGTGGAGCAAGCTGAGAAGACTAAGGAGAATAAAAGAGCTTCAAAATCCAAAAAATCCAGGGAAGTTACTCTTGAGACTTATTCTCCTTCAATTTATGATCCACCAATTCCTTTTCCACAAAGATTAAGAAAAAACAATGTGGATGATCAGTTTTCTAAATTTCTAAGTGTATTTAAGCAATTGCATATTAATATTCCTCTCATTGAAGCTTTGGAACAAATGCCTAAATATGCTAAATTTTTGAAGGATATTATATCAAAGAAGTGGAAATTGGAGGAGCATGAAACAGTAATGCTGATAGAGGAGAGTAGTGCAATATTACAAAAGAAGCTGCCACCTAAGCTGAAAGATCCAGGGAGTTTCACTATCCCTTGCACTATAGGAAAATCTTATTTTGATAGAGCTTTATGTGATTTAGGGGCAAGTATTAATCTAATGCCTCTCTCTGTTTTCAGGAAATTGGGTCTTGGAGAAGTAAAGCCGACCACTATCTCTTTACAATTGGCGGATAGATCCATTAAATATCCAAGAGGAGTCATTGAGAACGTATTAGTAAAAGTTGACAAGTTCATCTTCCCAGCTGACTTCATTGTCCTTGATATGGATGAGGACGAGGAGATCCCTTTGATATTGGGTCGACCTTTCCTTGCGACGGGGAGAACCTTAATTGATGTCCAGCAAGGAAAACTTGTTTTGAGGGTCGGAGAGGATGAGGTCACTTTTGATGTATTTAAGCCTATGAAATTTCCTTCCGAGACATATTCTTGTTTTCAAATAAGTGACTGAGACATGATCATGGCCGATGAGACTTGTGCAATCGATTTTCAAAAGTTACCACTTGAGGTATGCCTTACTCACTCTACACCTGTTAAATTCAATGATGAAGAGGTTAAAGAGTGTGAAAGATATTTGGAGGCTACACCACTCTTTCCTCCTTCAATGCAACCAAAAGTGGAAGAACTAAAATCATGTCAGCCAACATGTCCACCAGAGGAACCTCCTAAACTTGAGCTCAAACCGCTTCCATCAAATTTAAGGTACGCTTTCTTAGGCCAAGACTTAACTTTGCCAGTTATTATTAACAGTTCTTTGAGTGATGTAGAGGAGGAAAAGTTGTTGAGAATCTTGCGGGAACACAAAATGGCTTTGGCTTGGACCATCTCTAACATCAAAGGAATTAGTCCTTCAATTTGCACACACAAGATTTTAATGGAGGATAACGTCTAGCTACAAACGTTAAATAAAGCGCTTTTGGGAGGCAACCCAAGTTTTTTATTTTTATGTCTATGTTTTTAATTTTCATTTTTTTTTCTTTATCTTATTTTTTTTTTCTTTCATTTTGTAGGAATAAAGAGACCAAAGAAATCTTCAATGGGTACACGGTTGCACCTCAAGGAAAAATATTTAATTAAAAATCAAGGGAGCATCTCTTCTCCTTTCTCATTCTTTTAATTAGTTTTTCTTCCTTTTTCCCATTGAGGACAATGTGAAATTTAAGTTTGGGGGAAGGGAATTTATTTTATTTATTAAAAAAAAGAAAAAGAAAAAAAAAAGCCTGTGGTAAGATTATGGTTGAAATTTCTTATAATTTTTAGGAATCATTCTCATTGCTTAAGTCCAATTGTTAATTTTTTACTTGATCTTGTTTAATTTGATATGATCATTAATCGTTGTGCATACCTAGAGAAATTTTATGTGAATTTTGTAAATTTGGATGATCTCTACTTATTCTAGAACTTGTTGAATTACTCTCATAGAGAAATCTTATACAGAATATTACTTGGGAAGTGATTTAGGCATTCTTTGAATCGATTGAGCCTTTCAAGCTTACCTCTTTATTATCTTTATCCCTAGTTATCCAACTGATCTATTCTTACACTGGGTTGAAGAAAAGAGAAGATATATGAGTGTTTGAAGAAAAAAAAAATGGAAGAAGAAGAAGAAAATTGTACAAAGTTCCATTTACTCCAATGTTTTGAGTTGCTTAGTAACTAGGGGTATTCATTACCAATGTTTACTCTTACGTCAAACCGTAACTTGAAATATGAGTATGCAAAAGCACTTCAAGTTTGTGACTTGTTGAGTAACTGGGTGCATCCATCACAAATGCCTGCATTCACGTCAAAAGATAAGTGACGACTTGAAGTAAGAAAACAAAGAAAAAAAAAATTGATGAAGAGAGGTATTTTGAGATATTCTAAGGGCTGAGAAAAATTTATAATTTAGAAGTGAGAGTGCTCTATTTGCTTGAACCTTATCTTTTCTTTATAGCCCTCACCATAGCCATACATCACAAGCCTAATAAAGACCTATTGATCCTGGGTAATATTTTGTTAGTGGAGAGTGATTTAAAAAGCAAGCTTATGGAGTTTTTAGAGATCTGTACTTATTTACTTGTTTGCATAAAACTACCCGGGAAGCTAATGATGAAGTGAGAATGATAATGCGATGGAGTTGAGTTTTGAATTAACTTTTGGACTTGATTAATTTGGAATGATTCTTTTGAATTATAAGCTTTATGCAGATCTTTGAGGCAAGACAAATTTTATTTATTTATTTTTTCTTTTCTCTTTTTGCTCGAGGACTAGCAAAGTTTAAGTTTGGGGGAATTTGATAAGTGTAATTTTTACATGATTTTTATTATCCTCTTATTTATTAAAATTGTTAGTTTTCCTTTATTTCTTTTGATTTGATTTGATTTTTTACTTATATTTATCTATTCATTTGTGCTTTGAAGGATTGAGAAGATTTCAGATTAATCCACATCTTGTGGATGTAAATTGGTTGACTTGAAGACCCAATTAAATTTAAGTCCAATTCGGATTAGGATTCCAGCCTGCACATCAGTTAGTATTTTTCACATAACTTTCGGCTCAGATGTCCAATCGAGATGATTCAAGTTGGGATGGAAAGTTAACTTAAAGGGCTACAACTTTGTAGTTTACCAAAAGTCCGAATTTTGACGTTAAATGGGCCAAAATCGTCAGTTAAGTGAAGCCTAAAAATCTGGGATTTTCTCCAAACGGGAATTCAACTTGTAATAGGATTCCTTGACCTATTTAAAGGCTCTTTAGGGTAAAAAGAAGGGAGGAAAAACCTGAGAGGAAAAGAGGGGCTGCCGCATAAAAGAATTTGCTTTTGGGAGTTTTTATGAAGAAGAGGATCTGAGGACAAAGGCGAGAGCTTCATGTTGATCAACCAATGCAGATGAAAGACATAAGTTTTATTTGTTTTCTTTTCAATTTTATTATAAACTAAATTTTATTTTCTAGAGCAGTGATGTAGTCTAGCAATGAACACACAATTTATTTTCTGAGTTATTTTATTTTTAATATTTCCATGATTGAGTGTTTAATTCTTATTCTTAATGCTTACTATTTTTTACAAATTATAGTTTGATCAATTGAATTACAATGAGACCGAGAGGTGATTTGTTATTTTAGTTCTAGAATTAAACACCATTAGTTGAGCGAAAGTAGATGTTAGGACATATATGTTTTAACTTGTTTAAGAACATATGTCACTTAGTTATGTAAATTGGCTAATCCTTCGACAAAACGCACTCTGCTTGTAATTGGGTAGTTCTAGGTGTTTTTAATACTTCAAGAAACAATGTTTCAAGGTCAAGTGTTGAAGTCATCAAGTCTGTCCAAGAGAAAGCAAGCTGAAGTGCAAAGTTTTTAAATCTCGACACCTCTCGACAGCTACCTCGACACCTGCTATCTGTCGAGATTTAAAAAGTCAGATTTCCAATCTGATTTTCTTGGGATCCGTGAATATGTTTTTGGGCCTTCTTTTCTTCTAACCCTAAACATATAAAAGGATTATTTTAAGAGCCGTTTTGGGTGACACAAGTTGCATTATCATTGAGCAATCTCTGTTTAAGCAAATTGTGATCAACAGACGAAGTTCTTGACCTAGTTCATCTTCCATCAAGAAGTTGATGTGTATTTGCACCATAGGGTTTTGTAACCAAGCATCTTCCTGCTATTCATCAAGTGGATGAACTGAAGAACTTTGCAGCCAACCATTCTTCCTCAGTTGGTGTTCTGAAGTCGCGTACTTGGATCCGCGCATTGGTTAGTCATGTACTTGGGAGCCGTGCATCAAAGGTGGAAATTGTCACTACAGATCAAATCCAATTGGGTATTGGGGTAAGGGTTCAACTGTAGGTTGGTAAGGTACTTGGGATTCCTTTACTTGTAACCGCTTGATTTGATAATAGTGGAGTTTCGGGAGTGGTGACCTGAAAATCACCTGGTGGGGTTTTTGCCATTAGGGTTTTCCCCATTCGTAAACAAATCACCGTGTTATTTATTTTCCACTGCATATTTAGTTGATTGGTGATTTGTTTGTGCTTCCATAAAATTGCATGATTAATTGATTAATTAATTACTTGGCTAAATTAATTAATTAGGGTTAATCACAGGGGGTCATTCAGATTGTGGCCTATCAAGTGGTATCAGAGCAGGCACACTCTGATTAGGTTTAATCTTTGCTGTGTTGATCCATTGACCCCTGTTTGTCATGGATAGAGGACAATCTTTAATCATACCTCCTTTATTTGATGGCACTAACTATGCATACTGGAAAGTACGCATGAGAGCTTTCTTGCAGTCTTTAGATGAGAAGGTGTGGCAAGCTGTAGAGATTGGCTGGACTAAGCCAAAAGAAGAACCGGCCGATTGGGATGATGCTAAGATCAAGGCGGCTAACTTTAATAGCAGAGCGCTAAATGCCCTATTTAGCGCAATCACCAATAAGGAGTTCAAAAAGATATCCTCAACTGAAACTGCGAAGGAGGCTTGGACCATCCTCCAGACAACCTATGAAGGAACAAAGGCTGTCAAAGATTCAAAGCTTCAAAGGCTCACCACAAGCTTTGAAGAAATTAAGATGGAGGAGGATGAGTCGTTTGATGAGTTCTATGCCAAGCTCAAGGACATAGTGAACTCAGCCTTCAATCTTGGGGAAACCATCCCTGAACCCAAGATTGTAAGGAAGGTGCTCAGATCTCTACCTGAGAGATTTCATGCCAAGATTACGGCAATTGAGGAATCAAAGGATATAGACAAGATTCCTTTGACTGAGCTGGTTGGAAACTTGCAAACCTATGAGATAGGGTTATCTAGGATTGGCAAGTCTAATAAAGGCAAAAACATGGCCCTGAAGGCGAAGAGCAGTGATACAGATGAGTCTTCTGATGATGAAGATTCCAAGATGAAGTCCTACATTACTCGGCAGTTCAAAAAGTTTATGAAGAATGCCAATGGAAGGAGCTTCGACAAGGACCGCAGGCAATTCAGTTCTTCTCAGTTTAAAAGTCAAGACAAAGGGAAGAAGGATGCTAAGGAGGGCGGTCAGTATACTGTTCCTACAGGACCAAAGTGCTTTGGGTGTCATGGGTTCGGACATATGAAACATGAGTGTCCTACATATCTGAAGAGCATTGGGAAAAGCAAGGCCCTTGCTGTAACCCTAAGTGACACTGAGTCTGAAGATGATTCCGACAATGAGGATGACGGAATCCCAAATGCCTTCACTGCCACAGTCAATCCTATTGAAGGGATTGTTGAAGAAGTGGATGAAGAAGAAGAATTGGTGGAGTCCAAATTTGAGAAGATGGATGATCAAGATGATATCCATTCAGCCTATGAGAAGCTTTACAAGCTCTCTGAAAAACATAAGAAATTATATAGGCTGGCCACCAAGAAGCTCAGTGATGTGGAACTCGATCGTGAAGAGTTGTCCACGAAGTTTGATGAGGCGAATCAAACTATTGGAGCACTGAGATTTGAGAATAACTTTTTGGCTGAGAAGACCAAGAAGCTTGAAGCGGAGCTGTTTCAAGTCAGAGCTCAACTGGAGAGGACCTCAAGTGCAAAGCTTGATGATATACTTAGCAATCAGAAATCTGCTTCGGATCGAACTGGTTTGGGGTATGGTATTTCTTTCTCTAATACTGCTTCTACTAGCAATACTGTTTTTGTTCCTCCTGCTAATAACATTGAAATTGAGAACATTGATGTTAAGACTAAATTAGCTAGTGAGAACTTAGACAAGGGAAAATCTATCTTAGGAGCACCCCCTAAGCTAGATAAGAAAGATGCTAAAAACCCTAGGGCTAAAAAGGCTAACTCTCAAAAGCCTAAACAAAAGAAGCAGCATCTCTGTCATTATTGTGGGGCTACTGGTCACACTCGACCAAATTGCTATAAGTGGTTAGCCACTCAAAAGAGCAATGGCATGATAGCATCTGGAAGCCAAAATCAGCTTCAATCCTCTCTTGCTCCTCTTGGAGATCTTCTGAAAGCCCTCATGTTCCTTTCGAACTTGAACGGTTTAAATTCTTCCCCCTCACCACCTGTTCAAGGATTCAATCAAAGGAAAGGTTCTTCCAAGGAGTGGAAGAAAAAGGATTCTAAGTGATTTCATCACTTTCTTCTCCCTTTTTGTTTTTTTTTGTTTGTTGCATTGCTTGTGTGTTTTTCTTTTCTGCTGAGTCAGTCTAGTTTTTGCTTTGCTTTGATAACATGTTTTTGTTTGTTTATTTTCAGTTTTGCTTATTTTGTTTTTGATATTAAAAAAAAAAAATTTGAAAAATTGAAAAATACAAAAACAGTGTGTGTTGTGTGTACTTTGGTACTTGTGTACCTTGGATGGCCAATGAAACAAAGTTTTCTAAACTCTGTATCTCTTGTAGCTTAAATGAGCATCTCTATGCACAACTAAGCAAGTGAGCTTTGTGGCTTTTGTTTGTGATGAGTAAGATTAGGTTATCTCTTAAAACTTAACACTCATATCACTCTTTTTGACGGGTAAGACTAGAAAATCCTAAGAGAAAGGCATAAATAACCATCTCACCACTGTTGCCCGCCAATCATAATATGACACCTGTATGCTTCGGCATAGCAAAAGTGTAGTGTCAAAGATATTCGTATGCTTCGGCATAGCAAAAGTGCGATGTCAAATGCTTAACTTCTTGGGTATTTCTTTTCTCTCTTTTATATACCCATGTATGATATGCTAAAATAAAAGAAAATATGCAAAGAAAATAAAAAGCAAAAAGATTAAAAATGCTTAAATATGGTTGCAAGCGTGTATTCTAGGAGATGTGGGAGTTATAGGATGTACCTCGAAGGTGATAGTCCCCATCAAACAGTTATGATTGTGTGTGAGTTAAAAGTTATTTTCTCATATCTCAGATCGTCATAACATCTATACACATATGCAATCTTGTGATGTTTTTTTCACACACAACACGCAATATTCTTTGCTACTTTTGATACATGTGCAGGTACAATGTGATTTGGCCATCACAAAGGTTTTACATGTGCTAATGTATGCTCACTAAACTGTCATAACTTGTTTTTGAAATATAAAATTGTGTTAGGTTCTAAGGTCTTAGGATTTTATGTATTTAGAACTCTAATTTGTAATGTTGGCAAACCATGATCAAAACATTGTATTTAGTCTTATTTAGACTTGCTCAAAGTTGGTTTATTCTTGTAAAGTTGGAATCGAGTGGCTGCAGAAATACTTGGGACTTTCGGCCTGGCTCGATCGATCGAAGAATAGACTCGATCGATCGAAAATCGCACAGGTTGAATTTTCTGCAGAATTTCCAACTCAGCCCTACTTCATTAAACGTTTAGGGTTTTATGTTTTTACCCTAGGTATATAAACTAAACCCTAGCCACGTTTTTGGAGGTTGTCCATATTGTATTGTTGCTCATACATTGCTGTTTTGTGTGAATCTCTTGTGAGATCTTTGAGGAGCTTTCCTTTACACAAAACTTAGGATTTTCATGGTAGAGATGATTTCAACATCTTGAAGATCATTACCGTTGCAACCATTGGAACTTAAAAGAAAAGCAAGCGGGGAGCTTGTAGCTGATTGAGGAATTCAAGAAAGAAGTAGTCCGTGGATTCAGAGCCTGCGCGTGGTCGTGTCAGGAAGTTCTACTGGTGGGTAGCATTAGGAAGTCGAGCGGGGAGCTTGTAGTCCTTTTGTAAGAACTTCAATTCTTTCATAGTGAATTCTGTTATGCCTTGAGGATCGGTGGGTCAAATCCTCCCCAGGTTTTTACCGTGTGGTTTCCTGGGTGATCATATCTTGTGTTCATTTATTTTCCGCTGCTTTATATCTTGATATGATTATTTGATTGTTTTAACCTAGAATTGCTTAATTTGACTAAGTAACAACTTGACTAATTAATCTAGGCTACGCAATCTGGTTGTTTAAGGGGTCTAAATTCCCGTCAAATTGGTTAGACTTGTTTAGTGTTTGTGTGTGTTTTGCATGATCCTTGTGCTTATTTTCTTGTTGAGAGATGTTTTTGAGAGGTTTAAATGTCGAGTGGATCTTTGGTAGAGATGTGTGTTGGATTGCATTCATGTCTGTGTTTTTCCCTTCTCGAAAAACTGCCTTTTTCAGCAGGCTCGACACCTCCCTCGACACCTCCTCTATACCTGGTCATCTGTCGAGCTTCTCAAGTTGTTTCTTATTACAATCTCGACACCTCCTCGACACCTGATGGATCGATCAAGAAAGTCTCTGTCCTCTCGATAGATTCTCGACACCTGTTGGATCGATCGAGATTCACTTATGCTGTTTGAGTCTTCTTTCTCGACACCTGTCTCGATACCTTGTGGATCGATCGAGATTTCTTCTGTCTCCTCGATACCTTCTCGACACCTTTGCGATCGATCGAGCATCACGTATCTGAAATTCTTCTTATATCTCGATACCTCCATCTGTCGACGACCAAATTCTAGATACCTATCTCGACAGCATCCTCGATACCTCTCGACACCTCAGCTGTCGAGAATTACTGAGGTGTCTATATATATTCTGATCGCGATTTTCACTCATTTCTCACTCGATCTCTCTCGATCTCTCCGTGGCTGTTCATCTCCTTTTCACTCTCCTCTCACTCAAATCTTCCAACCCTCTTAGATCTTCATCATTCCTTGCTTCAATCACTTGGTAAGATCTCTTGTCTCTTCCTTTTTCATGCATTTCATGTTTTGAAAACCTAGTTTTTGGGATTTTTCATAAAAATTTGGGTTTTTCAAAATTGTTGAGTTTTTATTGAAATTTTGGGTTGGGTTTGTACTTAGATGATTTCAAAATGTCATACATTGCATTTCATTTGCATTATAATGATATTTACATGCATTTAGATGTGTGCTTTATGTTTGTGTGCTGTTAGGATTGGATTGGGCTGAGCCCATGAAGTTTTTTCCTTTGCATGTCACATGCTCATGCATTCCCATGCATACGTTCTTGTTGTTCAACATATTTGATATATTTGAACTGTGTTGGGACTTTTCTGAGTGTCTCTCTCTCTCTCTTTCTCTCATTCTTTTACGTTAGTAGTGTCTATGGCACCCAAACGTAAATCCACTCCTGCTCAAAACCCTTGCGTTCTGGAGCTTCTACTTCTTCAGATACTACTCCCTTTAATATTCGGTTCCGTGATGGAGATGCCCATAAGGCATTTTTGGAGAACTTTTCTAAACGAGGTGTTCATTCGGAACGCCAAGTTATTCTGGCGGACTTCGCCGATACTGACCTTCCCTCTGTCATTAACAGTAGGGGATGGGGGTCATTGTGTGACATCCCGGTCACTTGCCCTCTCGTGCTGATACAGGAGTTCTACTCCAACATGCACGGGATTGATCTTTCAGTACCTCATTTTGTCACTCACGTTTGAGGTATGCGCATTCCTGTCACACCGCAACTTGTTGCGGATGTGCTTAGGGTACCTAGGATAGAGTTTCCAGATTACCCCTCTTGTGAGCGTCTGAGGACTGTGTCCAAAGATGAGCTCATTTCTGCTTTTTGTGAGCGCCCTGCTGATTGGGGTGAGCATCAGTTCACATCATGTAGGCCTTTTGCTAAAGGTCCTAGATTCATTAACATGGTGATGACTTTTGTTCTCCATCCTCTTTCTCACTATAACTCTATCACAGAGCCTCGTGCTCGATTTTTGCTTTCTCTACTTGAGCATCTTACCATAGACTTCCCTTCTCACTTCATCCGGTCTATCATAGAGGTTTATCTTGATTCGGCATCCCGTGATAAGCTCATCTTTCCTTCTGCTATCACGCGGATTCTACGCCATTTTTTCGTTCCCTTTCCTGTGTCCGACCACTTCACACACATATCTGCCATAGATGCTGCTACCGTAAAACGTAGTGAGGCGCAGTTCAGGTTGAGACAGCCAGGTGCCACTCCTTCCTCCCATTCAGCGCCATCCAGATCAGCTCCATCTACATCTGCTCCTTCTTCCTCTTCGAGCGATGTATCCCTTGGTGATATCATGGCGCAGCTGCAGCGCATGGACACTCGTCTTGATACACTCTCTGCTGAGTTGTATCAGGTGAATGTTCGTGTGGGTCGTATTGCACGACGGCAGGCGATTATGGGTGGATTTGCTCCAGAGGCTACTCCTTCACCATCTACTCTAGCAGTGTCAGATTCTGAGGATGATGAGGATGATGATGATGATGATGATGGGGATGCTAGCTCTGCCGATGAGATGTCTACATGACACTCTACCCTTTGTCACTCGTGACAAAAAGGGGGAGTAGTTTTGGGCTATGAGAGTAGTCATCTTAGGGGGAGAGTTAGTATAGGACATTTTTGATAGGGGGAGTGTTGTCATGATGTAGTGAGGCTATATGTATTTTTTTCTTATCTCTTAGATACATTGGTCTTGTATATAAGGTCTTTTGACCATTTTTACATACATTGTACTTATCTTATCTCTTATATATATTGATGTATGTTTCTTTCACCTCTCTCTTCATGTGTTGTTTCTTTTCTATCTTTATACACATGTTCTTTATACTTGTATGCAATCTATTTATTTCTGTTTCACACAAGATGCCTTGATGAGTTTTGTTTAAAGTGTTTCAGAAATACAGGTTGTCAAAGTCTACTTATCATAAGCTCTCTCCTTGCAAAGTTTTTCAAGAGTTTGTGTTAGGATAGATTTTATTGTAATCAACAAGTGAATATGAGTTGAGTGATTTATGACTTCTCTCATATGCTCATTTGTTTGTTGTGGTTTTGTCACGGATTGCCAAAGGGGGAGATTGTTAGGACATATATGTTTTAACTTGTTTAAGAACATATGTCACTTAGTTATGTAAATTGGCTAATCCTTTGACAAAACGCACTCTGCTTGTAATTGGGTAGTTCTAGGTGTTTTTAATACTTCAAGAAACAATGTTTCAAGGTCAAGTGTTGAAGTCATCAAGTCTGTCCAAGAGAAAGCAAGCTGAAGTGCAAAGTTTTTAAATCTCGACACCTCTCGACAGCTACCTCAACACCTGCTATCTGTCGAGATTTAAAAAGTCAGATTTCCAATCTGATTTTCTTGGGATCCGTGAATATGTTTTTGGACCTTCTTTTCTTCTAACCCTAAACATATAAAAGGATTATTTTAAGAGCCGTTTTGGGTGACACA
This sequence comes from Quercus ilex subsp. ballota, assembly GCA_032727855.1. Lineage (NCBI taxonomy): Eukaryota > Viridiplantae > Streptophyta > Magnoliopsida > Fagales > Fagaceae > Quercus > Quercus ilex. Next base: position 9,620,988 of record CM064913.1, read on the forward strand.
AGTTGCATTATCATTGAACAATCTCTGTTTAAGCAAATTGTGATCAACAGACGAAGTTCTTGACCTAGTTCATCTTCCATCAAGAAGTTGCTGTGTATTTGCACCATAGGGTTTTGTAACCAAGCATCTTCCTGCTATTCATCAAGTGGATGAACTGAAGAACTTTGCAGCCAACCATTCTTCCTCAGTTGGTGTTCTGAAGTCGCGTATTTGGATCCGCGCATTGGTTAGTCACGTACTTGGGAGCCGTGCATCAAAGGTGGAAATTGTCACTACAGATCAAGTCCAATTGGGTATTGGGGTAAGGGTTCAACTGTAGGTTGGTAAGGTACTTGGGATTCTTTTACTTGTAACCGCTTGATTTGATAATAGTGGAGTTTCAGGAGTGGTGACCTGAAAATCACCCGGTGGGGTTTTTGCCATTAGGGTTTTCTCCATTCGTAAACAAATCACCGTGTTATTTATTTTCCGCTGCATATTTAGTTGATTGGTGATTTGTTTGTGCTTCCATAAAATTGCATGATTAATTGATTAATTAATTACTTGGCTAAATTAATTAATTAGGGTTAATCACAAGGGGTCATTCAGATTGTGGCCTATCAGTAGAGATGCTTTACCGCGACTAGTGTGATTTTTCAAAAAATTCAAAGTACGTAATGAGTCTCCAATTAATTAAATTCACATAGAGATATGGAATTGTTAGTTGAAGATATTTTTGATATTATTCAAGAGAAGATATTGAATACTTAAGAAATTTTTAATCATCAACTGGAGATTATTAGAATTTAATAATTAGGAAGAATAAATTGTGTGGGATTTGTTAGGTGAAATCAACTGCTCTAGATCCATTCTTATCATATTTTTACACTTTTAGATTTTTACACTTTGTTAATTTTTTTTTATTCATAGATTTATTTTTATTAAATAGTTTAATTTAATTCAGATAGTAGAACGTTCCATCTATTTTCGATTTTCTAAATAGTACTTAATTTAGTGAATTTCGGTATTCAATAACATAGTTAATCCCTGTGGGTTCGACATTCGTTTTCTAAAAACACTTTACTACTTGTTACGATTCTGTGCGCTTGCAGATTATTTTACGCGAACAGAGGCTTTAGCTAAACACCAACTGTATGCCAAGAAGTCTAAGTGTGTGTTTGCTTGTAAGGAGGTGGAGTACTTGGGGCATCTTATTTCAGGGGAAGGAGTGAAGACAGACCCTAGGAAGACTGCTGCCATGCAGCAGTGGCCTATCCCTAAGGATGTTAAAGCTTTGAGAAGATTCTTGGGTCTCACAGGGTATTATAGGAAGTTTGTGAAAGGATATGGTCAAATGGCAGCTCCTTTGACTGCTTTACTTAAAAAAGATTCTTTTTCTTGGACTCCAGCAGCTTCTCAAGCATTTTAGCTACTCAAGGATGCTATGTCCAACCCACCTGTGTTGGCTCTACCAGATTTTACCAAACCTTTCACTGTGGAGTGTGATGCTTCATGTTTGGGGTTAGGGGCTGTTTTAATGCAATCTCAAAGACCTATTGCATTCCATAGTCAAGCATTGAAGGGTAAGAATCTTGCTCTCTCTACTTATGAAAAGGAGTTGTTGGCTTTGGTGGTTGCTGTGAAGAAGTGGAGACCTTATCTACTTGGGAGGCCAATTGTGATAAAAACTGATCATCAAAGTTTGAAATACTTGCTTGAACAGAGAGTGGGAACTCCTGCACAACAAAAATGGATTACTAAACTACTTGGTTATGTGTTTATTGTGGAATACAAACATGGTAAGGAGAATGTGGTGGCTGATGCTCTATCTAGAAAGAATGAAAATCTATCTAAAGCTTCCATAGAACCTTCTGATTCTGCTGTGGGTACCTTGTGCATGATTTCTTTTCCTACTCCAACTTGGCTTGATGATCTTAAGTATAGTTATGCAGCTGATCCTACTATCCAGAATATTGTTCAAGCTACTCTGTCTAGTCAGGTTACTCCAAAAGGTTTTACCCTTTGTAATGACTTGTTGTTTTTTAAAGGCAGGTTGTATTTGGGTCAATTCAATGGTGATCTAAAGACCAAGGTGTTGCAGCAAGTGCATGATGGGCCTTTGAGGGGTCATTCAGGCTTTTTGAAGACCTATCACAGGCCTAAGAAGGATTTCTATTGGGCTGGTATGAGTAGGGACTTGAAGCTATACATTAAGGAGTGTGATATGTGCCAGAAACTTAAGAATGAAACTTGTTATCTTGCTGGGTTGCTACAGCCATTATCTATCCTAGAAAGGCCTTGGACAGATGTAAGTATGGATTTTGTGGAAGGGCTACCTAAGTCACAAATGAAGATTGTGGTGATTGTGGTGTTTGTGGTGGTAGACAGGTTAACAAAGTATGCTTATTTTATCCCTCTTTCTCACCCTTACACTGCTGCTAAGGTAGCCAATCTTTATATGCATTATGTTTTCAAATTGCATGGCATGCCTTCATCCATTGTTAGTGATAGGGATCCTGTTTTTACATCTAAATATTGGTCAGAATTGTTGAGATTGCAAAGGGTTACATTAGCTATGTCTTCTGCCTACCATCCCCAATCTGATGGCCAAACTGAGGTTGTAAATAAAAGTTTGGAACACTACTTAAAGGCTTTTGCAGCTGACAAGCCTCAATCATGGGTGGAGTGGCTTCCATTGGCTGAGTTTTGGTTTAACACCAATTTCCATACATCCATTAAACTAACTCCATTTGAGGCTCTATATGGATATCCTTCACCCAGAGTTATGGATTATGTACCTGGCACCACTCAGGTAGGAGCTGTGGACTTGTTCTTGAAGGATAGACAGCAACTCTTATCCTTGC